>CM059436.1:1426104-1498511 GCA_030390025.1 Squalus acanthias
GTGTGGATCTACCTTACTCCCAGTGTCACACACAGTCCGGGTGTGGATCTACCTTACTCCCAGTGTCACTCTCACAGTCCGGTGTGTGGATCTACCTTACTCCCAGTGTCACTCTCCCACATTCCCGGGTGTGGATCTACCTTACTCCCAGTGTCACTCTACACAGTCCGGGTGTGGATCTACCATTACTCCCAGTGTCCACTCTCACACAGTCCGGGATGTGGATCTACCTTACTCCAGTGTCACTCTACACAGTCCGGGTGTGGATCTACCTTACTCCCAGTGTCACTCGCACACCAGTCCGGGTGTGGATCTACCTTACTCCCAGTGTCACTCTCACAGTCCGGGTGTGGATCTACCTTACTCCAGTGTCACTCTCACACAGTCCGGGTGCTGGATCTACCTTACTCCCAGTGTCACTCTCTCACAGTCCGGGTTGTGGATCTTACCCTTACTCCAGTGTCACTCTCTCACAGTCCGAGTGAGGATCTACCTTACTCCAGTGTCACTTCTCACACAGTCCGGGTGTGGATCTACCTTACTCCAGTGTCACTCTCACACAGTCCGGGTGTGGATCTACCTTACTCCCAGTGTCACACACAGTCGGGTGTGGATCTACCTTACTCCCAGTGTCTCTCACAGTCCGGGTGTGGATCTACCTTACTCCCAGTGTCACTCTCACACAGTCCGGGTGTGGATCTACCTTACTCCCAGTGTCACTCTCACACAGTCCGGGTGTGGATCTACCTTACTCCCAGTGTCACACACAGTCCGGTGTGGATCTACCTTACTCCCAGTGTCACTCTCACACAGTCCGGGTGTGGATCTTCCTTACTCCCAGTGTCACTCTCACACAGTCGGGTGTGGATCTACCTTACTCCCAGTGTCACTCTCCACAGTCCGGGTGTGGATCTACCTTACTCCCAGTGTCACTCTCACACAGTCCGGGTGTGGATCTACCTTACTCCCAGTGTCACTCTCACACAGTCCGGGTGTGGATCTACCTTACTCCCAGTGTCACTCTCACAGTCCGGGTGTGGATCTACCTTACTCCCAGTGTCACTCTCACACAGTCCGGGTGTGGATCTTCCTTACTCCCAGTGTCACTCTCACACAGTCCGGGTGTGGATCTACCTTACTCCCAGTGTCACTCTCACACAGTCCGGTGTGGATCTACCTTACTCCCAGTGTCACTCTCACAGTCCGGGTGTGGATCTACCTTACTCCCAGTGTCACTCTCCCACAGTCCGGTGTGGATCTTCTTACTCCCAGTGTCACTCTCACACAGTCCGGGTGTGGATCTACCTTACTCCCAGTGTCACACACAGTCCGGGTGTGGATCTACCTTACTCCCAGTGTCACTCTCACACAGTCCGGGTGTGGATCTACCTTACTCCCAGTGTCACTCTCACAGTCGGGTGTGGATCTACCTTACTCCCAGTGTCACTCTCACACAGTCCGGGTGTGGATCTACCTTACTCCCAGTGTCACTCTCACACAGTCCGGGTGTGGATCTACCTTACTCCCAGTGTCACTCTACACAGTCCGGGTGTGGATCTTCCTTACTCCCAGTGTCACTCTCACACAGTCCGGGTGTGGATCTACCTTACTCCCAGTGTCTACACACAGTCCGGGTGTGGATCTACCTTACTCCCAGTGTCACTCTCACACAGTCGGGTGTGGATCTACCTTACTCCCAGTGTCACTCTCACAGTCCGGGTGTGGATCTACCTTACTCCCAGTGTCACTCTCTCACAGTCCGGGTGTGGATCTACCTTACTCCCAGTGTCACTCTCACACAGTCCGGGTGTGGATCTACCTTACTCCCAGTGTCACTCTCACACAGTCCGGGTGTGGATCTACCTTACTCCCAGTGTCACTCTCTCACAGTCCGGGTGTGGATCTACCTTACTCCCAGTGTCACTCTCACACAGTCCGGGTGTGGATCTACCTTACTCCCAGTGTCACTCACAGTCCGGGTGTGGATCTACCTTACTCCCAGTGTCACTCTCACACAGTCCGGGTGTGGATCTTCCTTACTCCCAGTGTCACTCTCACAGTCCGGGTGTGGATCTACCTTACTCCCAGTGTCACTCTCACACAGTCCGGGTGTGGATCTACCTTACTCCAGTGTCACTCTCTCACAGTCCGGGTGTGGATCTTCCTTACTCCCAGTGTCACTCTCACACAGTCCGGGTGTGGATCTTCCTTACTCCCAGTGTCACTCTCACACAGTCCGGGTGTGGATCTACCTTACTCCCAGTGTCACTCTCACAGTCCGGGTGTGGATCTACCTTACTCCAGTGTCACTCTCACACAGTCCGGGTGTGGATCTACCTTACTCCCAGTGTCACTCTCTCACAGTCCGGGTGTGGATCTACCTTACTCCCAGTGTCACTCTCACACAGTCCGGGTGTGGATCTACCTTACTCCCAGTGTCACTCTCACACAGTCCGGGTGTGGATCTACCTTACTCCCAGTGTCACTCTCACACAGTCCGGGTGTGGATCTACCTTACTCCCAGTGTCACTCTCACACAGTCCGGGTGTGGATCTACCTTACTCCCAGTGTCTGACACAGTCCGGGTGTGGATCTACCTTACTCCCAGTGTCACTCTCACACAGTCCGGGTGTGGATCTACCTTACTCCCAGTGTCACTCTTACAGTCCGAGTTTGGATCTACCTTACTCCCAGTGTCACTCTACACAGTCCGGGTGTGGATCTACCTTACTCCCAGTGTCACTCTCACACAGTCCGGGTGTGGATCTACCTTACTCCCAGTGTCACTCTCACACAGTCCGGGTGTGGATCTTCCTTACTCCCAGTGTCACTCTCACACAGTCCGGGTGTGGATCTACCTTACTCCCAGTGTCACTCACAGTCCGGGTGTGGATCTACCTTACTCCCAGTGTCACTCTCACACAGTCCGGGTGTGGATCTACCTTACTCCCAGTGTCACTCTCACAGTCCGGTGTGGATCTACCTTACTCCCAGTGTCACTCTCACACAGTCCGGGTGTGGATCTACCTTACTCCCAGTGTCACTCTCTCACAGTCCGGGTGTGGATCTACCTTACTCCCAGTGTCACTCTCACACAGTCCGGGTGTGGATCTACCTTACTCCCAGTGTCACTCTCACACAGTCCGGGTGTGGATCTACCTTACTCCCAGTGTCACTCTCACACAGTCCTGGTGTGGATCTACCTTACTCCCAGTGTCACTCACAGTCCGGGTGTGGATCTACCTTACTCCCAGTGTCACTCACACAGTCCGGGTGTGGATCTTCCTTACTCCCAGTGTCACTCTCACAGTCCGGGTGTGGATCTACCTTACTCCCAGTGTCACTCTCACACAGTCCGGGTGTGGATCTACCTTACTCCCAGTGTCACTCTCTCACAGTCCCGGTGTGGATCTACCTTACTCCCAGTGTCACTCTCACACAGTCCGGGTGTGGATCTTACCTTACTCCCAGTGTCACTCTCACACAGTCCGGGTGTGGATCTACCTTACTCCCAGTGTCACTCTCACACAGTCCGGGTGTGGATCTTCCTTACTCCCAGTGTCACTCTCACACAGTCCGGGTGTGGATCTACCTTACTCCCAGTGTCACTCTCACACACAGTCGGGTGTGGATCTACCTTACTCCCAGTGTCACTCTCACAGTCCGGTGTGGATCTACCTTACTCCCAGTGTCACTCTCACACAGTCCGGTGTGGATCTACCTTACTCCCAGTGTCACTCTCACACAGTCCGGGTGTGGATCTACCTTACTCCCAGTGTCACTCTCACACAGTCGGGTGTGGATCTCCTTACTCCCAGTGTCACTCTCACACAGTCCGGGTGTGGATCTACCTTACTCCCAGTGTCACTCTCCCACAGTCCGGTGTGGATCTACCTTACTCCCAGTGTCACTCTCACACAGTCCGGGTGTGGATCTCTTACTCCCAGTGTCTCACACAGTCCGGGTGTGGATCTACCTTACTCCCAGTGTCACTCTCACACAGTCCGGGTGTGGATCTACCTTACTCCCAGTGTCACTCTCACAGTCCGGGTGTGGATCTACCTTACTCCCAGTGTCACTCTCACACAGTCCGGGTGTGGATCTACCTTACTCCCAGTGTCACTCTCACACAGTCCGGGTGTGGATCTACCTTACTCCCAGTGTCACTCTCACACAGTCCGGGTGTGGATCTACCTTACTCCCAGTGTCACTCTCACACAGTCCGGGTGTGGATCTACCTTACTCCCAGTGTCACACACAGTCCGGGTGTGGATCTACCTTACTCCCAGTGTCACACACAGTCCGGGTGTGGATCTACCTTACTCCCAGTGTCACTCTCACACAGTCCGGGTGTGGATCTACCTTACTCCCAGTGTCACTCACACAGTCCGAGTGTGGATCTACCTTACTCCCAGTGTCACTCTCACAGTCCGGGTGTGGATCTACCTTACTCCCAGTGTCACTCTCACACAGTCCGGGTGTGGATCTACCTTACTCCCAGTGTCACTCTCACACAGTCCAGGTGTGGATCTCCTTACTCCCAGTGTCACTCTCACACAGTCCGGGTGTGGATCTACCTTACTCCCAGTGTCACTCTCACACACAGTCCGGTGTGGATCTACCTTACTCCCAGTGTCACTCTCACACAGTCCGGGTGTGGATCTACCTTACTCCCAGTGTCACTCTCACAGTCCGGGTGTGGATCTACCTTACTCCCAGTGTCACACACAGTCCGGGTGTGGATCTACCTTACTCTCAGTGTCACACACAGTCCGGGTGTGGATCTACCTTACTCCCAGTGTCACTCTCACACAGTCCGGTGTGGATCTACCTTACTCCCAGTGTCACTCACAGTCCGGGTGTGGATCTACCTTACTCCCAGTGTCACTCTCACACAGTCCGGGTGTGGATCTACCTTACTCCCAGTGTCACTCTCACACAGTCCGGGTGTGGATCTACCTTACTCCCAGTGTCACTCTCACACAGTCCGGGTGTGGATCTACCTTACTCCCAGTGTCACTCTCACACAGTCCGGGTGTGGATCTACCTTACTCCCAGTGTCACTCTCACACAGTCCGGGTGTGGATCTACCTTACTCCCAGTGTCACTCTCACAGTCCGGGTGTGGATCTACCTTACTCCCAGTGTCACTCTCACACAGTCCGGTGTGGATCTACCTTACTCCCAGTGTCACTCTCTCACAGTCCGGGTGTGGATCTTCCTTACTCCCAGTGTCACTCTCACACAGTCCGGGTGTGGATCTACCTTACTCCCAGTGTCACTCTCACACAGTCCGGGTGTGGATCTACCTTACTCCCAGTGTCACTCTCCACAGTCCGGTGTGGATCTTCCTTACTCCCAGTGTCACTCTCACACAGTCCGGGTGTGGATCTACCTTACTCCCAGTGTCACACACAGTCCGGGTGTGGATCTACCTTACTCCCAGTGTCACTCTCACACAGTCCGGGTGTGGATCTACCTTACTCCCAGTGTCACACACAGTCCGGGTGTGGATCTACCTTACTCCCAGTGTCACTCTCACACAGTCCGGGTGTGGATCTACCTTACTCCCAGTGTCACTCTCACACAGTCCGGGTGTGGATCTACCTTACTCCCAGTGTCACTCTCACACAGTCCGGGTGTGGATCTACCTTACTCCCAGTGTCACTCTCACAGTCCGGGTGTGGATCTACCTTACTCCCAGTGTCTCTCACACAGTCCGGGTGTGGATCTTCCTTACTCCCAGTGTCACTCTCACAGTCCGGGTGTGGATCTTCCTTACTCCCAGTGTCACTCTCACACAGTCCGGGTGTGGATCTTCCTTACTCCCAGTCACTCTCTCACAGTCCGGGTGTGGATCTTCCTTACTCCCAGTGTCACTCTCACACAGTCGGGTGTGGATCTACCTTACTCCCAGTGTCACTCTCACACAGTCCGGGTGTGGATCTACCTTACTCCCAGTGTCACTCTCCACAGTCCGGTGTGGATCTTCCTTACTCCCAGTGTCACTCTCACACAGTCCGGGTGTGGATCTACCTTACTCCCAGTGTCACACACAGTCCGGGTGTGGATCTACCTTACTCCCAGTGTCACTCTCACACAGTCCGGGTGTGGATCTACCTTACTCCCAGTGTCACTCTCACAGTCCGGGTGTGGATCTACCTTACTCCCAGTGTCACTCTCACACAGTCCGGGTGTGGATCTACCTTACTCCCAGTGTCACTCTCACACAGTCCGGGTGTGGATCTACCTTACTCCCAGTGTCACTCTCACACAGTCCGGGTGTGGATCTACCTTACTCCCAGTGTCACTCTCACACAGTCCGGGTGTGGATCTACCTTACTCCCAGTGTCACTCTCACACAGTCCGGTGTGGATCTACCTTACTCCCAGTGTCACTCTCACAGTCCGGGTGTGGATCTACCTTACTCCCAGTGTCACTCTCTCACAGTCCGGGTGTGGATCTACCTTACTCCCAGTGTCACTCTCACAGTCCGGGTGTGGATCTACCTTACTCCCAGTGTCACTCTCACACAGTCCGTGTGTGGATCTACCTTACTCCCAGTGTCACTCTCTCACAGTCCGGGTGTGGATCTACCTTACTCCCAGTGTCACTCTCACACAGTCCGGGTGTGGATCTACCTTACTCCCAGTGTCACTCTCACACACAGTCCGGGTGTGGATCTACCTTACTCCCAGTGTCACTCTCTCACAGTCCGGGTGTGGATCTACCTTACTCCCAGTGTCACTCTCACAGTCCGGGTGTGGATCTACCTTACTCCCAGTGTCACTCTCACACAGTCCGGGTGTGGATCTACCTTACTCCCAGTGTCACTCTCTCAGTCCGGGTGTGGATCTACCTTACTCCCAGTGTCACTCTCTCAGTCCGGGTGTGGATCTTCCTTACTCCCAGTGTCACTCTCACACAGTCCGGGTGTGGATCTACCTTACTCCCAGTGTCACTCTCACACAGTCCGGGTGTGGATCTACCTTACTCCCAGTGTCACTCTCACAGTCCGGGTGTGGATCTACCTTACTCCCAGTGTCACTCTCACACAGTCCGGGTGTGGATCTACCTTACTCCCAGTGTCACACACAGTCCGGGTGTGGATCTACCTTACTCCCAGTGTCACTCTCACACAGTCCGGGTGTGGATCTACCTTACTCCCAGTGTCACTCTCACAGTCCGGGTGTGGATCTACCTTACTCCCAGTGTCACTCTCACACAGTCCGGGTGTGGATCTACCTTACTCCCAGTGTCACTCTCACACAGTCCGGGTGTGGATCTACCTTACTCCCAGTGTCACTCTCTCACAGTCCGGGTGTGGATCTTCCTTACTCCCAGTGTCACTCTCTCAGTCCGGGTGTGGATCTACCTTACTCCCAGTGTCACTCTCTCACAGTCCGGGTGTGGATCTACCTTACTCCCAGTGTCACTCTCACAGTCCGGGTGTGGATCTACCTTACTCCCAGTGTCACTCTCACACAGTCCGGGTGTGGATCTACCTTACTCCCAGTGTCACTCTCTCACAGTCCGGGTGTGGATCTTCCTTACTCCCAGTGTCACTCTCACACAGTCCGGGTGTGGATCTACCTTACTCCCAGTGTCACTCTCACACAGTCCGGGTGTGGATCTACCTTACTCCCAGTGTCACTCTCTCACAGTCCGGGTGTGGATCTACCTTACTCCCAGTGTCACTCTCACAGTCCGGGTGTGGATCTACCTTACTCCCAGTGTCACTCTCACACAGTCCGGGTGTGGATCTACCTTACTCCCAGTGTCACTCACAGTCCGGGTGTGGATCTACCTTACTCCCAGTGTCACTCTCACACAGTCCGGGTGTGGATCTTCCTTACTCCCAGTGTCACTCTCACAGTCCGGGTGTGGATCTTCCTTACTCCCAGTGTCACTCTCACACAGTCCGGGTGTGGATCTACCTTACTCCCAGTGTCACTCTCTCACAGTCCGGGTGTGGATCTACCTTACTCCCAGTGTCACTCTCACACAGTCCGGGTGTGGATCTTCCTTACTCCCAGTGTCACTCTCACACAGTCCGGGTGTGGATCTACCTTACTCCCAGTGTCACTCTCACACAGTCCGGGTGTGGATCTACCTTACTCCCAGTGTCACTCTCACACAGTCCGGGTGTGGATCTACCTTACTCCCAGTGTCACTCTCACACAGTCCGGGTGTGGATCTACCTTACTCCCAGTGTCACTCTCACAGTCCGGGTGTGGATCTTCCTTACTCCCAGTGTCACTCTCACACAGTCCGGGTGTGGATCTACCTTACTCCCAGTGTCACTCTCACACAGTCCGGGTGTGGATCTACCTTACTCCCAGTGTCACTCTCACACAGTCCGGGTGTGGATCTACCTTACTCCCAGTGTCACTCTCACACAGTCCGGTGTGGATCTACCTTACTCCCAGTGTCACTCTCACACAGTCCGGGTGTGGATCTTCCTTACTCCCAGTGTCACTCTCACACAGTCCGGGTGTGGATCTACCTTACTCCCAGTGTCTCACACAGTCCGGGTGTGGATCTACCTTACTCCCAGTGTCACTCTCACACAGTCCGGGTGTGGATCTACCTTACTCCCAGTGTCACTCACAGTCCGGGTGTGGATCTACCTTACTCCCAGTGTCACTCTCACACAGTCCGGGTGTGGATCTTCCTTACTCCCAGTGTCACTCTCACACAGTCCGGGTGTGGATCTACCTTACTCCCAGTGTCACTCACACAGTCCGGGTGTGGATCTACCTTACTCCCAGTGTCACTCTCACACAGTCCGGGTGTGGATCTACCTTACTCCCAGTGTCACTCTCACAGTCCGGGTGTGGATCTACCTTACTCCCAGTGTCACTCTCACACAGTCCGGGTGTGGATCTACCTTACTCCCAGTGTCACTCTCACACAGTCCGGGTGTGGATCTACCTTACTCCCAGTGTCACTCTCACACAGTCCGGGTGTGGATCTACCTTACTCCCAGTGTCACTCTCACACAGTCCGGGTGTGGATCTACCTTACTCCCAGTGTCACACACAGTCCGGGTGTGGATCTACCTTACTCCCAGTGTCACACACAGTCCGGGTGTGGATCTACCTTACTCCCAGTGTCACTCTCACACAGTCCGGGTGTGGATCTACCTTACTCCCAGTGTCACACACAGTCCGGGTGTGGATCTACCTTACTCCCAGTGTCACTCTCACAGTCCGGGTGTGGATCTACCTTACTCCCAGTGTCACTCTCACACAGTCCGGGTGTGGATCTACCTTACTCCCAGTGTCACTCTCTCACAGTCCGGGTGTGGATCTTCCTTACTCCCAGTGTCACTCTCACACAGTCCGGGTGTGGATCTACCTTACTCCCAGTGTCACTCTCACACACAGTCCGGGTGTGGATCTACCTTACTCCCAGTGTCACTCTCACAGTCCGGGTGTGGATCTACCTTACTCCCAGTGTCACTCTCACAGTCCGGGTGTGGATCTACCTTACTCCCAGTGTCACTCTCACACAGTCCGGGTGTGGATCTACCTTACTCCCAGTGTCACTCTCACACAGTCCGGGTGTGGATCTACCTTACTCCCAGTGTCACTCTCACAGTCCGGGTGTGGATCTACCTTACTCCCAGTGTCACACACAGTCCGGGTGTGGATCTACCTTACTCCCAGTGTCACTCTCACACAGTCCGGGTGTGGATCTACCTTACTCCCAGTGTCACTCACACAGTCCGGGTGTGGATCTACCTTACTCCCAGTGTCACTCTCACACAGTCCGGGTGTGGATCTACCTTACTCCCAGTGTCACTCTCACACAGTCCGGGTGTGGATCTACCTTACTCCCAGTGTCACTCTCACACAGTCCGGGTGTGGATCTACCTTACTCCCAGTGTCACTCTCACACAGTCCGGGTGTGGATCTACCTTACTCCCAGTGTCACTCACACACAGTCCGGTTGTGGATCTACCTTACACCCAGTGTCACTCTTACAGTCCGAGTGTGGATCTACCTTACTCCCAGTGTCACTCTCACACAGTCCGGTGTGGATCTTCCTTACTCCCAGTGTCACTCTCTCACAGTCCGGGTGTGGATCTTCCTTACTCCCAGTGTCACTCTCACACAGTCCGGGTGTGGATCTTCCTTACTCCCAGTGTCACTCTCACACAGTCCAGGTGTGGATCTACCTTACTCCCAGTGTCACTCTCACACAGTCCGGGTGTGGATCTTCCTTACTCCCAGTGTCACTCTCACAGTCCGGGTGTGGATCTACCTTACTCCCAGTGTCACACACAGTCCGGGTGTGGATCTACCTTACTCCCAGTGTCACTCTCACACAGTCCGGGTGTGGATCTACCTTACTCCCAGTGTCACACACAGTCCGGGTGTGGATCTACCTTACTCCCAGTGTCACTCTCACACAGTCCGGGTGTGGATCTACCTTACTCCCAGTGTCACTCTCTCACAGTCCGGGTGTGGATCTACCTTACTCCCAGTGTCACTCTCACACAGTCCGGGTGTGGATCTACCTTACTCCCAGTGTCACTCTCACACAGTCCGGGTGTGGATCTACCTTACTCCCAGTGTCACTCACAGTCCGGGTGTGGATCTACCTTACTCCCAGTGTCAATCACACACAGTCCGGGTGTGGATCTTCCTTACTCCCAGTGTCACTCTCACAGTCCGGGTGTGGATCTTCCTTACTCCCAGTGTCACTCTCACACAGTCCGGGTGTGGATCTACCTTACTCCCAGTGTCACTCTCTCACAGTCCGGGTGGGATCTTCCTTACTCCCAGTGTCACTCTCACACAGTCCGGGTGTGGATCTTCCTTACTCCCAGTGTCACTCTCACACAGTCCGGGTGTGGATCTACCTTACTCCCAGTGTCACTCTCCACAGTCCGGGTGTGGATCTTCCTTACTCCCAGTGTCACTCTCACACAGTCCGGGTGTGGATCTACCTTACTCCCAGTGTCACTCTCACAGTCCGGGTGTGGATCTACCTTACTCCCAGTGTCACTCTCACAGTCCGGGTGTGGATCTTCCTTACTCCCAGTGTCACTCTCTCACAGTCCGGGTGTGGATCTACCTTACTCCCAGTGTCACTCTCACAGTCCGGGTGTGGATCTACCTTACTCCCAGTGTCACTCTCACACAGTCCGGGTGTGGATCTACCTTACTCCCAGTGTCACTCTCACACAGTCCGGGTGTGGATCTACCTTACTCCCAGTGTCACTCTCACACAGTCCGGGTGTGGATCTACCTTACTCCCAGTGTCACTCTCACACAGTCCGGGTGTGGATCTACCTTACTCCCAGTGTCACTCTCTCACAGTCCGGGTGTGGATCTACCTTACTCCCAGTGTCACTCTCACAGTCCGGGTGTGGATCTACCTTACTCCCAGTGTCACTCTCACACAGTCCGGGTGTGGATCTACCTTACTCCCAGTGTCACTCTCACAGTCCGGGTGTGGATCTACCTTACTCCCAGTGTCACTCTCACAGTCCGGGTGTGGATCTACCTTACTCCCAGTGTCACTCTCACACAGTCCGGGGTGGATCTACTTACTCCCAGTGTCACTCTCACACAGTCCGGGTGTGGATCTACCTTACTCCCAGTGTCACACAGTCAGTCCGGTGTGGATCTACCTTACTCCCAGTGTCACTCTCACACAGTCCGGGTGTGGATCTACCTTACTCCCAGTGTCACTCTCACAGTCCGGGTGTGGATCTACCTTACTCCCAGTGTCACTCTCACACAGTCCGGGTGTGGATCTACCTTACTCCCAGTGTCACTCTCACACAGTCCGGGTGTGGATCTACCTTACTCCCAGTGTCACTCTCACACAGTCCGGGTGTGGATCTACCTTACTCCCAGTGTCACTCTCACAGTCCGGGTGTGGATCTTCCTTACTCCCAGTGTCACTCTCTCACAGTCCGGGTGTGGATCTACCTTACTCCCAGTGTCACTCTCACAGTCCGGGTGTGGATCTACCTTACTCCCAGTGTCACTCTCACACAGTCCGGGTGTGGATCTACCTTACTCCCAGTGTCACTCTCACAGTCCGGGTGTGGATCTACCTTACTCCCAGTGTCACTCTCACACAGTCCGGGTGTGGATCTACCTTACTCCCAGTGTCACTCTCACACACAGTCCGGGTGTGGATCTACCTTACTCCCAGTGTCACTCTTCACAGTCCGGTTGTGGATCTACCTTACTCCCAGTGTCACTCTCACAGTCCGGGTGTGGATCTACCTTACTCCCAGTGTCACTCTCACACAGTCCGGGTGTGGATCTACCTTACTCCCAGTGTCACTCACAGTCCGGGTGTGGATCTACCTTACTCCCAGTGTCACTCACACACAGTCCGGGTGTGGATCTTCCTTACTCCCAGTGTCACTCTCACAGTCCGGGTGTGGATCTTCCTTACTCCCAGTGTCACTCTCACACAGTCCGGGTGTGGATCTTCCTTACTCCCAGTGTCACTCTCTCACAGTCCGGGTGTGGATCTACCTTACTCCCAGTGTCACTCTCACACAGTCCGGGTGTGGATCTTCCTTACTCCCAGTGTCACTCTCACACAGTCCGGGTGTGGATCTACCTTACTCCCAGTGTCACTCTCCCACAGTCCGGGTGTGGATCTTCCTTACTCCCAGTGTCACTCTCACACAGTCCGGGTGTGGATCTACCTTACTCCCAGTGTCACTCTCACACAGTCCGGGTGTGGATCTACCTTACTCCCAGTGTCACTCTCACAGTCCGGGTGTGGATCTACCTTACTCCCAGTGTCACTCTCACACAGTCCGGGTGTGGATCTACCTTACTCCCAGTGTCACTCTCACACAGTCCGGGTGTGGATCTACCTTACTCCCAGTGTCACTCTCACACAGTCCGGGTGTGGATCTACCTTACTCCCAGTGTCACTCTCACACACAGTCCGGGTGTGGATCTACCTTACTCCCAGTGTCACTCTCTCACAGTCCGGGTGTGGATCTACCTTACTCCCAGTGTCACTCTCACAGTCCGGGTGTGGATCTACCTTACTCCCAGTGTCACTCTCACACAGTCCGGGTGTGGATCTACCTTACTCCCAATGTCACTCTCTCAGTCCGGGTGTGGATCTACCTTACTCCCAGTGTCACTCTCTCAGTCCGGGTGTGGATCTTCCTTACTCCCAGTGTCACTCTCACACAGTCCGGGTGTGGATCTTCCTTACTCCCAGAGTCACTCTCACACAGTCCAGGTGTGGATCTACCTTACTCCCAGTGTCACTCTCCCACAGTCCGGGTGTGGATCTTCCTTACTCCCAGTGTCACTCTCACACAGTCCGGGTGTGGATCTACCTTACTCCCAGTGTCACACAGTCCGGGTGTGGATCTACCTTACTCCCAGTGTCACTCTCACACAGTCCGGGTGTGGATCTACCTTACTCCCAGTGTCACTCTCACAGTCCGGGTGTGGATCTACCTTACTCCCAGTGTCACTCTCACACAGTCCGGGTGTGGATCTACCTTACTCCCAGTGTCACTCTCACACAGTCCGGGTGTGGATCTACCTTACTCCCAGTGTCACTCTCTCACAGTCCGGGTGTGGATCTTCCTTACTCCCAGTGTCACTCTACACAGTCCGGGTGTGGATCTACCTTACTCCCAGTGTCACTCTCTCACAGTCCGGGTGTGGATCTACCTTACTCCCAGTGTCACTCTCACAGTCCGGGTGTGGATCTACCTTACTCCCAGTGTCACTCTCACACAGTCCGGGTGTGGATCTACCTTACTCCCAGTGTCACTCTCTCACAGTCCGGGTGTGGATCTACCTTACTCCCAGTGTCACTCTCACACAGTCCGGGTGTGGATCTACCTTACTCCCAGTGTCACTCTCACACAGTCCGGGTGTGGATCTACCTTACTCCCAGTGTCACTCTCTCACAGTCCGGGTGTGGATCTACCTTACTCCCAGTGTCACTCTCACAGTCCGGGTGTGGATCTACCTTACTCCCAGTGTCACTCTCACACAGTCCGGGTGTGGATCTACCTTACTCCCAGTGTCACTCACAGTCCGGGTGTGGATCTACCTTACTCCCAGTGTCACTCACACACAGTCCGGGTGTGGATCTTCCTTACTCCCAGTGTCACTCTCACAGTCCGGGTGTGGATCTCCTTACTCCCAGAGTCACTCTCACACAGTCCGGGTGTGGATCTTCCTTACTCCCAGTGTCACTCTCTCACAGTCCGGGTGTGGATCTTCCTTACTCCCAGTGTCACTCTCACACAGTCCGGGTGTGGATCTCCTTACTCCCAGTGTCACTCTCACACAGTCCGGGTGTGGATCTACCTTACTCCCAGTGTCACTCTCCCACAGTCCGGGTGTGGATCTACCTTACTCCCAGTGTCACTCTCACACAGTCCGGGTGTGGATCTACCTTACTCCCAGTGTCACTCTCACACAGTCCGGGTGTGGATCTACCTTACTCCCAGTGTCACTCTCACAGTCCGGGTGTGGATCTTCCTTACTCCCAGTGTCACTCATCGCACAGTTCCGGGTGTGGATCGTACCTTACTCCCAAGTGTCACTCAACACAGTCGGTTTCTGTGGATCTACCTCACACCCAGTGTAACTCTTACAGTCTCGAAGTGGATCTACCGTTATCCCAGTGTCCTCTCACACAGTCATGGTGTGGGTCTACCTTACTTCGCCAGTGTCACTCACAGTCCGGTTGGGATCTACACTTACTCCCAGTGTCAATCACACACAGTTTGGCGTGTGGATCATCCTTACTCCCAGTGTCACCCCTGCTCACACTGTCGGGGGGCTGGAGTCTTCCTTACTCCAAGAGTCACTCTCACACAGTCGGGTGATGGATCTTCTGACTCCAGAGTGTCTCTTCACACAGTCGGGTGTGGAACTTCCTTACTCCAGTGTCACTCTCACACAGTCCGGTGTGGGATCTTCCTAAACTCCCAGAGTTCAACTCTCACCACGGTCAGGTGTGGATCTTCCTTACTCCCAGTGTCACTTTCCACGTACCGGGTGTGGATCTTCCGTACTCCCAGTGTCACTGCTCACACAGTCCGGGTGTGGATCTACCTTACTCCCAGTGTCACTCTCACACAGTCCGGGTGTGGATCTACCTTACTCCCAGTGTCACTCTCACAGTCCGGGTGTGGATCTACCTTACTCCCAGTGTCACTCTCACACAGTCCGGGTGTGGATCTACCTTACTCCCAGTGTCACTCTCACACAGTCCGGGTGTGGATCTACCTTACTCCCAGTGTCACTCTCACACAGTCCGGGTGTGGATCTACCTTACTCCCAGTGTCACTCTCACACAGTCCGGGTGTGGATCTACCTTACTCCCAGTGTCACACACAGTCCGGGTGTGGATCTACCTTACTCCCAGTGTCACACACAGTTCGGGTGTGGATCTACCTTACTCCCAGTGTCACTCTCACACAGTCCGGGTGTGGATCTACCTTACTCCCAGTGTCACTCTCTCACAGTCCGGGTGTGGATCTACCTTACTCCCAGTGTCACTCTCTCACAGTCCGGGTGTGGATCTACCTTACTCCCAGTGTCACTCTCACACAGTCCGGGTGTGGATCTACCTTACTCCCAGTGTCACTCTCACAGTCCGGGTGTGGATCTACCTTACTCCCAGTGTCAATCACACACAGTCCGGGTGTGGATCTTCCTTACTCCCAGTGTCACTCTCACAGTCCGGGTGTGGATCTTCCTTACTCCCAGAGTCACTCTCACACAGTCCGGGTGTGGATCTTCCTTACTCCCAGAGTCACTCTCTCACAGTCCGGGTGTGGATCTTCCTTACTCCCAGTGTCACTCTCACACAGTCCGGGTGTGGATCTTCCTTACTCCCAGAGTCACTCTCACACAGTCCAGGTGTGGATCTACCTTACTCCCAGTGTCACTCTCCCACAGTCCGGGTGTGGATCTTCCTTACTCCCAGTGTCACTCTCACACAGTCCGGGTGTGGATCTACCTTACTCCCAGTGTCACACACAGTCCGGGTGTGGATCTACCTTACTCCCAGTGTCACTCTCACACAGTCCAGGTGTGGATCTACCTTACTCCCAGTGTCACTCTCACAGTCCGGGTGTGGATCTACCTTACTCCCAGTGTCACTCTCACACAGTCCGGGTGTGGATCTACCTTACTCCCAGTGTCACTCTCACACAGTCCGGTGTGGATCTACCTTACTCCCAGTGTCACTCTCACACAGTCCGGGTGTGGATCTACCTTACTCCCAGTGTCACTCTCACACAGTCCGGGTGTGGATCTACCTTACTCCCAGTGTCACTCTCTCTCAGTCCGGGTGTGGATCTTCCTTACTCCCAGTGTCACTCTCTCAGTCTGGGTGTGGATCTTCCTTACTCCCAGTGTCACTCTCTCACAGTCCGGGTGTGGATCTACCTTACTCCCAGTGTCACTCTCACAGTCCGGGTGTGGATCTACCTTACTCCCAGTGTCACTCTCACACAGTCCGGGTGTGGATCTACCTTACTCCCAGTGTCACTCTCTCACAGTCCGGGTGTGGATCTTCCTTACTCCCAGTGTCACTCTCACACAGTCCGGGTGTGGATCTACCTTACTCCCAGTGTCACTCTCACACAGTCCGGTGTGGATCTACCTTACTCCCAGTGTCACTCTCTCACAGTCCGGGTGTGGATCTACCTTACTCCCAGTGTCACTCTCACACAGTCCGGGTGTGGATCTACCTTACTCCCAGTGTCACTCTCACACAGTCCGGGTGTGGATCTACCTTACTCCCAGTGTCACTCACACAGTCCGGGTGTGGATCTACCTTACTCCCAGTGTCAATCTCACACAGTCCGGGTGTGGATCTTCCTTACTCCCAGTGTCACTCTCTCACAGTCCGGGTGTGGATCTTCCTTACTCCCAGAGTCACTCTCACACAGTCCGGGTGTGGATCTTCCTTACTCCCAGTGTCACTCTCTCACAGTCCGGGTGTGGATCTTCCTTACTCCCAGTGTCACTCTCATCACAGTCCGGGTGTGGATCTTCCTTACTCCCAGTGTCACTCTCACACCAGTCAGGTGTGGATCTACCTTACTCCCAGTGTCACTCTCACACAGTCCGGGTGTGGATCTTCCTTACTCCCAGTGTCACTCTCACACAGTCCGGGTGTGGATCTACCTTACTCCCAGTGTCACTCTCACACAGTCCGGGTGTGGATCTACCTTACTCCCAGTGTCACTCTCACAGTCCGGGTGTGGATCTACCTTACTCCCAGTGTCACTCTCACACAGTCCGGGTGTGGATCTACCTTACTCCCAGTGTCACTCTCACACAGTCCGGGTGTGGATCTACCTTACTCCCAGTGTCACTCTCACACAGTCCGGGTGTGGATCTACCTTACTCCCAGTGTCACTCTCACACAGTCCGGGTGTGGATCTACCTTACTCCCAGTGTCACTCTCTCACAGTCCGGGTGTGGATCTACCTTACTCCAGTGTCACTCTCACAGTCCGGGTGTGGATCTTCCTTACTCCCAGTGTCACTCTCTCACAGTCCGGGTGTGGATCTACCTTACTCCCAGTGTCACTCTCACAGTCCGGGTGTGGATCTTCCTTACTCCCAGTGTCACTCTCACACAGTCCGGGTGTGGATCTACCTTACTCCCAGTGTCACTCTCTCACAGTCCGGGTGTGGATCTTCCTTACTCCCAGTGTCACTCTCACACAGTCCGGGTGTGGATCTACCTTACTCCCAGTGTCACTCTCACACAGTCCGGGTGTGGATCTACCTTACTCCCAGTGTCACTCTCTCACAGTCCGGGTGTGGATCTACCTTACTCCCAGTGTCACTCACACAGTCGGGTGTGGATCTACCTTACTCCCAGTGTCACTCTCACACAGTCCGGGTGTGGATCTACCTTACTCCCAGTGTCACTCTCTCAGTCCGGGTGTGGATCTACCTTACTCCCAGTGTCACTCTCACAGTCCGGTGTGGATCTACCTTACTCCCAGTGTCACTCTCAGACAGTCCGGGTGTGGATCTTCCTTACTCCCAGAGTCACTCTCACACAGTCCGGGTGTGGATCTACCTTACTCCCAGTGTCACTCTCACACAGTCCGGGTGTGGATCTTCCTTACTCCCAGTGTCACTCTCACACAGTCCGGGTGTGGATCTACCTTACTCCCAGTGTCACTCTCCACAGTCCGGGTGTGATCTTCCTTACTCCCAGTGTCACTCTCACACAGTCCGGGTGTGGATCTACCTTACTCCCAGTGTCACTCACAAGTCCGGGTGTGGATCTACCTTACTCCCAGTGTCACTCTCACACAGTCCGGGTGTGGATCTACCTTACTCCCAGTGTCACTCTCACACAGTCCGGGTGTGGATCTACCTTACTCCCAGTGTCACTCTCACACAGTCCGGGTGTGGATCTACCTTACTCCCAGTGTCACTCTCACACAGTCCGGGTGTGGATCTACCTTACTCCCAGTGTCACTCTCACACAGTCCGGGTGTGGATCTACCTTACTCCCAGTGTCACTCTCTCTCAGTCCAGGTGTGGATCTTCCTTACTCCCAGTGTCACTCTCTCAGTCCGGGTGTGGATCTTCCTTACTCCCAGTGTCACTCTCTCACAGTCCGGGTGTGGATCTTCCTTACTCCCAGTGTCACTCTCACACAGTCCGGGTGTGGATCTACCTTACTCCCAGTGTCACTCTCACACAGTCCGGGTGTGGATCTTCCTTACTCCAGTGTCACTCTCACACAGTCCGGGTGTGGATCTACCTTACTCCCAGTGTCACTCTCACACAGTCCGGGTGTGGATCTACCTTACTCCCAGTGTCACTCTCACACAGTCCGGGTGTGGATCTACCTTACTCCCAGTGTCACTCTCACACAGTCCGGGTGTGGATCTACCTTACTCCCAGTGTCACTCTCACACAGTCCGGGTGTGGATCTACCTTACTCCCAGTGTCACTCTCACACAGTCCGGTGTGGATCTACCTTACTCCCAGTGTCACTCTCACAGTCCGGGTGTGGATCTACCTACTCCCAGTGTCACTCTCACACAGTCCGGGTGTGGATCTACCTTACTCCCCAGTGTCACTCTCTCACAGTCCGGGTGTGGATCTTCCTTACTCCCAGTGTCACTCTCACAGTCCGGGTGTGGATCTTCCTTACTCCCAGTGTCACTCTCTCACAGTCCGGGTGTGGATCTACCTTACTCCCAGTGTCACTCTCACAGTCCGGGTGTGGATCTACCTTACTCCCAGTGTCACTCTCACACAGTCCGGGTGTGGATCTACCTTACTCCCAGTGTCACTCTCTCACAGTCCGGGTGTGGATCTTCCTTACTCCCAGTGTCATCTTCACACAGTCCGGGTGTGGATCTACCTTACTCCCAGTGTCACTCTCACACACAGTCCGGGTGTGGATCTACCTTACTCCCAGTGTCACTCTCACAGTCCGGGTGTGGATCTACCTTACTCCCAGTGTCACTCTCACAGTCCGGGTGTGGATCTACCTTACTCCCAGTGTCACTCTCACACAGTCCGGGTGTGGATCTACCTTACTCCCAGTGTCACTCACAGTCCGGGTGTGGATCTACCTTACTCCCAGTGTCAATCACACACAGTCCGTGTGTGGATCTTCCTTACTCCCAGTGTCACTCTCACAGTCCGGGTGTGGATCTTCCTTACTCCCAGAGTCACTCTCACACAGTCCGGGTGTGGATCTTCCTTACTCCCAGAGTCACTCTCTCACAGTCCGGGTGTGGATCTTCCTTACTCCCAGAGTCACTCTCTCACAGTCCGGGTGTGGATCTTCCTTACTCCCAGTGTCACTCTCACACAGTCCGGGTGTGGATCTTACTTACTCCCAGAGTCACTCTCCCACAGTCCGGGTGTGGATCTTCCTTACTCCCAGTGTCACTCTCACACAGTCCGGGTGTGGATCTACCTTACTCCCAGTGTCACACACAGTCCGGGTGTGGATCTACCTTACTCCCAGTGTCACTCTCACACAGTCCAGGTGTGGATCTACCTTACTCCCAGTGTCACTCTCACAGTCCGGGTGTGGATCTACCTTACTCCCAGTGTCACTCTCACACAGTCCGGGTGTGGATCTACCTTACTCCCAGTGTCACTCTCACACAGTCCGGGTGTGGATCTACCTTACTCCCAGTGTCACTCTCACACAGTCCGGGTGTGGATCTACCTTACTCCCAGTGTCACTCTCACACAGTCCGGGTGTGGATCTACCTTACTCCCAGTGTCACTCTCTCACAGTCCGGGTGTGGATCTTCCTTACTCCCAGTGTCACTCTCTCACAGTCCGGGTGTGGATCTTCCTTACTCCCAGTGTCACTCTCTCACAGTCCGGGTGTGGATCTACCTTACTCCCAGTGTCACTCTCACAGTCCGGGTGTGGATCTACCTTACTCCCAGTGTCACTCTCACACAGTCCGGGTGTGGATCTACCTTACTCCCAGTGTCACTCTCTCACAGTCCGGGTGTGGATCTTCCTTACTCCCAGTGTCATCTCACACAGTCCGGGTGTGGATCTACCTTACTCCCAGTGTCACTCTCACACACAGTCCGGGTGTGGATCTACCTTACTCCCAGTGTCACTCTCTCACAGTCCGGGTGTGGATCTTCCTTACTCCCAGTGTCACTCTCACACAGTCCGGGTGTGGATCTTCCTTACTCCCAGAGTCACTCTCTCACAGTCCGGGTGTGGATCTTCCTTACTCCCAGAGTCACTCTCTCACAGTCCGGGTGTGGATCTTCCTTTCTCCCAGAGTCACTCTCTCACAGTCCGGGTGTGGATCTTCCTTACTCCCAGTGTCACTCTCACACAGTCCGGGTGTGGATCTTCCTTACTCCCAGAGTCACTCTCACACAGTCCGGGTGTGGATCTACCTTACTCCCAGTGTCACTCTCCCACAGTCCGGGTGTGGATCTTCCTTACTCCCAGTGTCACTCTCACACAGTCCGGGTGTGGATCTACCTTACTCCCAGTGTCACACACAGTCCGGGTGTGGATCTACCTTACTCACAGTGTCACTCTCACACAGTCCAGGTGTTGATCTACCTTACTCCCAGTGTCACTCTCACAGTCCGGGTGTGGATCTACCTTACTCCCAGTGTCACTCTCACACAGTCCGGGTGTGGATCTACCTTACTCCCAGTGTCACTCTCACACAGTCCGGGTGTGGATCTACCTTACTCCCAGTGTCACTCTCTCTCAGTCCGGGTGTGGATCTTCGTTACTCCCAGTGTCACTCTCTCACAGTCCGGGTGTGGATCTACCTTACTCCCAGTGTCACTCTCACAGTCCGGGTGTGGATCTACCTTACTCCCAGTGTCACTCTCACACAGTCCGGGTGTGGATCTACCTTACTCCCAGTGTCACTCTCTCACAGTCCAGGTGTGGATCTTCCTTACTCCCAGTGTCATCTTCACACAGTCCGGGTGTGGATCTACCTTACTCCCAGTGTCACTCTCACACACAGTCCGGGTGTGGATCTACCTTACTCCCAGTGACAGTCTCTCACAGTCCGGGTGTGGATCTACATTACTCCCAGTGTCACTCTCACAGTCCGGGTGTGGATCTACCTTACTCCCAGTGTCACTCTCACACAGTCCGGGTGTGGATCTACCTTACTCCCAGTGTCACTCTCTCAGTCCGGGTGTGGATCTTCCTTACTCCCAGTGTCACTCTCACAGTCCGGGTGTGGATCTTCCTTACTCCCAGTGTCACTCTCACACAGTCCGGGTGTGGATCTACCTTACTCCCAGTGTCACTCTCACACAGTCCGGTGTGGATCTACCTTACTCCCAGTGTCACTCTCCACAGTCCGGGTGTGGATCTTCCTTACTCCCAGTGTCACTCTCACACAGTCCGGGTGTGGATCTACCTTACTCCCAGTGTCACTCACAGTCCGGGTGTGGATCTACCTTACTCCCAGTGTCACTCTCACACAGTCCGGGTGTGGATCTTCCTTACTCCCAGTGTCACTCTCACAGTCCGGGTGTGGATCCTACCTTACTCCCAGTGTCTCTCTCACAGTCCGGGTGTGGATCTACCTTACTCCCAGTGTCACTCACAGTCCGGGTGTGGATCTACCTTACTCCCAGTTTCACTCACAGTCCGGGTGTGGATCTACCTTACTCCCAGTGTCACTCTCTCACAGTCCGGGTGTGGATCTACCTTACTCCCAGTGTCACTCTCACACAGTCCAGGTGTGGATCTACCTTACTATCAGTGTCACTCTCACACAGTCCGGGTGTGGATCTTCCTTTCTCCCAGAGTCACTCTCTCACAGTCCGGGTGTGGATCTACCTTACTCCCAGTGTCACTCTCACACAGTCCGGTGTGGATCTACCTTACTCCCAGTTTCACTCGCCAGTGCTACTGTACCCCAGGCAGTGTGGGGAATTTGGAGAAATGTAGCTGACTTTGCCGAGCAGCAGTGACATGTCAAAGAGCCCTGGAACATCACGCACTCTTTGTGCTCCAGTCACTGAATCTAAACCCAGGATAGATTAATGGATGTGGCTGGTGATGCCTCTCCACGGTCCTCCGTTCGTTACTGTTCGCTACTGAGCCATGTAGTGCAGTTCTGTCCTCCCTGAACTGACTCCAGAATTGCCTGCACAGAGTGGGATTAAACGGAGTGGACTTAAACAGAGCGTTTTATTTCGGAATTTGGGAAGAGTGGGAATTTGGAGAAGAGGGGGAAGGCGTTGTTGCTTTTTGCCTACACTACTTGTCGTGCTTTGTGTTACAGGTAGATCGTTAATTTCAGTACCCTGAACCTAATCTAGATCAAGAAACTACACTGTGAACTAAGTTACCTGAATACAAATTTAATTAAATTTAATTGAACAAAACAAGGTCATATAGGGATGGCAGTGCAGGCGGTGTGCTGCAACTGCAGCATGGGGGAGTTTGTGGAGAACATTGTGATCCCGGACAACCACGTTTGCAGTAAGTGCCTGCATCTTGAGGAACTTCAGCTCAGAGTTTTTGAGCTGGAGTCTGAGGTGTAGACATTGTGGGGCATCATTGATGGGGAGAGTTACCTGGACACTTTGATCCAGGAGGCAGTCACACCCCTTCAGTTAGGTAGTGGTACAGGTCTGCTTAGTGGTCAGGGACAGGTGGGTGTGACTGCAACTCAGGCAGGTAAGGGGACCCCGGGGGCAGTGCTGGAGGAGCCTCAGCCTTTGCCCTTGTCCAACAGGTATGAGGTTCTTGCTGTCTGTGTGGATGAGGGAAAAGCCTGCAGGATGGATGAGCTAGCTGACCATGGTCCATGGTGTAGGAGGCCATTCAAATCGGGGGAGTGAAAGGGAATGTAGTTGTGGTAGGGGACAGTATAGTCAGGGGGATAGATCATGTTCTCTGCAGCCGCGACCGAGAGTTCCGAAGGTTGTGTTGCCTGCCCAGTGCCAGGGTTAAAGACATCTCCTCACTACTGGAGGAGAACTTGGAGTGGGAGGGGGAGGATCCAGTTGTCGTGGTCCACGTCGGAACCAACGACATAGGTAGAACTAGGAATGAGGTTCTGCTGACGGAGTTTGAGGAGCTAGGATCCAATTTAAAAAGCAGAACCTCAAAGGTAATAATCTCTGGATTGTTACCTGAGCCACACGCAAATTGGCATCGGGACAAACAGATTAGAGATTTAAATGCGTGGCTCAAAGAGTGGTGTGGGAGGAAGGGGTTTCAGTTCATAGGGCACTGGCACCAGTACTGGGGAAAGAGGGAGCTGTTCCATTGTCCTTGCGAACCGATTAACTAGGGCAGTAGACAGGGCTTTAAACTAATGAATGCGGGGGGCGGGGGGCGGTGTGGGAGGATGCAGGAAAGAGTAAATTTAAAAGCAGTGAGAGAAATGTCAAGGCTCTAGAGCAGAGTAGAGTTTTATGTAAAATTAAGCAGAGTGGGTCAGGAAGGGACAGAGTGAGTAACAAAGGTAATAAGGCGTCAGTGACTAAGGTGACATCAGGGAAATATAGAAATGAGTCAAAGCTAAAGGCACTATATCTGAATGCGCGAAGCATTCACAACAAAATAGATGAATTGATAGCGCAGATAGAAATTGATAGGTTTGATCTAATAGCCATTACAGAGATGTAGGGGGTGATTTTGCCAGCCTTGGGAGGCGGGTTTGGAGGCGGGACTGCTGGGAAAATGGCAGAATCTGGGGGCGGGTGCCCATCCCGCCCATCCCGCCCCCAACCCGCCTCTGTGCCATCTTCCCAGGAGGTGGGTAGCCGACCCGCGCCGGGTCCCGTCTCCTGGAGGTGGGAAGGGGATTACAGCCACTTAACTACCTGTTAACAGGCAGTTAAGAGGATTATCCCCATTTTTCAACCAGAGGCGCGAGCTTCCCGATGTCGGGAAACCCCGCCAGGGTCACCGAGGCGAGCAGTGGGTCTGCGGGGGTCGGAGGGGTGCAAAAGTGCACTGTGGAGGTGAGTGATGGGTGCAAGTGTGGAGAGGTGAGTATGTGAGGTGAGTGGAAAGTGATAGAAAATGTTTACTTACCTTTGTTTCTTCCTGCAGGCTTCAACCGTTGGGGTTGCGAAGGTTCCGGCATCTCCACGGCAGAGATTACAGAATGGCTGCTGCATTCTCCGATGCAACAGCCATCTGATTTCTGCTCACAAAAGAGGTTTGATGAGTCTTAAATAAAGAACTCATCAAACAATAGAGAATGTCAGTGTTTGACAGCTTCACAGAGCTGTCAAACGATGACAATTCATCTGTCAAAAATCTTTGACAGATGAAATGTCATATGCTGACGTTCTCCGTAACCAGCTTTCCCTTAATTGGCCTGCTAAGCCCACTGGGCGGGCTTAACAAGGTCAATCAAGGGAAAATAGTATGGGTTGGCCACAAGTCGTTGGAGGTGTGACTAAAACCCGACAAGTGGGAGTCCCGCCTCCAAAAGCTCTCCATTGACAAAATCCAGCCTGTAGTTCCAATGTGGCAAAGGTTGGGAACTAAATATTCCAGGATACTTAACTTTTAGAAGAGATAGGCAAAATGGAAAAGGAGGGGGGCTAGCCCTGATAATAAAGGATGAGATAAAGACAGTAGAGAGAAGGATCTTAGCTCCGAAAATCAAGAAGTAGAATCAGTTTGGTTGGAGCTAAGAGGCAGCAAGGGGCAGAAAACATTGGTGGCAGTTGTTTATAGGCCCCCAAACAGTAGTTGTAATGTAGGGCAGAGTATAAATCAGGAAATTAGAGGCGCATGTAACATGGGTAATACAGTAATCATGGGGGACTTTAATCTACATATAGACTGGGCAAACCAAATTTGCAGAAATAATGTGCAGGACGAATTCATGGAATGTATGCAAGATAGTTTTCTAGATCAGTATGTTGAGGAACCAACTAGGGAACAGGCTATTTTAGATCTAGTATTGTGCAACGAGAAAGGGGCCTTTAGGGAAGAGTAACCATAATATGATAGAATTTTATATTGAGTTTGAAAGTGATTGCGTTAAATCTGAAACTAGGGTCTTAAATCTAAACAAGGCAAACAATGTAGGTACAGTATAAAGGGTGAGCTGGCTAAGGTAGATTGGGAAACTACATTAAAAGGTATGACGGTGAGAAGCAATGGCTAGCATTTAAAGAATTGATACATAATTTACAACAAATATATATTCCGTTAAGTCACAAAAACTCCACAGGAAAAGTGGTCCAACCGTGGCTAACAAGAGAAGTTAAAGATAGTATCAGATCAAAGGAGGAGGCTTATAATGTTGCCAAAAAGAGTAGTAAGCCTGAGGATTAGGAGGATTTTAGAATTCAGCAAAGGAGGACCAAGAAATTGATAAAGAAAGGAAAGTAGAATATGAGAGTAAATTAGCGAGAGACATAAAAATAGACTGTAAAAGCTTCTATAGGTATGTAAAAAGGAAAAGATTAGCGAAAGTAAATGTGGTTCCCTTACAGGCTGAGACAGGAGAAATTATAATGGGGAATAAGGAAATGGCAAATTAAACAAATACTTTTTGTCTGTCTTCACGGAAGAAGATGCAAAAAACTTCCCGGAAATATTGGAGAACAAAGGGTCGAGCGAGAATGAGGAACTGAAAGAAATTAGTATTGGTAAAAAAATAGTACTGGAGAAATTAATGGGACTGAAAACCGATGGCCTACATCCTAGGGTTTTGAAAGAGGTGGCTATAGAGATAGTGGATGCATTGCTTGTCATTCTCCAAAATTCCATAGATTCTAGAACGGTTCCCACGGATTGTAAGGTAGCAAATGTAACCCCACTATTTAAGAAAGGAGGGAGAGAGAAAATGGGGAACTACAGACCAATTAGCCTGACTTCAGTAGTAGGAAAATTGTTAGAATCTATTAAGGATGTGGTAACTTGGCACTTAGAAAATAATAATAGGATTGTGCAGAGTCAACACAGATTTATGAAAGGGAAATCATGTTTGACGAATCTGTTAGAGATTTTTGAGGTTGTAACTAGTAGAATAGATGAGGGGGAACCAGTGGATGTGGTGTATTTGGATTTTCAGAAGGCATTCGATAAGGTGCCACACAAGAGGTTATTAAACAAAATTAGGGCTCATGGGATTGCATGGATTGAGGATTGGTTAACGGACAGAAAACAGAGAGTAGGAATAAACGGGTCATTTTCGGGTTGGCAGGCTGTAACTAGTGGGGTACCACAAGAATCATTGCTTGGGCCTCAACTATTCACAATCTACATCAATGATTTGGATAAGGGGACCAAATGTAATATATCCAAGTTTGCTGATGATACAAAGCTGGGTGGGAATGTAAGTTGTGAGGAGGATGCAAAGAGGCTTCAAGGGGATATAGACAAGCGAAGTGAGTGGGCAAGAACATGGCAAATGGAATATATTGTGGAGAAATGTGAAGTTATCCACTTTGGTAGGAAAAATAGAAAATCAGAGTATTTTTTAAATGGTGAGAGATTGGGAAATGTTGATGTTCAGAGGGACCTGGGTGTCCTTGTACACGAATCACTGAAAGTTAACATGCAGGTACAGCAAGCAATTAGGAAAGCAAATGGTATGTTGGCCTTTATTACAAGAGGATTTGAGTATAAGAGTAAAGATGTCTTACTGCAATTATATAGGGCCCTGGTGAAACCACACCTGGAGTATTGTGTACAGTTTTGGTCTCCTTACCTAAGGAAGGATATACTTGCCATAGAGGAAGTGCAACGAAGGTTCACCAGACTGATTCCTGGGATGGGGATTGTCCTACGAGGAGAGATTGAGTAGACTAGGCCTATATTCTCTCGAGTTTAGAAGAATGAGAGGTGAACTCATTGAAATATACAACATTTTTACAGGGCTTGATAGGGCAGATGCAGGGAGGATGTTAACCCTGGCTGGGGAGTCTAGAACCCGGGGTCACAGTCTCAGAATAAGGGGTCGGCCATTTAGGACTGAGATGAGGAGAAATTTCTTCACTCAGAGGGTGGTGAATCTTTGGAATTCTCTACCCCAGAGGGCTGTGGAGGCTCAGTCGTTGAATATATTCAAGACAGAGATCGATAAATTTTTGGATATTAAGGGAATCAAGGGATATGGGGATAGTGCAGGAAAGTGGAGATGAGGTAGAAGATCAGCCATGATCTTATTGAATGGCGGAGCAGGCTCGAGGGGCTGAATGGCCTACTCCTGCTCCTGATTCTTATGTTCTTTGAAAGAAACAGAGGAGCGAGGGAGTAGGAAAGTGAATTAGAGACAAATCAGGTACAGAAAGAGAAATGAAGAGAAGGAAAGAAAGATTCGCTTAAGAGAGAGAGAAAAGAAAGTCAGGAAAAGTAATGTTTAAAAAAATTAAATTTGACATTTTAAAAATCTCTAAGAACAATTTACTACTTTTTAAAAATTTGTTTATGGGATGTGGGCATCGCTGGTAAGGCCAGCATTTATTGCGCATCCCTAATTGCCCTTGAGAAGGTGGTGGTGAGCCGCCCACGTGAACCGCTGTGGTGAAGGGAGTCATTGCACGTGTGTAGCGATTGAACCCAGCTGCGTCAGGCGGGGAGGAGATCCGGCTCGGGCCTCCGCATCGTGAGCTGTACCAAGGAGCACATCAGTGGAGCTCAATCAAAGCGGCAGAAGAAAAATGTCAAATTAGGCACAATTGTCTCTTCAGGATCTCGAAGCCAGCAAATCGGAGTCACTGCCAACAAGCGCGGCAATTATAAGTACTATTTAAAGGTTCGCTCCCGCTGGTCCATTCGCAATGCCAATTAGGATTGCCTATTCAGAACTTAGCACAGTTGTAACTGAGTGACGGACGAGGAGAAATCAATCTGCTGAAGTGGGGCAAGAATTGATTGCTCTCTGCCTGTGCAAATCGTGTGCTCAAAGAAAAGGAAATTCACGCTGGGCAAAGGAATGACTTTCCATTCAGTAGAGTGTGGGTAATGCAGTGATTATGTTATTGGACTTGCAATCTAGAGAAGATGAGTTTAAAATCCGTTCCGTATTTGAGAAATTGAATTCAGTACAAAAAAGAAATTCTGGAAATAGAAAGCTGCTACCAGTAAAAGTGACCGTGAAGCTGTCAGATTGTCTTAAAAACCCAACCAGTTCACTAATGCCCTTTCGGGAAGGAAACCTGCCATCCTTACCCGGTCTGGGCCTATACGTGACTCCAAAAGGAAAAAGAAAAACTTGCATTTATATCACGCAATTCAAAACCACCGGACGTCCCAAAGCACTTCACAGCCAATGAAGTACTTTTGAAGTGTAGTCACTGTTGTAATGTAGGAAACGCGGCAGCCAATTTGCACACAGCAAGCTCCCACAAACAGCATTGTGATAATAACCAGATAATCTGTTTTTTAGTGATGTTGGTTGAGGGATAAATATTGGCCCAGGACACCGGGGGTAACTCCCCTGCTCTTCTTCAAAATACTGCCATGGAATCTTTTACATCCACCTGAGAGAGCAGACGGGGCCTCGGTTTAACATCTTATCTGAAAGACGGCACCTCCGACAGTGCAGCGCTCCCTCAGTACTGCACTGGAGCGTCAGCCTAGATTTTTGTGCTCAAGTCTCTGGAGTGGGACTTGAACCCACAACCTTCTGACTCAGAGGCGAGGGTGCTACCCACTGAGCCACAGCTGACTCCAACCCCACACCAACGTGGTTCACTCTTAACTGCCCTCTGAACTATCGGAGCGCTGCTCCTTCATCAGGTGAAGTGAAGAAATACATATGGGCACAGCATATATAGTCAGAGAACAATGCCAGACAACTACAGTTAATGTTTTTGGTTTTTCATACAGACTCCAGCATCTGCCACATTTGATCCCTTGTGACCCCACTTCATTGTCTTTGTTGTATCTTGCTATCGTCTTTGATGTAATGTCTTCTTGACTGACCTGGTTGGACACCATCCACACCTTTGATTGCCGTGATTGTCTCTCTGCCGAGGTGTGATAAAGGGCAGTTAGAAAGATTAACTGTAGTCGTCTGGCATTGTTCTCTGACTATATATGCTGTGCCCATATGTATTTCTTCACTTCACCTGACGAAGGAGCAGCGCTCCGAAAGCTTGTGATTTCAAATAAAGCTGTTGGACTATAACCTGGTGTTGTGCGACTTCTCACTTTTGTCCACCCCAGTCCAACACCGGCATCTCCGCATCATGGCCCTCTGAACTGGCCTAGCAAGCCACTCAGTTGTCAGCTGGCCTTGCAGGTAAGGATATTAAGGGTTACGAAACCAAGGCGGTAGATGGGGTTAAGATACAGATCAGCCATGATCTCACTGAATGGCGGAACAGGCTCGAGGGGCTGAATGACCTCCTCCTGCTCCTGTGTTGCTACACATTCAGCCCTCAGTGGCTTTTAAATATCGTGCTTTGCAATTTAAAAACATAGGAGATCATAAGTTAAATATGCCGCTGTTTGGAATATTATTAATGCACCATTTACTCACTCTTACTAGTGAAATATTTCATTAGGGCTGAAGTCACTTGACTATTACAGCAATAAGTTAACAACAGAGTCAATCAGAACTAATCATATTGATTTCCACTGGGGCCCTCTCTAACCATCCGTCCCCATAGCAACGTCTGTGCGGATAACAGACTATCTGAACACACAGAGGTCATTGTAGGGGCAAGCCTTGTCTTTCTGATGCACACTCCCATGAGATATTTTCCTCTCAGAGATCAGGAATCCTGTACCAAATGAATCCCGATTGCTGCACACCAGCAAAGGAAGGGACCTGTGGGTGGTGGTGAGATGCAGCAGGATGGGGGTTAATGGGACATGTTAGTATTTGGGATCCTTTTAGGGTCAGACAGAGAGAGAGCGAGGGGAGTGTGAGAGAGAGAGCAATAGAAAGTGATAGAGAGACAGAAACAGAGATAGAATGAGAGAAAAGATAGGGTGTGGGAGAGGGGGAAGGAGAGACAGGGTGAGAGAGGGAGAGACAGTGTGACAGAGAGGGAGAGGGAGACAGTGAGAGAGGGAGAGTGAGAGACAGTGAGAGGGAGAGAGAGAGACAGAGTGAGAGAGGGAGAGAGAGAGAGTGAGAGGGGGAGAGTGAGAGAGAGTGAGAGAGGGAGAGAGAGTCAGAGAGAGAGAGAGAGAGAGAGGGAGAGAGCGAGAGAGAGAGAGTGAAAGAGGGAGAGTGACAGAGGGAGAGGGAGAGAGAGTGAGAGAGAGAGAGTGAGAGAAAGTGAGAGAGAGAGAGGGAGCGAGAGGGAGAGAGAGAGTGAGAGTGAGAGAGAGAGAGAGGGAGAGAGAGTGAGAGAGAGAGAGGGAGAGAGAGTGAGAGAGAGAGAGGGAAAGACAGAGTGAGAGAGGGAGAGTGAGAGAGTGAGAGAGGGAGAGGGAGAGACAATGAGAGGGAGAGAGAGAGTCAGAGTGAGGGAGAGGGAGAGACAAAGAGAGAGGGAGAGGGAGAGACAGAGTGAGAGAAAATGAGAGGGAGAAAGGGAGAGAGAGACAGTGAGAGAGGGAGAGACAGAGTGAGAGAGGGAGAGAGAGACAGACAGAGTGAGAGAGAGAGTCAGAGTGAGGGAGAGGGAGAGACAATGAGAGAGGGAGAGGGAGAGTCGATGAGAGAGGGAGAGGGAGAGACAGAGTGAGAGAAAATGAGAGAGGGAGAAAGGGAGAGAGAGACAGTGAGAGAGGGAGAGACAGAGTGAGAGAGGGAGAGAGAGACAGACAGAGGGAGAGACAGAGTGAGAGAGGGAGAGGAAGAGACAGTGAGGGAGGGAGAGAGAGAATGGGAGAGGAAAAAGGAGAGACAATGAGAGAGGGAGAGACAGAGAGAGAGGGAGAGAGAAAGTGAGAGAGGGAGAGAAAGTGAGAGAGGGAGAAAGGTAGGGAGAGACAGTGAGAGAGGGAGAGACAGAATGAGAGAGGGAGAGAGAGAGAGAGAGATAGACGGAGAGGCAGAGAGCGATAGAGTAAGAGAGAGCCAGGGCTTGGGCCCGATCCCCCACCTCCCCAAAATTTCCAAATTGGCATCTGGGAAGTTCTGAATACCCGATAGCCTCACGTAAAACAGGCATGAGGCCCCTTAAATACGCTGCTGACCTGCACTCCCCCATCCAACCCCATTCACCTCCCCCCATTCACACTCCCACCTCCCCCACCACCCATTCACCTCCCCCTCATTCACACTCCCACCTCCCCCTCACCCCATTCACCTCCACCCCATTCACACTCCCACCTCCCCCTCACCCCATTCACCTCCACCCCATTCACATTCCCACCTCCCCTACCCAACCCCATTCATCCCATTCACATTCCCACCTCCCCCTCACCCCATTCACCACCCCCCCATTCACACTCCCACCTCCCCTACCCAACCCCATTCATCCCATTCACATTCCCACCTCCCCCTCACCCCATTCACCTCCCCCTCATTCACACTCCCACCTCCCCCTCACCCCATTCACCTCCCCCCCATTCACACTCCCACCTCCCCCATCCAACCCCATTCTTCCCATTCACACTCCCACCTCCCCCTCACCCCATTCACCTCCCCCCCATTCACACTCCCACCTCCCCTACCCAACCCCATTCATCCCATTCACACTCCACCTCCCCCACCACCCCATTCACCTCCCCCCCATTCACACTCCCACCTCCCCCCATTCACACTCCCACCTCCCCCCACCCCATTCACCTCCCCCCCATTCACACTCCCACCTCCCCCCATTCACACTCCCACCTCCCCCCACCCCATTCACCTCCCCCCCATTCACACTCCCACCTCCCCCCATTCACACTCCCACCTCCCCCCCACCCCATTCACCTCCCCCCCATTCACACTCCCACCTCCCCCCATTCACACTCCCACCTCCCCCCCACCCCATTCACCTCCCCCCCCATTCACACTCCCACCTCCCCCCCACCCCATTCACCTCCCCCCATTCACACTCCCACCTCCCCCCACCCCATTCACCTCCCCCCATTCACACTCCCACCTCCCCCCCACCCCCATTCACCTCCCCCATTAACACTCCCACCTCCCCCCCACCCCATTCACCTCCCCCGCATTCACACTCCCACCTCCCCCACCACCCCATTCACACTCCCACCTCCCCCACCACCCCATTCACCTCCCCCCCATTCACACTCCCACCTCCCCCCACCCTATTCACCTCCCCCCCCATTCACACTCCCACCTCCCCCGATGCACACTCCCACCTCCCCCCACCCCATTCACCTCCCCCATTCACACTCCCACCTCCCCCCACCCTATTCACCTCCCCCTCATTCACACTCCCACCTCCCCCACCCAACCCCATTCATCCCATTCACACTCCCACCTCCCCCTCACCCCATTCACCTCCCCCCATTCACACTCCCACCTCCCCCACCACCCCATTCACCTCCCTGCCATTCACACTCCCACCTCCCCCCATTCACACTCCCACCTCCCCCCACCCCATTCACCTCCCCCCCATTCACACTCCCACCCTCCCCCATTCACACTCCCACCTCCCCCCCACCCCATTCACCACCCCCCCATTCACACTCCCACCTCCCCCCCACCCATTCACCTCCCCCCCATTCACATTCCCACCTCCCCCCATCCCATTCACCTCCCCCCCATTCACACTCCCACCTCCCCCCACCCCATTCGCCTCCCCCCATTCACACTCCCACCTCCCCCCCACCCCATTCACCTCCCCCCATTCACACTCCCACCTCCCCCCCACCCCATTCACCTCCCCCCCATTCACACTCCCACCTCCCCTACCCAACCCCATTCATCCCATTCACATTCCCACCTCCCCCTCACCCCATTCACCTCCACCTCATTCACACTCCCACCCCCCCCTCACCCCATTCACCTCCCCCCCATTCACACTCCCCCCTCCCCCACCCCATTCACCTCCCCCCCATTCACACTCCCACCTCCCCTACCCAACCCCATTCATCCATTCACACTCCCACCTCCCCCACCACCCCATTCACCTCCCCCCCATTCACACTCCCACCTCCCCCCATTCACACTCCCACCTCCCCCCACCCCATTCACCTCCCCCCCATTCACACTCCCACCTCCCCCCAGTCACACTCCCACCTCCCCCCCACCCCATTCACCTCCCCCCCATTCACACTCCCACCTCCCCCCATTCACACTCCCACTCCCCCCCACCCCATTCACCTCCCCCCATTCACACTCCCACCTCCCCCCACCCCATTCACCTCCCCCCATTCACACTCCCACCTCCCCCCCACCCCATTCACCTCCCCCCATTCACACTCCCATCTCCCCCCACCCCATTCACCTCCCCCCATTCACACTCCCACCTCCCCCGCCACCCCATTCACACTCCCACCTCCCCCACCACCCCATTCACCTCCCCCCCATTCACACTCCCACCTCCCCCCATTCACACTCCCACCTCCCCCACCCCATTCACCTCCCCCCCATTCACACTCCCACCTCCCCCCACCCCATTCACCTCCCCCCCATTCACACTCCCACCTCCCCCCATTCACACTCCCACCTCCCCCCCACCACATTGACCTCCCCCCCATTCACACTCCCACCTCCCCCCACCCCATTCACCTCCCCCCCATTCACACTCCCACCTCCCCCCCATCCCATTCACCTCCCCCCCATTCACACTCCCACCTCCCCCCACCCCATTCACCTCCCCCCATTCACACTCCCACCTCCCCCCACCACATTCACCTCCCCCCATTCACACTCCCATCTCCCCCCACCCCATTCACCTCCCCCGCATTCACACTCCCACCTCCCCCACCCCATTCACCTCCCCCCATTCACACTCCCACCACCCCATTCACCTCCCCCCATTCACACTCCCACCTCCCCCCACCCTATTCACCTCCCCCTCATTCACACTCCCACCTCCCCCACCCAACCCCATTCATCCCATTCACACTCCCACCTCCCCCTCACCCCATTCACCTCCCCCCATTCACACTCCCACCTCCCCCACCACCCCATTCACACTCCCACCTCCCCCCCACCCCATTCACCTCCCCCCCATTCACACTCCCACCTCCCCCCACCCCATTCACCTCCCCCCCATTCACATTCCCACCTCCCCCCACCCCATTCACCTCCCCCCCATTCACACTCCCACCTCCCCCCATTCACACTCCCACCTCCCCCCACCCCATTCGCCTCCCCCCATTCACACTCCCACCTCCCCCCACCCCATTCACCTCCCCCCATTCACACTCCCACCTCCCCCCACCCCATTCACCTCCCCCCCATTCACACTCCCACCTCCCCCCACCCCATTCACCTCCCCCCATTCACACTCCCACCTCCCCCACCACCCCATTCACCTCCCCCCCATTCACACTCCCACCTCCCCCGATGCACACTCCCACCTCCCCCCACCCCATTCGCCTCCCCCCCATTCACACTCCCACCTCCCCCGACCCCATTCACCTCCCCCCATTCACACTCCCACCTCCCCCCACCCCATTCACCTCCCCCCCATTCACACTCCCACCTCCCCCCACCCCATTCACCTCCCCCCCATTCACACTCCCACCTCCCCTACCCAACCCCATTCATCCCATTCACATTCCCACCTCCCCCTCACCCCATTCACCTCCACCTCATTCACACTCCCACCCCCCCCTCACCCCATTCACCTCCCCCCCATTCACACTCCCCCCCTCCCCCCACCCCATTCACCTCCCCCCCATTCACACTCCCACCTCCCCTACCCAACCCCATTCATCCCATTCACACTCCCACCTCCCCCACCACCCCATTCACCTCCCCCCCATTCACACTCCCACCTCCCCCCATTCACACTCCCACCTCCCCCCACCCCATTCACCTCCCCCCCATTCACACTCCCACCTCCCCCCAGTCACACTCCCACCTCCCCCCCACCCCATTCACCTCCCCCCCATTCACACTCCCACCTCCCCCCATTCACACTCCCACCTCCCCCCACCCCATTCACCTCCCCCCATTCACACTCCCACTCCCCCCCACCCCATTCACCTCCCCCCATTCACACTCCCACCTCCCCCCACCCCATTCACCTCCCCCCATTCACACTCCCACCTCCCCCCCACCCCATTCACCTCCCCCCATTCACACTCCCATCTCCCCCCACCCCATTCACCTCCCCCCATTCACACTCCCACCTCCCCCGCCACCCCATTCACACTCCCACCTCCCCCACCACCCCATTCACCTCCCCCCCATTCACACTCCCACCTCCCCCCATTCACACTCCCACCTCCCCCCATCCCATTCACCTCCCCCCCATTCACACTCCCACCTCCCCCCACCCCATTCACCTCCCCCCCATTCACACTCCCACCTCCCCCCATTCACACTCCCACCTCCCCCCCACCACATTGACCTCCCCCCCATTCACACTCCCACCTCCCCCCACCCCATTCACCTCCCCCCCCATTCAGACTCCCACCTCCCCCCCATCCCATTCACCTCCCCCCCATTCACACTCCCACCTCCCCCCACCCCATTCACCTCCCCCCATTCACACTCCCACCTCCCCCCACCACATTCACCTCCCCCCATTCACACTCCCATCTCCCCCCACCCCATTCACCTCCCCCGCATTCACACTCCCACCTCCCCCACCCCATTCACCTCCCCCCATTCACACTCCCACCACCCCATTCACCTCCCCCCATTCACACTCCCACCTCCCCCCACCCTATTCACCTCCCCCTCATTCACACTCCCACCTCCCCCACCCAACCCCATTCATCCCATTCACACTCCCACCTCCCCCTCACACCATTCACCTCCCCCCATTCACACTCCCACCTCCCCCACCACCCCATTCACACTCCCACCTCCCCCCCACCCCATTCACCTCCCCCCCATTCACACTCCCACCTCCCCCCCACCCCATTCACCTCCCCCCCATTCACATTCCCACCTCCCCCCACCCCATTCACCTCCCCCCCATTCACACTCCCACCTCCCCCCATTCACACTCCCACCTCCCCCCACCCCATTCGCCTCCCCCCATTCACACTCCCACCTCCCCCCACCCCATTCACCTCCCCCCATTCACACTCCCACCTCCCCCCACCCCATTCACCTCCCCCCCATTCACACTCCCACCTCCCCCCACCCCATTCACCTCCCCCCATTCACACTCCCACCTCCCCCACCACCCCATTCACCTCCCCCCCATTCACACTCCCACCTCCCCCGATGCACACTCCCACCTCCCCCCACCCCATTCACCTCCCCCCCATTCACACTCCCACCTCCCCCCGACCCCATTCACCTCCCCCCATTCACACTCCCACCTCCCCCACCCAACCCCATTCACCCCATTCACACTCCCACCTACCCCACCACCCCATTCACCTCCCCCCCATTCACACTCCCACCTCCCCCCCAGGATTCACCTGCAGACGGATTTGCATCAGAGCCAGAGGAATTTCCCCAAGTCCCAGCTATTTTTGCATTTGCAGCTCGCCACATTTATGTAGACGAGGCCCGAGGCCCAATTTGGAGTGAGTCTCGGGCCCAGGCCTTCGCGTACTCTCCACTTCACGTCGGTTCCCCACGTGGCACCAAGCTCCTGGACTCTCTCTCTCTTTCTGTCTCTTTCTCTCTCTCCCTTTGTCTCGGTCTCTCACTCTCTCTCTTTCTGTCTCTTCCTCTCTCCCTCTGTCTCTCTCCCTATCTCTCTTTGTCACCCTGTTTCACTCTCTCTCTCTGTTTATACTCTCTCTGTCTCTCTCTCTCCCTCTGTCTCTCTCATTCTGTCTCTTTCTCTCCCTCTGTCTCTCACTCTCCCTCTCTCTGTCTCCCTCTCTCTCACTCTCCCTCTCTCTCTCTCTCCCTCTGTCTGTTTCTCATTCTGTCTCTTTCTCTCCCTCTCGCTCTCTTTTTTCTCTCTGTCTCCCTCTCTCTCACTCACTCACTCTGTCCCTTTCTCTCTCTCAATCTCATTCTGTCTCTCTCTCTCTCTCCCTCTGTCTCTCACTCTCCCTCTCTCTATCTCCCTCTCTCTCCCTCTCCCTCTGTCTCTTTCTCTCTCTCTCCCTCTGTCTGTCTCTCATTCTGTCTCTTTCTCTCTCTGTCTCCCTCTCTCTCTCTCACTCACTCTGTCTCTCTCTCTCTCTCTCTCTCTTTTTTTCTCTCTCTCTCCCTCTGTCTGTCTCTCATTCTGTCTCTCTCTCTCCCTCTGTCTCTCACTCTCCCTCTCTCTGTCTCCCTCTCTCTCACTCTCCCTCTCTCTCTCTCTCTCTCCCTCTGTCTGTCTCTCATTCTATCTCTTTCTCTCCCTCTGTCTCTCTCTCTCTCCCTCTTGTAGGATTGATTCCTCCCCCCCCAACAGTAAAAATATTGGACTATGAAATATAAAAACCCAGAACTGCAGAGCCCGCAAAAAGGGCTCGGCAATAAAGGGTTAATTCAAACATTGCAGCCAAAACTACGAATCTAAAGTCTGAACAAGAACATCTGCATATTCATGTACCTTAAGGGGTTACGTTGTCTACCTTAGACCATGGCCCCCGATAACGAGTTTCAGTGCAGGCCTAGACAATGGGCCGGGCCTTGAACCTTTTGAATACGAATGCTAACAGAAACCAACAACTTCGCACATGCAGTCACTTTGGGAAAGTTGCATTGTCAGAAAGGAATCTCTAATCAATGAACAATACGAGGGGCATTAGCCATCAAGAGTTCTCTGCCAGAGACAATTCACACATTTTGATATGGCCATCACATGCTCAGGAGGGGGCCAGGAAATACTGCAAGTTGGTTTTGGTTTAAAGTAAGATCACTTCGAAGACAGTGTGTGGGGGAAGCTGACGGCAGAACAGCGGACAGAAAGATTCGGGCCTACAATCAACTCCAAGAGACAGCCGATCGGGAGTGGTGATTGTATGTTTCAGTCAAATCATAGAGGGGGCTTTTGTGATTGAGTCTGAGTAAGTTTGTGAGTTTCAGTCAGATCACGATAAGGGTTTTGTGATTGAGTCTGGGTAACTTTATATGTAACAGTCAAATCGCGGACGGGTTTAACTGTGTCATATTGTGTCGATGCAAATGACCCTTGCGTAGGGGTTTGTATTTTGGGGTTGTTAGCCTGATATAAATCGTAGGGATTTATACTGGGGCAGTAATTGTGTGTGTGTGTGTTCAATAAACGAACGAATCAAAGGTGGAGCCAAAACCCTGTGCCGTGTGTATTTTGTTATAAATCCTGACGTCCAAGAACTGTGTGTAACGGGGGACCAGTATCGGAGAAAACCCCTTACACTCTCTCTGTCTCCCTCTCTCTCTCACTCACTCTGTCTCTCTCTCTCTCTCTCTCACTCTATCCCTGTTTCTCTCTCACTGTCTCTCTCCCTCTCCCTGTCTCTCTCTGTCTCTCTCTCACTGTCTCTCTCCCTCTCTCTCTCTCTGTCTGTCTCTCACTCTCTCTGTCTGTCTCTCACTCTCTCTCTCTCTCTGTCTGTCTCTCACACTCTCTCTGTCTCTCTCTCTTTCTCCTTGTCTCTCTCTCTCTCACTCACTCTCTCTCTCTCTCTCCCTCTCTCTCTCTCTCTGTCTGTCTCTCTCTCTCTCTCTCTCTCCTTGTCTCTCTCTCTCTCATTTGCAGCTCACAGCCGTGTCCTGGAGATTAATCTTCAATTCCTGGAGACTCCTGGCCAATCCTAGAGGGTTTGAAACTTTAGTAGAGGCATAAGGAAGGAATTCCAGAGGGTTGGGCCTGGAGCAGGCTGGACTGGCTTGAAAGAAATGGATAACATCATCAATGAAATAGTGGACACAGAATTTCAGACTCTGAAGACCCTCATACTGAGTGTCTTGCTAGGTCATTTCAGAGGGCAGTTAAGAGTCAACCACATTGCTGTGGGTCTGGAATCACATATAGGCCAGACCAGGTAAGGACAGCAGATTTCCTTTCCCTACAGGACATTAGTGAGCCAGATGGGTTTTACGATAATCCGGTAGTTTCATAGTCACCATTACCGATACTAGCTTTTATTCCAGATTTGAACTCACGTCTCCAGATCATTAGTCCAGGCCTCTGGATTACTAGCCCAATAACATAACCACTATGCTACTGTTCCCAGTGGAAGTAGGCAGTCTTGGTGATGGTGCAGATATAGGGTCAGAAGCTCACCTTGAGGTTAAATGCGACACCAAGCTCTGGAATTCCCTCCCTAAACCTCTCCGCCTCGCTACCTCTCTTTCCTCCTTTAAGACGCTCCTTAAAACCTACCTCTTTGACCAAGCTTTTGGTCACCTGTCCTAATAGCTCCTTATATAGCTCAGTGTCACATGGTGAACAGAGTTCAACAGAACAGAACAAATATGAATATAAAAGCAGCTCTGAAGCTTTTTGTGCCTGAAGCACTTATCTGAGAAAATTCTAGGACCAGACCATGAGTTGCCACTTTAATAAGAACATAAGAATTAGGAGCTGGAGTCGGCCATTCGGCCCTTCGAGCCTGCTCCACCATTCAATAAGATCATGGCTGATCTTCGACCTCATCTCCACTTTCTCGCACTATCCCCAGATCCCTTGATTCACTTAGTGCCCAAAAATCTATTGATCTCAGCCTTGAATATACTCAACGACTGAGCCTCCACAGCCCTCTGGGGTAGAGAATTCCAAAGATTCACCACCCTCTGAGTGAAGAAATTTCTCCTCATCTCAGTCCCCAATGGCCGACCCCTTATCCTAAGACTATGACCCCTGGTTCTAGACTCTCCAGCCAGGTGAAACTGCCTCTCAGCATCTAGCATTTTGTTCGATAACGCTCTTGTGAAGCGCCTTGGGATGTTTTACTACGTTAAAGATGCTATATAAATACAACTTGTTGTTGTTGTCGTAGTAATACCCATCGCCCCTTTGCAAGCTCAGAACTGAGTTTTCCATTCTTATTGGTGCTCTTACAACTGGTCTGGTCTCCAGATCCTGACCTTCCAATTCCTTACTCTCGACTGAAATGGTTGGGTTCTTGACGAGGATGAGCCGCTGCCAGTACTGCTCCCTCTGGTGGAAGTCCTATTTCCTCTTTGTGCCTACTTCAGGATTTCGAGAGGGAATTGGATAAGTACCTGAAGGAAAAAAATTTGCAGGGCTATTGGGAAAGGGCGGGGGAGTGGGACTAGCTGAAGTGCTCTTGCAGAGAGCCGGCACGGGCTCGACGGGCCGAATGGCCTCCTTCTGTGCTGTAACCATTCTATGATTCTATGATTCTAATAGATTTCCCTCCGATGGGAAATGAAAACAGATTTAAAAGCAGTAATATGTGCAGCTTGACAGATAGGGATATAGCCAAAGCTGTTTTCAATTAGTGTCGAACCATTACAAAAATCCATTAGAAGACGTGAAGGCCAGTCTGGGGTGAATTAAGTGCAGAAAGAGCCGGCACAGGCACGATGGGCCGAATGGCCTCCTTCTGTGCTGTAAGATTCTAAGGGAGAAAAATTTGGTATCGGCCATTTTGGGTCGTTAACATCGCCTGGGCGCTAAAGTTAGCGCCCGGTGAAAAATAGCGCCGGCGATCGCTAACTTCAGCTTTAGCGCCCCAAGAGGGAGGTGGAGCATTAATTCAAGCTCCCCACTTCCGTCTTGGAGCGCTAACCCCGAATATCGGGGCGGTGCGTTCTGCAGCGCTGCGCACTGGGCCACGTAGCGCTGCCGTATGGAAGGGCTCTTCCCCTCATTAAAGGGGAGGGCCCCAAGCCCACAACTCAGCGGAGCCCTACCTGGCCCACCGGGGAGTGGGGTGCCGTGCCAGCAGCCCGGCACACAAGAGGAGCGCCGGGCTGGCAGATCGCGGCACGGACCCCGCGTTCAAAGAGGCAACGGGCTTCCTCCCCTTTAGTTACCGCCCCGCGAGCCTCCTGTCGCTCCGTTCCCGCCCCCTGAATCGGTCGCTGTCATCGCCCGGCGCAGATTCAGGGGGTGCGGCCCAATTTTGCAGGAGGGGTGAAAGCGGGGCGCCACCGCCGCTAAACTTCCGCTGAATTTAGCGGGAGATGTCAGCGGCGCCGCGCCCGGGCGAAAAGTCTATCTGCACCGAATTTCTAGCCCTAAGAGTCTCGTATCCTTTGCTGTTCCTTAATTTAAGTAAAAGGGCAACCAAACTGACTTACGGCATCTGAGCAATGAGACGAGGTAGCAGGGTCTGGAATTGTTTACTGTGGAATATTACGTCCAATAAACACTCGAGTTGGTGTGGTAATGTAATAGCTGCTTTTATTTCAGGCACTGTGGAACATGGGCATAACCGTCAGTATAAGAGGCGAGCCTGGAGTGTGATTGCTAGTGTGTTTACTCCCATCAGAGGTCCCTGTCGTGTTCAATTACCACAATCCAATTACAATTCACGTGGAGGAGAAAAGGCTCAGTGCAGATATTACTCAAGATCCTTCATGACAACCACAGTTTCAAACCATTCTCACTTCATCGCACCTCGTCCAGTGTATGTAAAATGATTTAGACGTAAAGGAGTAAAGGCCGTGAACATCTCTGCTCACTTGTTTACTAAAAGAAGTGGCTGTATATATGAAAGCCCCCTTGGCGTTAAACTGACTATCTGTTTTATATTTCTGGAGTCAGAGCAACAAACTCTATAGGTGAACTGGAACTCAAATCGCCTATGTGGAACACTTAATCTTAACGGTCTACAAAAGGGGGTCTTCAAAAAAGAATTAATCCAATGCGGAGTGATTCTGCATCTATTTTTAAATATTTCGAGGTTTGGTATCTTTTTACTCCTTTATATACTTTCATTTATAAATAAATCTGACCAGGTACTTTAGCCTGTATGCGCTGTTCCGCCTTCTGCGGTGACAGAACCATGTGGTGGTATTGTGCCGTTTTTGTTTTGTTTCCGCAGGGTGAGTGCAATGCTGGAGAGCTCATATTTTATTGTCCATCCCTAGTTGACATGAGAAGGTGGTAGTGGACTGCAGACTTTGTGGTTCAGGTGCTCGCACCTCCCACACCCACGACTTCCATCACCTAGAAGGTCAAGGACAGCAGGCGTGTGGGAATACCACCACCTCCAAGATCCCCTACAAGTCACACACCATCCTGACTTGGCAATATATCGCCGTTCCTTCATCGTCGCTGGGTCAAAACCCTGGAACTCCCTCCCTAACAGCACTGTGGGAGCACCTTCACCACACGGACTGCAGCGGTGCAAGGAGGCGGCTCACCACCACCTTCTCAAGGGCAACTAGCGATAGGCAATAAATGCCGGCCTTGCCAGTGACGCTGTCCTTACCTGGTCTGGGCCTATTTGTGACTCCAGTCCCACACCAACATGGTTGACTCTTAACTGCCCTTTGAAGTGGCCCGGCAAGCCACTCAGTCGTATCGCTACCTTTTCAGGGCGACTAGGGATGGGCAATAAATGCCAGCCTTGCCAGCGACCCCCACATTCCGAGAATCTGACCCAATCAGCAACCAACACAAATAAATGTTATTGGGGGAAGCCCGAGTCACCACAGGCGGCTGGCCTCCACGGTAACGGGTTTCTCGGTAACCGGGGACTCAGTGCTTTCACGAGAGGAGGTTAATTAGCCAGAAAGTAAAACTTCTGGAGGTCTTGGCAACAGCAGGGATCAGCTTTCTGAGATGTCGATCCTTGTAAGAGTTGCTGCTGTCTGCAGCTTTTGGGTTAATCAGATAACTATAAATAAGGAGCAGGTACTTCACAATGGGCAACTCCTGTGGGGTGGAAAGTAGGTCATCTCACTGTGGCTGTTACCATGGTCACTAGACTAAAATTCCCTCCCTTTCAAGGACAAACTCTGATCCTGTCTCTTTTCTCCAAAGATCCCAGATTTTAGAATCCCGAATGACATAGGAATAGAAGAGCAAATTGTCCATTGGCAGCACATAACTTTGGAGTCAGTGGGGGAGGGAATGGAAACCGTGCTCACGGCCGATTGACACCACATTGCAGTATCCTGACTGACAATGTTCTGGCTAAACATTAGACCTCTCTACCAACATGCCAGGGTCTCAAAACTTCAATTAGGCCCCCTGCCCAAATACCTTACCGGGAGCGAGGGACCTGCTCGCTGGACACGAGCTCACCCAAATGCTCAAGCAGGCTTCTTAAAGGTAGGTTAGCCTCATGGTCAGACGCAAATCGTTTCTTTAAGCGTTAGCCTGGCTCACTGGTTGTGCTTTTGCCTCGAAGCTAGAAGATTGTGGGGTCGATTTTCACCTGGTGTTCACGGGGGGCGATAACTGCCTCAAAATGGGGTGGGTCGTCTTACCGCCCCCCCCCCCCCCCCCCCCCGTTAATATCCATTTTGAACAGGGGGCTAATGTTGGGTATCCAAAGCACCCTCCCATCTCGGGCAGTACATGCCACTTTTAATATGCAAATCGAAGCCTGCGCCGTGTAGACTGTGACCCGTTCCACGGGCCATGGAGCCAAAGAGGCACGGCCAAAGTAAGCTTGGAATTATTTCTGTGGAGCTCGGAGGAGAAATGCTTATGTTCCTAAGAATAATGGAGTTGTTGACTAATCACAGCGATCGATCTCTATCAATGAGTCTACAACAGAGCCCAGACATGAGGCGAGGGAAACCCCAGTGGTGGAGAGCTTTGGGAACCAGAGGTCCACAGTCACCTGTTCCTCCCGAGCTCGCTACACTCCACACGTCACATCTCAAATTACTCACATACCATGTCCCAAAATGTTATTTTCTGAAAGATATCAATGTAATTTGCATTTGAATGAATCAATACTAAAGAAAGTAAGAAATAAAGAAAAACTTGCATTTCTATCACGCCTTTCACGACCTCAGGACGTCCCAAAGTGCTTTACAGCCAATTAATTACTTTTGAAGTGTAGTCACTGTTGTAATGTAGAAACACGGCAGCCAATTCGTGCACAGCAAGCTCCCACAAACAGCAATGAGAAAATAACCAGCTAATCTGTTTAAGTGATGTCGGTCGAGGGATAAATATTGGCCAGGACACAGGGCAGAACTCCCTTGCTCTTATTCGAAATAGTGCTATTTACATCCAACTGACCAGAGCCTTAGTTAATGTCTCACCCGAAAGACGGCCCCTCCAACAGTTTTTTTTTTATTCGTTTTTATGGGATCTGGGCGTCGCTGGCAAGGCCAGCATTTATTGCCCATCCCTAGTTGCCCTTGAGAAGGTGGTGGTGAGCCGCGTTCTTGAACCGCTGCAGTCCGTGAAGGTACTCCCACAGTGCTGTTAGGGAGGGAGTTCCAGGATTTTGACCCAGTGACTATGAAGGATCGACGATATATTTCTAAGTCAGGATGGTGTGTAACTTGGAGGGGAACTTGGAGGTGGTGGTGTTCCCATGCGCCTGCTGCCCTTGTCCTTCTAGGTGGAAGAGGTCGCGGGTTTGGGAGGTGCTGCTGAAGAAGCCTTGGCGAGTTGCTGCAGTGCATCTTGTAGATGGTACACACTGCAGCCACGGTACGCCGATGGTGGAGGGAATTAATGTTTAAGGTGGTGGATGGGGTGCCAATCAAGCGGGCTGCTTTGTCCTGGATGGTGTCGAGCTTCTTGAGTGTTGTTGGAGCTGCACTCATCCAGGCAAGTGGAGAGTATTCCATCACACTCCTTACTTGTGCCTTGTAGATGGTGGAAAGGCTTTGGGGAGTCAGGAGGTGAGACACTCGCCACAGAATACCCAGCATCTGACCTGCTCTTGTTGCCACAGTATTTATGTGGCTGGTCCAGTTAAGTTTCTGGTTAATGGTGACCCCCAGGATGTTGATGGTGGGGGATTCAGCAATAGTAATGCCATTGAATGTCAAGGGGAGGTGGTTAGACTCTCGCTTGTTGGAGATAGTCATTGCCTGGCACTTCTGTGGCGCGAATGTTACCTGTGGGCATGGACTGCTTCATTATCTGGGGAGATGTGAATGGCCCTGAACACTGTGCAGTCATCAGCGAACATCCCCATTTCTGACCTTATGTTGGAGGGAAGGTCATTGATGAAGCAGCTGAAGATGGTTGGGCCTAGGACACTGCCCTGAGGAACTCCTGCAGCAATGTCCTGGGGCTGTGATGATTGACCTGTGCAGCACTTCTTCAGCTGTCGCCTGATTGTTAAGCATTCCACGCCGAACAGACCTCTGTATAAAAAGCAAATTCTGTTAAGCTCGTCCTTCGTTCTTATGGTGGTTATTTTAAATTCGTTACCAACTCTCTGGGGCCTACGTTGCTTAACTCCCCAAACCGGGCGCGATTCCAGCGGCGCCGGAGCAGAGAGATCCGGGGGCCAAAGCACATTCATCCTCAGCCTCTTCATAATAATTCAGGTGAACTATGGGTGCCAATCACACAGATACACACACACTCAGACAAACACTCAGATACACAAACACTCAGACAAACACTCAGATACACAAACACTCAGATACACACACACTCAGATACACACTCAATCACACACTCAGATACACACACACTCAGATACACACTCAATAACACACTCAGATACACACACACTCAGATACACACTCAGATACACACACACTCAGATACACACTCAATCACACACTCAATCTTTCATTTTCAACAGGTTAATGCCTCTGTAAAAACAGTGGACAAAGGAATTTCACACAAACACATTGCATGTCGGTACACTAATATTAGAAAGAAGGTTGGCTTGTATTTCCTTGAGAATAGAAGATTAAGGGGTATCTACTCAAGTTGTTGAAAATGATTCAAGGATTCGATAGGGTAGATTGAGATTTCCTCTGGTGGGGGAATCAAGAACTTAAAATTAGAGCCAGGCCGTTCAAGGGTGCAATCAGGAATCATTTTTTTCACACAAATAGTGGAAACCTGGAACTCTCTCTCCCAAAAGTCTGTGGATGCTGGGGGTCAATTGGAACTTTCATAGAATCATAGAAATTATGGCACAGAAATCACTTTCGGCCCATTGTGTCTGTGCCAACCGAAAAAGTGCTATCCAGCCAAATCTCACTTTCCAGCTCTTGGTCCGTCGCCTTGTAGGTTACGTCCTATGAGGAGAGATTGAGTAGATTGGGCCTCTACTCTCTGGAGTTTAGAAGAATGAGAGGTGATCTCACTGAAACATATAAGATTCTGAGGGGGATTGACAGGGTAGATGCTGAGAGGTTGTTTCCCCCTGGCTGGAGAGTCTAAAACTAGGGGGCATAGTCTCAGGATAAGGGGCCGGCCTTTTAAGATTGAGATGAGGAGGAATTTCTTCACTCAGAGGATTGCGAATCTTTGGAATTCTCTGCCCCAGAGGGCTGTGGATGCTGAGTCGTTGAGTATATTCAAGGCTGAGATCGATAGATTTGTGGACTCCAGAGGAATTAAGGGATATGGAGATCGGGCGGGGAAAGTGGAGTTGAGGTCGAAGATCAGCCATGATCTTATTGAATGGCGGAGCAGGCTCAAGAGGCCGTATGGCCGACTCCTGCTCCTATTTCTTATGTTCTTATGTTACAGCACTTCAAGTGCATATTCAAGTAAATTTTAAATGTGATGAGGGTTTCTGCCTCTACCACCCTGTCAGGCAGTGAGTTCCAGACCCCCACCACCCTCTGGGTGAAAAAAGTTCTCCTCAACTCCCCTCTAATCCTTCTACCATTTACCTTAATGCCCCCTGGTTATTGACCTCTCTGCTGAGGGAAATAAGTCCTTCCTATCCACACTATCTCGGCCCCTCAGAATTTTATACACCTCAATTAAGTCTCCCCTCAGCCTCCTCTGTTCCAAAGAAAACAACCCCAGCCTATCCAATCTTTCCTCATCGCAAAAATTCTCCAGTCCTGGCAACATCATCGTAAATCTCCTCTGTACCCTCTCTAGTGCAATCACATCTTTCCTGTAATGTGGTGACCAGAACTGTACGCAGTACTCTAGCTGTGGCCTAACTGATGTTTTATACAGTTCAAGCATAACCCCCCTGGCTCTTATATTCTATGCCTCGGCTAATAAAGGAAAGTATCCCGTATGCCTTCTTAACCACCTGATCTACCTGACTGACAGCGATCGATTTTTCTTAGGTAAGGGTATCAAGGGATATGGAGCAAAGGTGGGTAAATGGAGTTGAGGTACAGGTCAGCCATAATCTCACTGAGTGGCGGAACAGGTTGGAGGGGCTGAATGGCCTCCTCCCGCTCCTAGATACACATACTAATATCACACACTATCATTTGGTTGTTGTTCAGCATGAGCAGGCCTGCAGAATAGACAGAGAAGGATGTTGTGCAGATTTAATTTCAGGGAGAGTGTGAGAACATATATATATTATTTGAACACGCTCAAGGGCGACTGTAGTTATGAGCAGCAGCCAGATAAACACAAGTTATTGCTGCAATTGTTCATCTTCAATGCTTCTTTCTAATTTTGTTTCGTGGTGGTGGGGGGGAGGGAGGTTTTCAATCATCTTCTGGAAACAGATGTATTGTGGTCTCTCCTAAGTGTTTGACAGGGGAGCGAATCAGTCCTTTTCAAATTGCTCTGCACCGTTTCTGCGTGACAGGAATGGACATCGAGTTTCCTCGCAGTACTTTCATATTCTACAGTCTCCGGATCAGCTGCGCCTTGGGTTTAAAAGCCCACGAGCGTCTGGACGACATTGTAATGCGTGGGTGTGCGTGGATGTGAGTAGCCAGGGCCGAGAGAGGCCGCAACATGAAACACAGCAACAAATAAACATACAGCCTGTAAGAGACTAAGTGACTTTTGAGTCTCATCCAGTTGGATTTGAAGTAACCCCTTCTCCCACATTAAGTGGTGGAGTAAAGGGATTGCTTAACTCGGCTCTGTCACATCAACCTGCTTTCTTCTGCAAAAGTTCAGGCTGCCTGATTGCACCAAATCGTTTAGGTTTAGCACAGACTGTCGCTCAGAATTGAACTCTGCCCCTCTTACAGATTTGTTATTAAGGAATTAATGTCTTAGTCTCGTCTACCACTGACCCTGCCCTCTTTTGACCCTGGCGGCCCTCGCCCTGCTTGCTTCCCTTGGTAAATACCATCCCTGACAATCACCCCTGCCCATTGAGCCCATCCGTGGAGAAGCTATAGCTAACTACACTTGTCTCCTGTTCCCAATCCCCATCAAGCTCTCACTCACTCTAGCCCAGACCCTCTGCAGCTTATCCTTCATCTCCCCTACTGCCCTCTCCAAGCTCATCGCTTACTTCATTCCTTCCGCCCACGCCCTGCTCCCTTGATCCCCACCACCCCCATTCCTGACAACTCAACTGCCTTTACCTCTCTGCTCATTGACATCATCAATGATTCATTGTGCCCGGGTATTAACCCTGTCTGCTTCAAAACCATCATCATCGCCCCCGATGCAAAAACTCTACCGTCCACCTTTCTGTCCCAGTTTCCAATTTCCTTCTCCTCTCCAAGATCCTTGAAAGAAAAAAGAAATCCCATGGGATTAAAGGGGCAGTGGCTGCATGGATACAAACCTGGCTAAGGGACAGAAAGCAGAGAGCAGTGGTGAACAGTTGTTTTTCAGACTGGAGGGAAGTATACAGTGGTGTTCCCCCGGGGTGGGTATTAGGACCACTGCTCTTTCTGATGTATTTAAATGACCTGGACTTGGGGGTACAGGGCACAATTTCAAAATTTGCAGATGACACAAAACTCAGAAATGTAGTAAACAGTGAGGAGGCCAGTAACAGACTTCAGGAGGACAAAGACAGACTGGTGAAATGGGCTGACACATGGCAGATAAAATTTAATGCAGAGAAGTGTGAAGTGATGCCTTTTGGTAGGAAGAATGAGGAGAGGCGATATAAACTAAATGGTACAATTTTAAATGAAATGCAGGGAACGGTAGCAAAGTGGTTATGTTACTGGACGAGCAATCCAGAGGCCTGGACTAATGATCCAGAGACGTGAGTTCAAATCCCACCACGGCAGCTGGGGAATTTAAATTCAGTTAATGAAATAAATCTGGAATAAAAAGCTAGTATCAGTAATAATGAAACGATTGGATTGTCGTAAAAACCCATCTGAAATGGCCTAGCAAGCCACTCAGTTATAACAAAACTGCTACAAGAATCAAAATAATAAGAATAAAACCGGACGGACCACCCGGCATCGACCTCGGCACTGGCCAGAAGTGGAGATGTTCACTGATGACTGCACAATGTTCAGTTCCATTCGCAACTCCTCAGATAAGGAAGCAGTCCATGCCGACATGCAACAAGACCTGGACTATGTTCAGGCTTGGGCTGGTAAGTGGCAGGTAACATAAGCGCCAGGCAATGACTATCTCCAACAAGCGAGAGTCTAACCACCGCCCCGTGACATTCGACAGCATTACCATCGCCGAATCCCCCACCATCAACATCCTGGGGGTCACCATTGACCAGGAACTTAACTGGACCAGCCACATAAATACTGTGGCAACAAGAGCAGGTCAGAAGCTGGGTATTCTATGGCAAGTGTCTCACCTCCTGACTCCCCAAAGCCTTTCCACCATCTACAAGGCACAAGTCAGGGGTGTGATGGAATACTCTCCACTTTCCTGGATGAGTGCAGCTCCAACAACACTCAAGAAGCTTGACACCACCCAGGGCAAAACAGACTGCTTGATCGGCACCCCATCCACCACCTTAAACGTAAGTATGAGATGCGAGTTGGCCAATGTAGATTGGGAAACTATATTAAAAGGTATGATGGTAGATGAGCAATAGCTAGCATTTAAAGAACTAATGGCCCAGAAATTCGGCCGAATACGGGAGAGTACGCACTGTGTACTCACCCGTATTCGGTCCCGAAGTGCCGGTTTCCTGCATGCACTGCGCATGCGTGGGAAACCGGCACTTCCGATATTGCGAAGGGGGCGGTTCCTAAGTGAACCGCGTGCGCACTACAGGCTGTGCGCACGCAGCACACTTAGGTTTTTTTTCAGGTTTGAACGCGAGGGTAAGCATGGAAGATTTTACACATGAAAAAAGGAGGCGTAAGACCTCCTTTTAACAAGGTAAGTAGTTAATTAAGTATTATTTTAAAAAATTTTCAACAGGTTTATCTTTTTTAGAGACTTTAAAGAAAGGTAAGTTTATTTTTATAAATTTTAAAAAGAATTTAAATTTTTTCAAAAATTTAAATTTTTGTTTAAAGTGGTTAATTTATTTAACTATAGTTATTTTATTAATGTGATGGTTTTTTTTTAATTTAATTGAGGTTTAGCTGTTCTTTTGGGGGCAAGTTGTATTCATAGTTTTGACAGTTCTCCTGTCAAAACTATGAATGAAAGATGGTCTGCTGCCATTGGCTCTAACTGGCCCACGTGATCCCAGAGGTCGCATCGAACTAACTGCGCCTCTGGGACACGCACACACTGCGCGCCGGCACCAGGGAGAGGCCCAGGACCAGAAGTTCATGTGGGCCCGAACCATAAAGGCAGGCGCGGTAGGTAAGATCGCGCCGGATCCTTACCCCCGCGGCAACCATTGAAGTCTAATTTCTGGGCCAATATATAACTTACAACAAATATGCATTCCTTTAAGGCACAAAAATCCCACAGGAAAAGTGGTCCAACCATGGCTAAGAGAAGTTAAAGATAGTATTAGATAAAAGGAAGAGGCTTATAATGTTGCCAAAAAGAGTAGTTAGCCTGAGCATTGGGAGAATTTTAGAATTTAGCAAAGGAGGACCAAGAAATTGATAAAGAAAGGAAAAATAGAATGAGAGTAAATTAGCGAGAGACATAAAAACAGACTGTTAAAAGCTTCTATAGGTATGTAAAAAGGAAAAGATTAGCGAAAGCAAATATGTATCCCTTACAGGCTGAGACAGGAGAAATTACAATGGGGAATAAGGAAATGGCAGAAGAAATGCAAAAAAACCTCCTGGAAATGGTGGAGAACGAAGGCAGTAGTGAGAATGAAGAACTGAAAGAAATTAGTATGAGTAAAAAAACAGTACTAGAGAAATTAACGGGACTGAAAGCCAATAAATCCCCTGGACCTGATGGTCTACATCCTAGGGTTTTGAAAGAGGTGGCTATAGAGATAGTGGATGCATTGGTTGTCATTTTCCAAAATTCCATAGATTCTAGAAGAGTTCCTGCGGATTGGAAGGTAGCAAATGTAACCCCACTATTTAAGAAAGGAGGGAGAGAAAAAATGGGGAACTACAGACCAGTTAGCCTGACATCAGTAGTAGGGAAAATGCTAGAATCTATTCATTTGGACGTGATAACAGGGCACTTAGAAAATAATAATGGGATTGGGCAGAGCCAACACGGATTTATGAAAGGGAAATCATGTTTGACAAATCTGTTAGAGTTTTTTGAGGTTGTAACTAGTAGAATAGATGAGGGGGAACCAGTGGATGTGGTGTATTTGGATTTTCAGAAGGCATTCGATAACGTGCCACACAAAAGGTTATTAAACAAAATTAGGGCTTATGGGATTGGGGGTAATATATTAGCATAGATTGAGGATTGGTTAACGGACAGAAAACAGAGAGTAAGAATAAACAGGTCATTTTCGGGTTGGCAGGCTGTAACTAGTGGGGTACCACAAGGATCAGTGCTTGGGCCTCAGCTATTCACAATCTACATCAATGAATTGGATGAGGGGACCAAATGTAATATATCCAAGTTTGCTGATGATACAAAGCTGGGTGGGAATGTAAGTTGTGAGGAGGATGCAAAGAGGCTTCAAAGGGGATATAGACAGGCTAAGTGAGTGGGCAAGAACATGGCAAATGGAATATAATGTGGAGAAATGTGAAGTTATCCACTTTGGTAGGAAAAATCGAAAATCAGTGTATTTTTTAAATGGTGAGAGATTGGGAAATGTTGGTGTTCAGAGGGACCTGGGTGTCCTTGTACACGAATCACTGAAAGTTAACATGCAGGTACAGCAAGCAACTAGGAAAGCAAATGGTATGTTGGCCTTTATTGCAAGAGGATTTGAGTATAAGAGTAAAAGGGGGAAAAATTGGGTCGCGCCCCCTTTGTGGCGCTAACTTCAGCGGGTTAGTGCCCCGAAAATGTTAGCACCCCAGCGCCCGAAATTGAATGGTAACGCCCCAAGCAGGAGGCGGGGCTCCACTGGAAGTGCTCCCCCTCCCTCTTGGGGCACTCCCATTGAATATTGCGGTGCTACGTGCAACAACGCCACGCGCATCGGCACTGTAGCACCGCGGTACTGCAGGCCTCTCTCCCCTGATTAAAGGGAGGGGCCTAGCGCAGCACGCACCGGGGCCCTGCTGGACCACTGGGGAGCGGGGTGCCGGGAAAAGAGCCCGGCACTCAAGAGGAGCGATCGTGGTCGGCACCCCGCAGAAGGAGGCGAGATAGGGCAGGTGCTGGCAGGCGGCCCAAAAAAAATGGCCGCCCGGCACCTGCCCTTTAATTTGCACCGCCCCGGTCACAAAAACGCCCCCCTGACCCAGTCAGACACAGCGTCCGGTGGTAGGTCAGGGGCGCGAGCCAAGTTTGTGGCCGCCGCCACTAAGCTCCCGCTGAACTTCACGGGAGTCGTTAGCGGCGCCGTCCCCTCGGGACACTAACGAGAGGCGCAAAGCAACTGAATTTTTCCCCCAAGACATCTTACTGCAATTATATAGGGCACTGGTGAGACCACACCTGGAGTATTGTGTACAGTTTTGGTCACCTTACCGAAGGAAGGATATACTTGCCATAGAGGGAGTGTAACGAAGGTTCACCAGACTGATTCCTGGGATGGGGGGATTGTCCTATGAGGAGAGGTTGAGTAGACTAGGCCTATATTCTCTAGAGTTTAGAAGAATGAGAGGTGATCTCATTGAAACAAATAAAATTCTTACAGGGCTTGACAGGGTAGATGCAGGGAGGACGTTTCCCCTGGCTGGGGAGTCTAGAACCAGGAGTCGCAGTCTCAGAATAAGGGGTCGGCCATTTAGGACTGAGATGAGGAGAAATTTCTTCACTCAGAGGGTGGTGAATCTTTGGAATTCTCTACCCCAGAGGGCTATGGAGGCTCAGTCGTTGAGTATATTCAAGACAGAGATCGATAGATTTTTGGATATTAAGGGAATCAAGGGATCTGGGGATAGTGCAGGAAAGTGGAGTTGAGGTAGAAGATCAGCCATGATCTTATTGAATGGCTTGAGGAGCGAAATGGCTGACTCCTGCTCCTATTTCTTATGTTCTTATGTTAAACATTCACTCCCTCCACCAGCGGCGCATCGTAGCTGCAGTGTGTACCATCTACAAGATGCACTGCAGCAACTCGCCAAGGCTTCTTCGACAGCACCTCCCAAACCCATGACCTCTACCACCCAGGAGGACAAGGGCAGCAGGCGCATGGGAACACCACCACCTCCAAGGTCCCCTCCAAGTCACACACCATCCTGACTTGGAAATATATCGGCCGTTCCTTCATCGTCGCTGGGTCAAAATCCTGGAACTCCCTCCCTAACAGCACTGTGGGAGTACCTTCACCACACGGACTGCAGCGGTTCAAGAAGGCAGCTCACTGCCACCTTCTCGAGGGCAACTAGGGATGGGCAATAAACGCTGGCCTTGCCAGCGACACCCACATCCCAGAAACGATTAAAAAAGAAGGAACAGGTGGCGGGGTACTTATACAAATCTTTGACGGTGGCAGGAGAAGTTGAGAAGGCTGTTAAAAAAGCATTTGTGGTCCTTGGCTTTATTAATAGAGGAATAGAATACAAAAGCAATGAAATTATGCTAACCCTTTATAAAACACTGGTTAGGCCTCAGCTGAAGTACAATGTTTAATTCAAGTGTCAGTCTGAATTATATGCTCTCGTCTGGAGTGGGGCTTGAACCCATAACCTTCTGATTCAGGGGCAAGAGAGCTAACACTGATCCATGACTGACGCACCTTTGAACATATTGCTGCTAGTTGGCGTCATCCAGAGGTAGGCATTGGTTTAGTTTCCACTTGTACACTGATGACCCCAAGCTCCACCTCTCCATCACTTCCTACAACTCCTTGACACCCTGTCTGTCCGGCATCAATTCCTGGCTGAGTCAAGACTACCTCCAACTGAAAGTTGGGTAGACTGAAGCTATTGTGTTCAGCCCCCTATAACCCTGCCACTGATTCTGTTTCCCCTGACTGCTCAGAGTCTGCTGACTCAAGTGTGCAGCGCTTCAAAGCCACTGTCCTAGCCCCCACCAAGATCACTTGCTTCCAACGCACAACATCACCAGCCTTTTGTGAAGAAATCAGATTCCCTTTTGGACAGTTTGGAAACATTCAATTTTGGTTTTTTTTCGTTTAAGGGATGTGGGCGTCGCTGGCAAGGTCAGCATTTATTGCCCATCCCTAATTGCCCTTGCGAAGGTGGTAGTGAGCCACCTTCTTGAACCGCTGCAGTCCGTGTGGTGAAGGTGCTCCCACAGTGCTGTTCGAGAGGGAGTCACAGGATTTTGACCCAGCGACGATGAAGGATCGGCGATATACTTCCAAGTCAGGATGGTGTGTGACTTGGAGGGGAACTTGGAGGTGGCGGCGTTCCCATGCGCCTGCTGCCCTTGTCCTTCTAGGTGGTAGAGGTCACGGGTTTGGGCGGTGCTGCCGAAGAAGCCTTGGCGAGTTGCTGCAGTGCATCTTGTAGATGGTACACACTGCAGCCACAGTTCGGCGGTGGTGGAGGGAGTGAATGTTAACGTGGTGGATGGGGTGCCAATCAAGCGGGCTGCTTTGTCCTGGATGGTATCAAGCTTCTTGAGTTAAGTTGGAGCTGCACTCATCCAGGCAAGTGGAGTGAGATATTCTATCACACTCCTTACTTGTGCCTGGTAGATGGTGGAAAGGCTTTGGGGATTCAGGAGGTGAGACACTCGCCTCAGAATACCTAGCCTCTGACCTGCTCTTGTTGACACAGTATTTATGTGGCTGGTCCAGTTAAATTTCTGGTCAATGGTAACCCCCAGGAAGTTGATGGTGGGGGATTCGGAGATGGTAATGCCATTGAATGTCAAGGGGCGGTGGTTAGACTCTCGCTTGTTGGAGATAGTCATTGCCTGGCACTTCTGTGGCGTGAATGTTCAGGTCTTGTTGCATGTCGGCATGTACTGCTTCATTATCTGAGGAGTTGTGAATGGAACTAAACATTGTGCAGTCATCAGCGAACATCCCCATTTCTGACCTTATGTTGGAGGGAAGGTCATTGATGACGCAACTGAAGACGGTTGGCCCTTGGACACTGCCCTGAGGAACTCCTGCTGCGATGTCCTGGGGCTGTAATGATTGACTATCAACCACCACAACCATCTTCCTTTGTGCTAGGTATGACTCCAGCCACTGGAAAGTTTTCCCCCCCGATTCCCATTGACTTCAGTTTTACTAGGGCTCCTTGATGCCACACTCGGTCTAATGCTGCCTTGATGTCAAGGGCAGTCACTCTCACCTCACCTCTGGAATTCAGCTCCTATGTCCATGTTTGGACAAAGACTGTAATGAGGTCTGGAGCCAAGTGGCCTTTGCAGAACCCAAACTGGGCATCAGTGAGCAGGTTATTGATGAGTAAGTGCCGCCTGATAGCACTGTCGATGACACCTTCCATCACTTTGCTGATGATTGAGAGTAGACTGATGGGGCGGTAATTGGCCAGATTGGATTTGTCCTGCTTTTTATGGACAGGATATACCTGGGCAGTTTTACACATTGTCGGATAGATGCCAGTGTTGTAGCTGTACTGGAACAGCTTGGCTAGAGGCGCGGCTAGTTCTGGAGCACAAGTCTTCAGCACGATAGCCGGGATGTTGTCAGGGCCCATAGTCTTTGCTGTATCCAGTGCGCTCAGCCGTTTCCTGATATCATGTGGAGTGAATCGAATTGGCTGAAGACTGGCTTCTGTGATGGTGGGCACCTCAGGAGGAGGCCGATATGGATCATCCACTCGGCACTTCTGTCTGAAGATGGTTGCAAATGCTTCAGCCTTGTCTTTTGCACTCACGTTCCACCATCATTGAGGATGGGGATATTCATGGAGCCTCCTCCTCTCGTTAGTTGTTTAATGGTCCACCACCATTCACGACTGGATGTGGCAGGACTGCAGAGCTTTGATCTGATCCGTTGATTGTGGGATCGCTTAGCCCTGTCTATAGCATGCTGCTTCCACTTTTTAGCATGCATGTAGTCCTGTGTTGCAGCTTCCCCAGGTTGGCATTTCATTTTTAGGTACGCCTGGTGCTGCTCCTGGCATGCTCTTCTACACTCCTTATTGAACCAGGGTTGGTCCCCTGGCTTGATGGTAATGGTAGAGTGAGGGATATGCCGGGCCATGAGATTACAGATTGTGGTTGAATTCTGCTGCTGCTGATTGCCCACAGCACCTCATGGATGCCCAGTTTTAAGCTGCTGAATCTGTTTTGAATCTATCCCATTTAGCACGGTCGTAGTGCCACACAAAACGATGGAGGGTGTCCTCAGTGTGGAGACGGGACTTCGTCTCCACAATGACTGTGCGGTGGTCACTGCTACCAATGCTGTCATGGACAGATGCATCTGCGACAGGTAGATTGGTGAGGACGAGGTCAAGTAGGTTTTTCCCTCTTGTTGGTTCTCTCACCACCTGTTGCAGGCCCAGACTGGCAGCTATGTCCTTCAGGACTCGGCCAGCTCGGTTAGTAGTGGTGCTACCAAGCCACTCTTGGTGATGGACATTGAAGTCCCCCACCCAGAGTACATTCTATGCCCTTGCTACTCTCAGAGCTTCTTCCAAGTGGTGTTCAACATGGAGGAGTACTGATTCATCAGCTGAGGGAGGGCGGTAGGTGGTAATCCCCAGGAGGTTCACTTGCCCTTTCTTGGCCTGAAGCCATGAGACTTCATGGGGTCCGGAGTCAATGTTGAGGACTCCCAGGGCCGCTCCTTTCCGACTGTTAACACTGTGCCGCCACCCCTAGTGGGTCTGACCTGCCAGTGGGACAGGATATGGATGGTGATGGAGGAGTTTGGGACATTGTCTGAAAGTTATGATTCTGCGAGTATGACTATGTCAGGCTGTTGCTTGACTAGTCTGTGGGACAGCTCTCCCAATTTTGGCACAAGTCCCCAGATGTTGGTGAGGAGGACTTTGCAGGGTCGACTGGGCTGGGTGTGCAGTTGCTGTGTCCATAGCCGATGCCGAGGTCAATGCCGGGTGGTCCGTCCAGTTTCATTCTTATTGTTGTGTTTCGTAGCGGTTTGTTACAATTGAGTGACTTGCTAGGCCATTTCAGAGGGCAGTTAAGAGTCAACCACATTGCTGTGGGTCTGGAGTCACATATAGGCCAGGCCAGGTAAGGTCAGCAGATTTCCTTCCCTACAGGACATTAGTGAACCAGATGGGTTTTTACGACAATCCGATAGTTTCATGGTCACCATTACTGATTCTAGCTTTTTATTCCAGATTTATTTAATTAATTGAATTTAAAATTCCCCAGCTGCCATGGTGGGATTTGAACTCACATCTCTGGATCAGTAGTCTAGGCCTCTGGATTACTAGCTCCAGTGACATTACCACTATGCTACCGTTGCTGAAGGGTTCGCATTGGATTGATACACGGTCTATCACTGCTGATCTTCCACCACTGGCAGGTTACCACAAAAACCCATTCTCACCACTGCCAAAACCCTTATCCATGCCTTGGTCATCTCACGACCTGATTTCTCAAACATCCTCTCCCTTAGAACCGCCAAACTCGACCCTGCACATACCAAAAGCTTGGCCAAGATTCTGTCCCGTATGGAAAGAAAGACTTGCATTTCGATAGCACCTTTCACAACCTCAGGACGCCCCAAAGTGCTTTACAGCCAATGAAGTACTTTTGAAGTGTAGTCACTGTTGTAATATAGGAAATGGGGCTGCCAATTTGTGCACAGCAAGCTCCCACAAACAGCACTGTGATACCAGATAATCTGTTTTTAGTGATGCGGATTGAAGGATAAATATTGGCCAGGACACTGGGGATAGCACCCCTGCTCTTCTTCGAAATAGTGCCATGGGATCTTTTACATCCACCTGAGAGAGCAGACAGGGCCTCGGATTAACATCCCATCCAAAAGCCGGCATGACTCCTATCCCACAGTAAGTCCCACTTGTCCACCGCTCCGATCCATGCCTCTCTGACCTACTCTGGCCGTCCCAAGTCTTCGCTTCTCCAACTCTCAGCTCCTGTGCATCTCCCACTCCCTTTGCTTCCCTATTGGTGACCGAGCTTTTCGTTGCCTCGGCCCTCCACTCGGAACTCCCTCCTTAAACCCTCATTTTATTTCTCTCCACCTTTAAATGCATTCTCAAAACCTACCTGGTCAATCTTGGCCTTGGTCACCTCTGCTGACTGCCCCATTGACGCTTGATGTTCAGTTTTCTTCCTCTGTGCCTCGTGTTGTTGTTGTTGTTACTGCCGCCGCCCCTGGTTCTCCTGCTCCTGAATTACAGCTCTTGACCTTTCTTCTGGCTCAGATACCCGTGGACAAGGTCACTGCTTTATGGTTTTCATGTTAAATCACAATGCAAGGCTTCCTTCCTTCTTAATGTCATCCTGTCAACTCTCACCACCACTAACAGTGGCCCCTGACCATGCTACGCCTGTCCCTAACAACCAATCCTTCCTATTAATCCACTCTCCCCTGTTCATCCTCCCTCCCCTATTAACCCCTCCCTCTCCCCTGTTAACCCTTCCTCTGCTGTTCATCCTCCCTCCCCTATTAACCCCTCCCTCTCCCCATTAACCCTTCTTCTGCTGTTCATCCTCCCTCTCCTGTTAACCCCACACTCTCCTGTTAACCCCACTCTCCCCTGTTAACCCCACTCTCCCCTGTTAACCCCACTCTCCCCTGTTAACCCCACTCTCCCCTGTTAACCCCTCTCTCCCCGTTAACCCCTCTCTCCCCTGTTAACCCTTCCTCTGCTGTTAACCCCTCTCTCCCCTGTTAACTCTCCCTCTGATAACCCTCCCTCCCTCTAGTATTTCAAAACCCAACTCTTCAACCAAACCTTTGGTCACCCTACCTCACCTCTCCTTTCCTTTCCTGGGTCAGTTTCTATTTTACTTGGGCCTAGTTAGGAAGGGCCTTGGAGTGAGTTTTTTTTGTATGAAAGTCTCGATATAAATACAAGTTGTTTATGTTGTTGTCCATGAAAGGGAAAGGCTGGTTGGGCCGAATGCCCTTTGCTTGTACCACACTTCATGTCCTTCTGTTTGTCCAAGGTTGGGATTTGTATCTCTCCTTCTCTCTCTCTCATGCTCTCTCTCATTCTGTCTCTCATTCTCTCTCTCCCTCTCTCTCTCTCTCTCCTTCTCCCTCCCTCATTCTCTCTCTCCTTCTCTATCTCTTTCAATCTCTTTCTCTCCTCTCGCTCCTTCGCTCCCTCCTTTTCTCTCCTCTCTCTCTCTCCTCTCTCACTTCTCTCTCCCTCTCTCTCTCCTCCCTCTCTCTCTCCTCCCTCCCTCTCTCTCAAATCCTCATAAATCTGAATTAGATAATCTGTGTTTGTTTGTGATAGCATAGAGGAACCTCCTCTGGTTAATAGACCTACGGTGCAGGCATTGATATATAAAAATGAAATAAATTGTATTTTTAATGAAACCATTTAGGCATGGTACAGTCTGTAAAACCCATTATGAGCATATTAGGCTGACATAATGCTACTTCCATTAAACTGTATTTTTTAGCGTTGTTCTGGTTCAGTCTAGATGCAATCACCAGTTCTAATTATACAGTCCGTCAAACACAATTGTGGAATGATTCTTAGCTCTCTGGTACTTGATGCAGTCCATGCTGAAGTCAGTGAAGGCACATCCTTCAGCAAAGTTACAAAACTGGAAGGATCTGATGTGATTATTGACTACTCACTGGAGTTATCTAGTCAACGTGAAGCGGTTATCAACAAAGTTAGTCAAATCCTGCAATCCATCTCAAGGGTGTTTGATTAAGATAGAAAGAAAGAACTTGCATTTATAAAATACCTTTCACGACCTCCGGACGTCCCAAAGCGCTTCACAGCTAATGCAGTACTTTTGAAGTGTCTGTAATGTAGGAAAATGCAGGAGCCAATCTGCGCACAGCAAGGTCCCACAAACAGCAATGAGATAATGACGAGATAATCTGTTTCTTTTTAGCTGTTGTTTGAGGGATAAATGTTGGCCAGGACACCGGGGAGAACTCCCCTGCTCTTCTTCGAAATAGTGGCCGTGGGATCTTTTACATCCACCTGAGAGGGCAGACGTGGCCTCGGTTTAACGTCTCACCGAAAGATGGCACCTTCGATTCAATCTGTCTTTGGTGCTATTGGCTGAGAGATAAATGTGGCCAACCAACCATGGAGCAGGTGCCTTCGAGACAGGGACTTGACAGGAAAGCTCGGACATCCATGGGAACTCCGGAATGTTCCGCAACAGACACAAGCAATCCTGGAGCCGGTGTGATTACTGGGAGCTACCAGATTCTCATGGTGGATTGAATCCACATGTACTGCGGTGGAGTGGATACAACGAAACCTCTTTGGGAAAAGAAAATCCTTTGCAACAAGAGTCTGCAGTACATCGAGTCAAAGAACCCCAGGGCTAACAGAGAGTCATAAACTCCCACTGAATCCCTGTGAGGTTCTGTTGGCGTACCTCTTCGAAGTGTAGTCACTGTTGTAATGTAGGAAACGCGGCAGCTACTTTGTGCACAGCAAGTTCCCACAAACAGCAATGTGATAATGACCAGATAATCTGATTTTTAGTGATGTTGCTTGAGGGATAAATATTGGCCCCAGGACACCAGGGAGAAGTCTTCTTTGAAATTGGAATCTTTTACATCCACCTGAGAGGGCAGGTTCAGTTTAATGCCTCACCCAAAAGACGGCAGCTCCGACCGTGCAGCACTCCTTTAGTGCTGCCCCTCCGACCGTGCAGCACTCCTTCAGTGCTGCCCCTCCGATAGTGCAGCGCCCCCTCAGTACTGCCCCTCCGACAGTGCAGCACTCCCTCAGTACTGTCCCTCCGACAGTGCAGCGCTCCCTCAGTACTGTCCCTCCGACAGTGCAGCACTCCCTCAGTACTGTCCCTCCGACAGTGCAGCACTCACTCAGTACTGTCCCTCCGACAGTGCAGCGCTCCCTCAGTACTGCCCCTCCGACAGTGCAGCACTCCTTCAGTACTACCCCTCCGAGAGTGCAGCGCTCTCTCAGTACTGCCCCTCCGATAGTGCAGCGCCCCCTCAGTACTGCCCCTCCGACAGTACAGCGCCCCCTCAGTACTGTCCCTCCGACAATGCAGCTCCCTCTCAGTACTGTCCCACCGACAGTACAGCGCCCCCTCAGTACTGTCCCTCCGACAATGCAGCTCCCTCTCAGTACCGCCCCTCCGACAGTGCAGCGCTCCCTCAGTACTGCCCCTCTGACAGTGCAGCGCTCCCTCAGTACTGCCCCTCCGACAGTGCAGCACTCCCTCAGTACTGTCCCACCGACAGTACAGCGCCCCCTCAGTACTGCCCCTCCGACAGTGCAGCGCTCCCTCAGTACTGCCCCTCCGACAGTGCAGCGCTCCCTCAGTACTGCCCCTCCGACAGTGCAGCACTCCCTCAGTACTGTCCCTCTGACAGTGCAGCACTCCCTCAGTACTGTCCCATCGACAATGCAGCACTCCCTCAGTACTGTCCCTCTGACAGTGCAGCACTCCCTCAGTACTGCCCCTCCGACAGTACAGCACTCCCTCAGTACTGTCCCACCGACAGTACAGCACTCCCTCAGTACTGCCTCTCTGACAGTGCGGCGCCCCCTCAGTACTGCCCCTCCGACAGTGCGGCGCTCCCTCAGTACTGTCCCTCCGACAGTGCAGTGCTCCCTCAGTACTGCCCCTCCGACAGTGCAGCGCTCCCTCTCAGTACTGTCCCTCCGACAGTGCAGCGCTCCCTCAGTACTGCCCCTCCGACAGTACAGCGCCCCCTCAGTACTGTCCCTCCGACAGTGCAGCACTCCCTCTCAGTACTGTCCCTCCGACAGTGCAGCACTCCCTCAGTACTGCCCCTCCGACAGTGCAGCTCCCTCTCAGTACTGCACTGGGAGTGTCAGCCTGAAATCTGTGCTCATGTCTCTGGAGTGGGACTTGAACTCATGACCTTCTGACTCAAGAAGCGAGAGTGCCACCCAGTGACCCATGGCTGAGACCTAACAGCTCGATATAAATGAAAGTTCTCTCTTCTATCCTTCTTAGTTAAATAACCTTGAGGTGGATCCCAAGATTCGCACTCTGAGTCAGAATGCTGTGGGTTCAAGCCCCACTCCAGGGACTTGAGCACATCATTATTGACCGTTTGGGCTGAGGAAAGTGTTGAAGAGTCAACTGGGATCAATTGACAGCTAAAGCTCGATGCTTCACCTTAACCCCAGCATGAAAACAGTGAACCAACTTCTAACAGCCAGAGTATTGATTGGCGAGTCAATGTGTGGTGTTTTAGTGCCTTCAAGTGTCCAAGGGCAGTACTGCAAATGACAGCAAAAGATCCAAAGTGAATGTGTGTGTTGTTGCCTTGCGAGGGTGCTTTCCCCATGGATGCGAAGTAACTTCTAATTGACCTTAATATTACTTACAGGAGAACAAACCGAAATGTTTAAGTAGCCATCGCAATATTACAGTGCATCTTGTCGTCAACCCACCTCAAGACTATTGTGATTTTATTTTAAGAAATTGAAATCTTGCTTCTTCCTCAAAGTACCAATTAATGCCTCTATGGGTCTTAAAGTGATTGCTGCTTCTTACCGGCTTGCAAGACAGGATCAACGTCACTGGAGTGTGGTTGTAATTTTGGTTGCCACAACAATTCGTTAGTTCCCTGAATTAAAAGCTGCCCGTCTTAAGCTGAGAAGTCGCACAACACCAGGTTATAGTCCAACAGCTTTATTTGAAATCACAAGCTTTCGGAGCGCTGCTCCTTCGTCAGGTGAAGTGAAGAGATGCAGATAGTCAAAGACAATGTGGCAGATGTAATGTTTTCCTGACTGACCTGTTTGGACACCATCCACACCTTTGATTGCCGTGATTATCTCTCTGCCGAGGTGTGATAAAGGGCAGTTGGAAAGATTAACTGTAATCATCTGGCAGTGTTCTCTGACTATATATGCTGTGACTATATGCATCTCTTCACTTCACCTGACGAAGGAGCAGCAGCGCTCTGAAAGCTTGTGATTTCAAATAAAGCTGTTGGACTATAACCTGCTGTTGTGCGACTTCTCACATTTGTCCACCCCAGTCCAACACCGGCATCTCCGTATCATGTCTTAAGCTGCTCAGTCATTGCCAGCAAGTGAGTCTTAATAAACTACATCATGTTGAGAAGATTGGGCCTATACCCTCTGGAGTTTAGAAGAATGAGAGGTGATCTCATTGAAACATATCAGATTCTGAGGGGGATTGACAGGGTAGATGTTGAGAGGTTGTTTCCCCTGGCTGGAGAGTCTAGAACTAGGGGGCACAGTCTCAGGATAAGGGTTAGGCCATTTAGGATTGAGATGAGGAGGAATTTCTTCACTCAGAGGGCTGTGAATCTTTTGGAATTCTCTGCCCCAGAGGCCTGTGAATGCTGAGTCGTTGAGTATATTCAAGGCTGAGATCAATAGATTTTTGGACTCCAGGGGAATCAAGGGGTCGGGTTGAAGATCGGCCATGATCTTATTGAATGGCGGATCAGGCTCAAGGGGCCGTATGGCCAACTCCTGCTCCTAATTCTTATGATCTTATTGAATGGCGGAGCAGGCTCGAGGGGCCGTATGGCCGACTCCTGCTCCTAATTCTTATGTTCTTAGACCAAACTATAAAAGCAGAGCTGTCATAGCTAGAGGTTTTAACTATTTATTTCCCATTGAATGTAACATTCCTTCTCTTGTCTTAAGCTGTTTCCCTCCGCAGCTAAATGTTCCTGCACAATCCCAAAATGCCTTAGAGGGAGCACAGGGAACAGCAACAAGGCTGATTCCGGAGATCGAGTTTTGAAAAAAAAAAAATTCATTCTGAGGATGTGGGCGTCGCTGGCAAGGCTGGCATTTATTGCTCACCCCTAGTCACCCTGAGAAGGTGGTGGTGGGCTGCCACCTTCTTCTTGAACCACTGGTAGCAGTTGGATAAAGCTGAGGGGCTTGCTCGGCCCCTTCAGAGGGCAGTTTGGAGTCAACCATGTTGGTGTGGGGACTGGAGTCACATATAGGCCCAGACCGGGTAAAGACGGCAGATTTACTTCCCTAAAGGATATGAGTGAACCAGTTGGGATTTTTACAACAATCCAACAGCTTCATGGTCATTTTTACTGATACCTACTTTTTATTCCCTGATTTTTATTTCAACTGAATTCAAATTCTCAAACTGCCCATGGTGAGATTTGAACTCATGTTCTCTGGATTATTAGTCCAGGCCCATCATGCTAATCTTTAGAATGCGCCATATTTGTGAGTGGGAGGCAGGTTTTCATTGCGCACACATGCGTATTCGCATGCACACGCACACACGCCCGCCCGCACGCACGCTTACTGCCCGCAATCAGTTTGCTTCTTCCTGGAGTGTGTATTTCCTCCTTCTGTACCCCACCATGTGGATGGAATCATGTTGAGTGACGCCTTCACATGACATTCCTCTGTCCGCCATATTATCAACGGCGTCAACCCATTTAACAACAAGTTGGGTTAGCGCCTTTGTTAAAATGGCAGGTAGTGGAACATCACGTGACTGCGTTACTGCGCTCGTTACTAACACTGCACAGCGAGAGTTCAACCCAATGGTTCTAGCATTAACTGAAGGGGATCAGTTGGCCTCTGCAATGGGGATAGGACAGCAAACTCAGATGAAAACAAAGGTGAGTGGTCCCTCATGACAAACTTGGCATAGCTGGGCCCTTTTAACCACGCTTACACTTTCAGCACAATGCAACACCTTTGGTGTGTGGCCAACTCGTATCTGAAAATGCGACACCAAGGATTTGCCCATTGACAGTTCTGAATTTCCATGTGTGTGGTGTAAACCTCAAATAGTTGACTGTCTCACTGATTGCCCTTGAAGATCTAAAATATATATAAAGAAAGAAAAGACTTGCATTTACAAAGTATTTTTCATGACCTTCAGGAGGTCTCAAAGTACTTTACAGCCAATGAAGTACTATTTAAGTGTAGTCACTGCTGTAATGTAGCAATCAATTTACGCACAGCAAGGTCTCACAAACAGCAATAAGGCTAATGTCTATTTAATCTGTTTTAGCAATGGTGGTTGGTTGAGGGATAAATATTGGCCAGGATACCCTGTGCTTCTTCGAAATGGGATCTTTTACATCCACCTGAGAGAGCAGACGGGGCCTCGGTTTGACATCTCATTCAAAACACGGCACCTCCGACAGTGCAGCACTCCTTCGGTACTGGCACTAGAGTGTCAGCCTAGATTATGTGCTCAAGTTTCATGGAGTGGGACTGTGAACCCACAACCTTCTGACTCAGAGGCAACAGTGCTACCCACTGAGCCACAGCTGACGCCTCAAAATAATTCATCTAATGTTCCATTGTATGAGTCAACTTAATGTAAAGATGTTTATAGCAGTTTGAATACAAGAATTTAGAGAAGTTTCCTTATGCCAATAAGAGCTATTTCAACATTAAGCAACTGGTTAGATGAGGACTGAAGTTCACCAGTCCACAAGATGGAGTTAGTAAGCCAGCAATAAGTTGGTTAATGAAATGTTATTTTCAACCATAATAAATCCAGTTGATTTTTCTTTATCATTCAATGGTAGACTATTAGGGATTCAACAACATTACCATCAACATCCTGGGGGCCACCATTGACCAGAAACTCAACTGGACCACCCACATAAATACTGTGGCAACAAGAGCAGGTTGGGTATTCTGCAGCGAGTGTCTCACCTCCTGACTCCCCAAAGCCTTTCCATCAACAAGGCACAAGTCAGGAGTGTGATGGAATACTTTCCACTTGCCTGGATAAGTATAGCTCCAACAACACTCAAGAAGCTCGAAACCATCCAGGACAAAGCAACCTGCTTGAATGCCACCCCATCCACCACCTTAAACATTCACTCCCTCCACCACCGGCGCACCGTGGCTGCAGTGTGTACCATCTACAAGATGCACTGCAGCAACTCACTAAAGCTTCTTCGACAGCACCTCCCAAACCCGCGACCTCCACCACCTAGAAGGACAAGGGCAGCAGGCGCATGGGAACACCACCACCTCCAAGTTTCCCTCCAAGTCACACACCATCCTGCCTTGGAATTATATCGCCATTCGTTCATCGTCGCTGGGGCAAAATCCTGGAACTCCCTCCATAACAGCACTGTGGGAGTACCTTCACCACACGGACTGCAGCGGTTCAAGAAGGCGGTTCACCACCACCTTCTCGAGGGCAATTAGGGATGGGCAATAAATGCTGGCCTTGCCAGCGATGCCCAAATCCCAGGAATGAAAAAAGGACTATTAGGAACCCCAATAATAATATATCTTAAAACATATTTACCATCAGTTGGTAAATTACTTTTATTTGGAACATGGCACCCTTATGGCTTGTGGTAAACACAGTTGTTTCCAAAGGTGTAGCACTATCCTTCTCTCCAAAAACAGCCCACAGGTCTCATCCTCAAACATAGAGACTAACAAGCTAACACATAGCTAGAATACGGGCAGATGACATTGGGACAAGGATGGGCACCTCAACACATGGGGGTCAAAGTTCAGATTTGTGATCTTAACAGCAAGCACTTTAAAGTAGTTTTAAAAAAAAAATGTTTTAACAAAGGCATTTACAGTTTATTTTAAAGGTGATAATGGTAGTGAAGTGGGATTTACTGGATTAGTAATCCAGAGGCCTGGACTAGTAATCCTGGCAATGTGAGATCAAATCCCACTGTGGCAATTTGAATTCAGTTTACAGAATTTGGACATAAAAAACTGGTCTCAGTAAAAGTGACCATGAAGCTGTCGGATTGTCGTAAAATCCCCAACGGGTTTGCACATGTCCTTTAGTGTCAGCCGTGGCTCAGTGGGCAGCACGCCACCCCTCTGAGTTACAAGGTTGTGGGTTCAAGTCCCACTCCAAAGACTTGAGCACAAAGATCTAGGCTGACACTCCAGTGCAGTACAGAGGGAGTGCTGCACTGTTGGAGGTGCCGTCTTTTCAATGAGAAGATAAACCTAGGCCCCGTCTGCTCTCTCAGGTGGACGTAAAAGATCCCATAGCACTATTTCAAAGTAGAGCAGGGGAGTTATCCCCGGTGTCCTGGCCAATATTTATCTCTCAACCAACATCACTAAAACAGATGATTTGGTCATTATCACATTGCAGTTTGTGGGAGCTTGCTGTGCGCAAATTGGCTGCAGCATTTCCCACATTACAACAGTGACTCCACTTCACAAAGTATTTCATTGGCTGTAAAGCGCTTTGGGACGTCCAGTGGTCATGAAAGGCGCTATAGAAATGCAAATCTTTCTTTCTTTTTTATGGAACCCGATACCGGTCTGGGCCTATATGTGACTCCAGTCCCACACCAACGTGCTTGACTCTTAGCTGCCCTCTGAAGTGGCCCAGCAAGCAACTCAGTTGTGTCAAACTGCTACAAAGAATAACAAGAACTCCCTCCCTAACAGCACTGTGGGAGCACCTTCACCACACGGACTGCAGCGGTTCAAGAAGAAGGCTTACCACCACCTTCTCGAGGGGCAACCAGAGATGGACAATAGACCCCGGCCTTTCCGGGAATGAATAGGAAAGAATCTTCCATGGGGAGGCTATAGGATAGATGCATTAAGGTGATACCAGAGATGGGACGTTTTAGTTATGAGGAGAGACGAGAGAACTGAGGCTTTTCCCATTCGGCTAAGTGAAGATCTATATGAACTGTTCAAAGTTATAAGGAGATTTGATGAGGCAAACAGAATTTTTCCACTGGTCAGTGAGTCGGTAACTAAAGGGCATAAATTTAAGATCATCTCCAAAAAAATGAGGGGAGAGTTCCGAAGAATTTTCTTTTTACTGAGAGGATTGTCAGGAGATGGAATGTCCGACCGGAAACAGCGATGGAAGCAAAATCCAGAATAGCTGTTCGAAGGGAAATGGGTAAATTTGTGAAAAAGAAAATAATGTAAAGGGTGTGGGAAGAGGGCAGAAGAATGTGACTAACTGGTTAGCTCTTTCAGAGAGCCAGCACAGGCACGATGGGCCGAATGGCCTCCTTCTGTGCTGTATGCTGTCTTTCGGATGGACGTAAAAAAAATCCCACAGCACTATTTTGAAAAAGAACAGGGGAGTTCTCTCTGGCGTCCTGGCCAATATTTATTTTCCGCCCACCTGAGAGGGCAGACAAGTCCTTGGTTTAACCTCTCATCTCATCTGAAAGATGGCACCTCTGACAGTGCAGCACTCCCTCTGTACTGCACTGGGAGTGTCAGTCCTAGATTTTTGTGCTTGAACCCACAACCTTCTGACTCAGAGGCAAGAGTGCTACCCACTGAACCACAGCTGACACCCAGGACGATGAGCTATGCCATGGCATTGATAATTCTAAACAAGAGAAGACTGTCATTGGACGATACCTTCTCATGATGAGCCTAGCCCTTTGTAGGACACATGGGCCACCACACTCCCCTGGCGCTAATGGTTTATTGCTGTGTTGCACAATCCTGTTCCATGCCCTGCTGCAGTTTGTGTGCTGTGAATTCTTGCCTAACCTGTAACTACCAACGTTATGAATGGGATTTCCATTCACTATCCCCTCTTGTTCGAAGAGAGGATTTTTTGCGACTTTGTGACACCCAAGGACTTTTGCAGTTTGGAGGCAGAGAACAATTCAAAGGGCGTCGGCCCCTTAAACTGCACAATCTGGGGGACGAGCATCCCGCGTCGTATTTAAAAAATCAGCTGTTCTATCGAACGTTGTTAGGAAAGAGCAACAACAACTTGCATTTATATAGCATCTTTAAGGTAGTAAAACGTCCCAGGGCGCTTCACAGGAGCGTTATCAGATGAAACTTGACACCGAGCCACAGAAGGAGATATTAGGACAGGAGCTTGGTCAAAGAGGTAGGTTTTAAGGAGCATCTTAAAAGGAGGAAAGAGAGGTAGAGAGGTTTAGCGGGGGGGGAATTCCAGAGCTTAGGGCCTAGGCGGCTGAAGGCACGGCCACCAATGGTAGAGCGATGGAAACCGGTGATGCGCTAGAGGCCAGAATTGAAGGAGCGCAGCGATCACGGAGTGTTGTAGGACTGGAGAAGGTTACAGACATAGGGAGGGGCCAAGGCCATGGAGGGATTTTTTTATTATTCGTTCAAGGGATGTGGGCATCACTGGCAAGGCCAGCATTTATTGCCCATCCCTAGTTGCCCTTGAGAAGGTGGTGGTGAGCCGCCTTCTTGAACCACAGAGGGCAGTTAAGAGTCAACCACATTGCTGTGGGTCTGGAGTCACGTATAGGCCAGACCGGGTAAGGACGGCAGATTTCCTTCCCTAAAGGGCATTAGTGAACCAGATGGGTTTTTATGACAATCAGCATTACTGATACTAGTTTCTTTACTCCAGATTTTTTTAATTAGCTGAATTTAAATTCCCCAGCTGCCATGGTGGGATTTAGAACTCACATCTCAGGTGAATCATTAGGCCAGGCCTCTGGATTGCTAGGCCAGTAACATCACCACGATGCTACCGTTCCCCCCGATTTGAACACAAGGATGGGTATTTTAAAATCGAGGCGTTGCCAGACCGGGAGCCAATGTAGGTCATCGAGCACACGGGTGATGGGTGGATGGGACTTGGTGTGAGTTAGGACACGGGGCAGCAGAGTGTTGGATGAGCTCAAGTTTACGGAGGGTGGAAGATGGGAGGCCGGCCAGGAGAGCGTTGGAATAGTTGAGTCGATAAAAAACATTTTATATTTAGCTGAGTAACTTCTGGAGATGTGCTGGTCAACTAAATCGAACTGCAAGGGAAGGAGGGCGGGGGATATTATCTGGATGGTGTCAGAAAATTGACACCAAATTGACTGTTTATGGGGAAAAGACAGTGTAACTGAATAAAGAAAAATATTTCAAAGCATTGGGGACTAGGTTTAGAATGTGGAGCGAGAGGCCGTGGTAATCATGCCGCGGCCCTCCCACAGCCCGTGCCACCGATTTGGCACAACTGCAAAATATTCACCCACAATTCCACCCACAGGTATGCCCCCAATCTTACTTCTTCACTTCTTAGGCAGTCCCTCGGAACCGAGGATGACTTGCTTCCACACTAAAAATGAGTTCTCAGGTGACTGATGAGTCCAATGTGGGACCTAGAGTCTCTGTCACAGGTGGGGCAGACGATGGTTGAAGGGGCGGGTGGCTGGGGTGCTTGGGTTGACGTGCGCTCCTTGCGCTGTTTGCACTTGGCTTCCGCTTGCTCCCGGCGAAGAGACTCGAGGTGTTCGGCGCCTTCCCGGATGCTTCTCCTCCATTTTGTGCAGTCTTGGGCCAGGGATTCCCAGGTATCGGTGGGGATGTTGCACTTTTTCAAGGAAGCTTTGAGGGTGTCCTTGAAGCGTTTCCTCTGCCCACCTGGCGCTCTCTTGCCATGTCAGAGCTCCGAGTAGAGCGCTTGTTTTGGGAGTCTCGTATTGGGCATGCGGACGATGTGGCCCGTCCATCGGGGCTGATCGAGTGTGGTCAAAGCTTCGATGCTGGGGATGTTGGCCTGAGCAAGAACACTGACATTGGAGCGCCTATCCTGCCAATGGATTTGCAGGATCTTGCGGAGGCAGCATTGGTGATACCTCTACAGTGCTTTGAGGTGCCTGCTGTACATGCTCCATGTCTCTGAAGCACACAGGAGGGCGGATATCACCACTGCTCTGTAGACCATGAGCTTAGTGCCGGGTTTGAGGTCCTGGTCTTCAAACACTCTCTTCCTCAGGCGACCGAAGGCTGCACTGGCACACTGAAGGCGGTGTTGGACTTCCCAATCTTTGGAACTCAGTTGGCAACAGGGGAAAAGGAGAAAAATCACCCTCAACGCTCCCAAATCCGGGAGCTGCTCACATTCATTTGGGCGCGAAGATTACTTCAAGTTAAACTGTGGGAAGAGGAGACAAGAGACCTCAGATACCAACGAGTGAAAAGGATCAGATTTAGGACGGGTATCAGGAAGTTCATCACGCAAAGAGTCATCAATGCACGCAACGGACTCTGGGGTACAGCGGCGTTGGTGAAAGCCCTGCAATTATTCAAGAAATAATTGGAGGCTGCAAGTGAGGAGCGTTGGGGTCTTTCAGGATGGGTGAACCAAGATGGGCCGAATGGCCTTCCCCGTGCGCAATAATTTTGTGAGCTGGATCCAAAGCGACGCCAGCACAGGATCAGGAGCAGGAAAGCTCATGGACAGGGAAGAATGTGCGGATGTGCTGGAGGAGGTTACAGAGGATGGGGAGGGGTGAGGCTATGGAACTCTGAGAATTTTAAAATCGAGGCGGTGTCGGACCGGGAGTCAGGGAGAACAGGGGTGATGGGTGAGCGGGACTTGGTGTGAGTTAGGATGCGAGTTAAGAATCTAACATACTCATATGAAATTTTCCACGCTTTGAATGGAATAATGTCCTTTAGGGAAGGAAACCTGCCAACCTTTCCAGGTCTGGGCCTATATGTGACTCCAGGCCAACACCAACGTGGTTGACTCTTAACTGCCCTCTGAAGTGGCCGAGCAAGACACTCTTGTATCGAAACCGCTATGCAGAAAACCACTTGGACCACACCACCATCTCAAGGGCTACTAGAGATGACCATTAAATCCCTTGCCAGTGACGCCCACATCCCTAGAACGAATTTAGAAAACCACACACATAGGTTAAAGAGCTCTGTTACAATGGTTAGCAAATGGATTGGACATGGACAGGTTAAGAATTTATACACTATTCTTACAGCATAATGTCAGGCCTCGCCCCCCCTATCTCTGTAACCTCCTCCAGCCTTACAACCC
>CM059436.1:2873711-3046211 GCA_030390025.1 Squalus acanthias
GGAGTGCTTGGGGCTGATGGTGTCAGATCGCGGCGGCCGTGGGACCTCGTTTCAATGCAGGGCCTGCAGCGATGGCTCTTCCCTTTAAGGGAGGGAAGGAGCCTCTGTCCCCAGCAGCGTTGCCCTCGACATTGGGCAGCGCTGCACCGCTACCGCCCCTCCCGCCAGCTTTAGCGCTCCAAGGGAAGTGGTTAGCGCTTGATTTAACGATCCACTTCCCTCTTGGAGCGCGACAGCTGAATTTCACGGGAGCCTATCACCATTAGCGCCCTGCGCTCATTTTTCAGCATTCGAAGTTTAGCGCCCCAGACGGGGCTAGAATGAATTTCTCCCCCTTAGAGCCTCTGTAATGGCAAGAGTAAAGGGATTTCTTCAATCCCATTTACTGGCGCCTTCTCACAATTGCCCCATTAACTGGAGGAAATTGCTGCTCAACCAAGACTGCACGTCCCACAAGCAGAGGCAGTGGAGGGTCAAGAGAACTGGTGAAGAGGTCGAGCTGGGTGTCGTCAGTGTACATGTGGAAGATGACCCAACATCTTCAGATGACCGCGCCAAGGGGGCAGCATGTTAAAGGTGAAGGAAGCAGCCAAGAATAGATCCTTGGAGGGCAGCTGAGGTATCGGTGCGGGGGGGAGGGGAGTGGGGTCAGAGAAGACATTGCAGGACACACTCTGGCTACAACTGGACAGGTCGAGAGCGAGAAGAAGTAAGAGCAGTCTGACTGAGCTGGTCACGGAGGAGCGGTGTTGGTGGAGAATGGTGTGACCCGACCGTGTCAAGGGCCGCGGAGAGGTCGAGATGGACGAGGAGAGAGCGTGCCCCGCGGTTACAGTCAGGGAGGACGTCACTGTGATTTTGATCGGGGCTGTTCCAGTGCTGTGGCAGGGGCGGAAACCACATCTGCACCATGTTGGCCTAAGAAGAAAAAGATGCAGTCTTCAGTCGAGAACTGAAGTGAAGATGACTGAAGATAGCACTAGGATAAAGAGGCAGAACCGTCATCAACTCAGCCATTGTTTCCTGGTGCTAACGATGGGCATTGGTTACGATATCAGGCCTGCAGCACAACTTTTCTTTCATGTCCGGTGCATGCAAAACATGTCACCTCACCGAACAATTTCTGCATCAAACTACCGAGAAATCTACAGAAATAGTCCGTAAGGGGGAGCCCGAGCTTACGGTCGCCTTGTCACTTTAATTCTTCGCTCCATTCCCACTCAGACCTCACTGTCCTCGGCCTCTTGCATTGTTCCACGGAAGCTCAACGTAAGCTCGAGGAACAGCACCTCATCTTTCGATTCGGCACTTTACAGCCCTCTGGACTTAACATAGAGTTCAACAATTTCAGATCATAACCCCGGGCCCGATCATATATATATTTTTTCTCCTCACTTTTTGTTTGTGCCTTTTGTTCTTCTTTCCCACATGGCAGCTGTCTTTCATTCTGCCAGCGCAATTTACACTTCATCTCGAGCCATCCTTTGTCTCTTAACCTGTCCCATTACCATCTCCTTTTGCCTTGACTATCTCTCAATGTCTCTTTAATTCTCCTGCCTTTTATGCTATCACAGACCTTCCATTTTGTTCTTTCATCCCCTCCCCCATTTCCCAGCCCCTTAACTTGCTTTAAAATCTGTTCCATTTCCTGCTTTTTCCCAGTTCTGACGAAAGGTCATCGACCTGAAACGTTAACTCTGTTTCTCTCTCCACAGATGCTGCCTGACCTGCTGAGTGTCTCCAGCATTTTCTGTTTTTATTTCAGATTTCCAGCATCTGCAGTATTTTCTTTTTGTACAGAAATAGTTTCTATGGTAACCTCCGGCTTAGGCACGATGGGCCGAATGGCCTCCTTCTGTGCTGCATGATTCTGATCCAAAATGGCAGAATTTTTGCCTCATAGAGACACACTCCGTCTGCTTAAGTCCAGGGAATTCAGGCACAGGTTGAGGAAGAGCTAAGGATAAGGGTTGACCAGTTGCGCATAGGCATAGAGCTGGAGTTTTTAACCGACTAAAAGTGACACAGCTTTCTCCCGCACAGAACACAGTAAAGCTCCCCACTACTGGTCCAGGTAAAGCCGGTCCAACTATTAGAGCGTTGACTTGTAGGTTTATCTGGAGCTGAGTGGGAAGAATACCAATTCCCAAAAAACATGTCAACTTCCCCAACAGCTGATCTGTGCCTTCCCTAACATAGGGCTGCTGAGCCCATTTATAGAGCATTACCCTATCCTGGTGCCCACCTAACCCAACACTGATCAGGGATTGAATCTGGGGCTTAAAGGGCTGGAAATTCATTACAGCCAAGGAATGGGCGGTGTCAGTAGAAAAGTTGGAGAATTAGCGCCAGGCGCTCGTGCTTTAGACTGCACGCAAAATTCGTGCTCACTGCTCAAAAAAATGATTGGAGTCCTAATTCAAGTCTTAAATCCCAAGCCCATTGGCGTTACACCCAAAGGGTGGACCAATATCAGGTGCAGTCTAATCGCAAGTCATGATTGCCAGAGGCTTTTTTCAGTACTTAAAGGGGAGGTTCATTGACGCTGCAGCACCTCATTCTCAGCATTGCTGGCTGTTCAGCTGCCTCAGCAAGAAGCAGCAGCAGCAGCAGGACAAGGAGAAGGAGCCGGAGCCGGAGGACTGAAGCAGCTGTACTCATGGCAGATCCACGCCCCAGAGAGAGAGCCCGCAGATTCTGCGATGAAACATTAGAGGCATTGGTTTTTACTGTGGAGAGACGGAGGGCAGTGCTCTACCCGGCAAGGGGCAGGAGGCCCTCGCCCAAGTCTTCTGAACCATGTAGAGGGAGGTAGCGCAGCGCGGCTCGAGCGGCACTGTGGTCCCCAGGACACACACACAGTACAGGAAGAAATTTAACGACCTCACTCGGGTGGTCAGGGTGAGTGAATGCTTCAACAAATGCTACATACCATCATCTGAGCCATAATCTTCACACATTGCTCAATGCACCACACCCCCAGCACTCACCCACCAACAATCTCTACCTACCAGCACTCACACCCACATCTCACACCTTGCACACAAAGAGAGCTATTCAACTATGGCAGGCATATCACCCAAACACATTGCTCCATACTCACTCACACACTTTCCTTTCTCTTGCAGGCAAAGGTGGCTCACAACAGGAGGGAGCAGGAGCGCACAGGCGGGAGTCAAGCCGGCACCCAACCACTGTCTGCGCTGGAGAATCGAGTGCTGCAGATTCTGAGAGGTGGTGGGAGCCGTGGCGACGTTGACCCCCTTGGGGACAACAACGGTATGTTCATCCCTACTCCTTCTCACATCCCACTTCCCCCTCACCCCACAAGCGTTTCGCACTTTCCAGCTAATCATGCTGTATGCATGCATGTCTCCCTTCCGGTCCCCCTCACCTTAACCTGACTCGTGCCTTTATGCATTCAGATAATCAGCAAGCACTTCTCCATCTCCATCTCTGGGGATAGGCTATTGACAAACATTCACTACAAGCCCACTGACTCCCACAGTTACCTGGACTACACTTCCTCCCACCCCGCCTCCTGTAAGGACTCTATTCCATTCTCCTAGTTTCTCCATCTCCGCTGCATCTGCTCTGACGATGCCACCTTCCATACCAGTGCTTCCGACATGTCTTCCTTTATCCTCAACCGAGGATTCCCCTCTACTGTGGTTGACACGGCCCTTGACCGTGTCCGTTCCATTTCCCACACCTCTGCTCTCACCCCTTCCCCTCCCTCCCGGAACCACGATAGGGTTCCCCTGGTCCTTACCTTTCACCCCACCAGCCTCCACATTCAACGGATAATCCTCCGCCATTTCCGCCACCTCCAGCGTGATCCCACCACCAAACACATCTTCCCCTCACCTCCCCTTTCAGCATCCCGAAGGGACCGCTCCCTCCGCGACACACTGGTCCACTGCTCTATCACCCCCAACACCCCTTCCCCTTCACCCGGCACCTTCCCGTGCAAGTGCAGGAGATGCAACACATGCCCTTTTACCTCCACCCTTCCCACTGTCCAGGGCCCCAAACACTCCTTCCAGGTGAAACAGCGATGTACTTGTACTTCTTGCAATTTAGTATACTGTATTCGCTGCTCACGATGCGGTCTCCTCTACATTGGGGAGACCAAACGCAGATTGAGCGACCGCTTTGCGGAACACCTCCGTTCAGTCCGTAAGGGTGACCCCGAGCTTCCGGTCGCCTGTCACTTTAATTCTCCACTCCCACTCTGATCTCACCGTCCTCGGCCTCTTACACTGTTCCAGTGAAGCTCAACGTAAGCTCGAGGAACAACACCTCATCTTTCGATTAGGCACTTTACAGCCTTCTGGACTCAACATAGAGTTCAACAATTTCAGACCATAACCTCTGCCCCTATCCTTTTCTTTTTCCATTTATTTTATTTTATTTATTTATATATATTTTTTTTCTCTCTCCCACATGGCAGCTGTCTTTCATTCTGCCAGCATTTACACTTCATCTAGAGCCATCTTTTGTTTCTTAACTTGTCCCATTACCATCTCCTTTTGCCTTGCACCATCTTAATCTCTCTTAATGTCTTTTAATCTCTCCTGCCTTCCATCCTATCACAGACCTTCCCTTTTGTTCTTTCCTCCCCTCCCCCCTTTCCCTGCCCCTGCATTTGCTTAAAAACCTGTTCCATCTCCAGCTTTTTCCAGTCCTGATGAAGGGTCATCGACCTGAAACGTTAACTTTGTTTCTCTCTCCGCAGATGCTGCCTGACCTGCTGAGTATTTCCAGCATTTTCTGTTTTTATCCCAGATTCTCCAGTCTATCCACATAACTGAAGTTCCTCATCCCTGGAATCATTCTCATCAATCTTTTCTGCACCCTCTCTAAGGCTTCCTAAAGTGTGGTGCCTAGAATTAGACACAATACTCCAGTTGAGGCCGAACCAATGTTTTATACAGGTTCATCATAACTTCCTTGCTTTTGTACTCTATGCCTCTATTTATGAAACCAAGAATCCCATAAGCTTTTTTAACTGCTTTCTCAACCTGCCCTGCCACCTTCAACGATTTGTGCACATATACCCCCAGGTCTCTCTGTTCATGCACCCCCTTTAGGATTGTACCCTTTAGTTTATATTGCCTCTCCTCGTTCTTCCTACCAAAATGTATCACTTCGCACTTTTCTGCGTTAAATTTCATCTGCCACGTGTCCACCCATTCCACCAGCCTGTCTGTCCTTTTGAAGTCTATCACTATCCTCCTTGCTGTTCACTATACTTCCAATTTTGTGTCATCTGCAAATTTTGAAATTGTGCCCTGTACACCCACATCCAAGTCATTAATATTTATCAAGAAAAGCAGTGGTCCTAGTACCAACCCCTGGGGAACACCACTTCCTTCCTTCAGTCCGAAAAACAACCATTCACCACTACTCTCTGTTTCCTGTCACTTAGCCAATTCCGTATCCATGCTGCCACTGTCCCTTTTATTCCATGGGCTTCAACTTTGCTGGCAAGCCTATTATGTGGCACTTTGTCGAATGCCTTTTGGAAATCCATGTACACCACATCAACCGCATTGTCCTCATCAACCCTCTCTGTTACCTCATCAAAAATCTCGATCAAGTTGGTTAAACACGATTTGCATTTAACAAATCCGTGCTGGCTTTCCTTAATTTATCCATACTTGTCCAAGTGACTGTAAACTTTGTCCCTGATTATTGTTTCTAAAAGCTTCCCCACTACCGAGGTTAAACTGACCGGCATATAGTTGCTGGGTTTATCCTTACACCCTTTTTTGAACAAGGGTGCAACATTTGCAATTCTCCAGTCCTCTGGCACCACCCCTGTATCTAAGGAGGATTGGAATATTATGGCCAGTACCTCCGCGATTTCTTCCTTCACTTTCCTCAGCGTCCTAGGATGCATCCGATCCGGTCCTGGTGACTTATCAACTTTAAGTACAGCCAGCCTTTCTAGAACCTCCTCTTTATCAATTCTTATCCCATCCAGTATCTGCTCTACCTCCTCCTTCACTATGTCTATGGCACTAGAGTAGGTAAAGACACAGTAACAACAGGCACTAAGGGATTGCACACGGGTGAATAGTTAATATTTTTGGTGTAAATATGTGTTCAATGATTTTTGATAAATTTATTAATTCAGTTTGGATTCTTTTGTGGTATGTCTCATTCCAGCTTTGCGCTATGATATGGCCTGCGACAGTGATGGAATGATGGGGATGTGGTGAGCAACGGGGATCTTGAGGTTAATTCATTGGAACCTCAGTCTGATGAGGCGGTCACGGACCGCCCTTCCGGAAGACCGATTGAGTGGCTGCCTCCACCCTCGCTCCTGTTCCTTCTCCTCCTCCTCTCGTCTTCCTGTTCCTCCTCATCCTCCTCCTCCTCTTCCTCTCCCTCTTCCTCCTCCTGAGCGCAGGCTTGATGGGTTGACTGGCCTCCTTCTGTGCTGTGCTGTTCTATGATCCTATGATTCTGGAGAAAAGAGCCTCAGACTGCTCCTCTTGCAAAAGAAGCTCTTGCACTCTTGCTGTAGAATCGTACTGAGCCACAGGAGACGAGGCAGCTTTGAGCGTGCTGCGGGGTGGTGGGATAATTCAGAGAGTATTCATTACCTCTAGTGTCCCTTTCCCGTCAGCTAGTCAATTTAATCCATGTGGATTAAGGAGAAATTAGTGTTTGTTTTATTTATTTCTTCTGTAATTGAATTGTCAGATTTTCCGTGGCTTTGGCCGACTTTGATATTTCCAAATGATATAATTATTGCCATTGAAAGGATGTATGCAATGAATTAGGTACTTCTGGTAAATAGCCGTGATTACTGTCTGGTATGAAAGATTTTTGATTAACACTGCCTGCTGACATTGGCCAAAGCGAAGGCAGCGTTTTCTGTCACAGGTCTATGACATCCAACAAGAGGCAGTTTCCAAACTACTGTCGTCAATGGATTACCAGAAACTATTTTGCAAATAACTTGACTCACTCAATTGCCTCAGTTTCTCATTAATTAAATTTGTTGAACTGTCAAGGAAGAGGTTTCTGGCTGATGTAAGAAAGAAGGAATTCTGGGAAGAAGGGGTGGAACAAAGGCACAATTCCGACAAAGAGCAGCCATTTTTGGATGGAAAAGCTGGATTTCCACATAATTTGCCTGATAAATTGCGCTCGGAGAGGGGGGAGGGGAGCAGGGAGTGGAGAAAGACTCAGACGTTTCATCGGCCCACAGAGAACAACTTTGAGGGCATGCCTTAGAGTGGGGGCATTCCAAGAGTATCCTGGGAATTCTGCCGAGCTCGTTCACTCCCCCTCCCCCGATAGGCAGGTGTGGGACTCATTCCGAGCCAAGAAGACTCCATGAGTGAAGGAAACAAAAGTAATCGATCCCAGAGGCATTCAATTCCCTTTATGGAGGGATGTATAAAATGATTTATTTTTGCCCTATGAAGCATGCTATAAATGCAAGTTCTTTCGTTTAGTTCAGACGAGTCACCCAAGGGAATCACTTGGTTAGAGTTGTAACAATTTAAGGTAAGATTAACAATTTGGGGTGAGGAGGGGGTGATTTAATTTAACATAAGAAAATAAGTTCTTGTATAATTTCATTTCCTGCTACCTTAGCACTCGCTTTGACCTGCCTATTTTAAGACGGGTGAACAGCTGCATTAACATAGGGCACAGAGGAACATTGTACAAACACTCTAAGTGAGGCATCACCAATGGGGATGAAACTCCTGGAATTTATCCAGTTACCATGGAGGTTGGGAGAGGGCGGAGGTTGGCGGCGGTTGGTGGGGTTGGGGGGTGGGGGGGTGGGGGGTGCTGCGGCGGTGGAAGGGATAGAGAAGAAATGTCAGTTCTGTGATGTCAAGCGTTCGTTCGATAGTTCGGTTTGCAAGCCTGATTTGAAAAGACTCACTCCTGGTCTCGCCGTCAAGGACAATCTGCCAACACTTCACTCTCTTTTACCCTAATCCAGGAAGAAGCTGCACAGTTCAAACTCACGAGCCTGTCGAGTCCTGTTTCTATCAGTCTCAGCGGGTCTGTGCAGTACCTCAGTGCTGGCAAGCGCTGTGCGGAGGAACTTTCAAGGCCTGTTCACGAATGAACCGAAATTTCACGGTTCTACCTTCTTGAAGGCTTGGGACTCCCACAAGACGTTGAGAGAGTCAATCGGATGGTCCATGACTGACAAATTAACAACAGGGGAACCAATCTGATGGTCCAAATGGCTCTTTCCACATTTATTCCCTTTTTTTTATTTCCTCATCTCCCAGAGAAACAGCCGTGCGAAATTTAAACCCCACCATGTGTATTCAAGCAGATAAAGAACAGGAGGAGCCCCTCGGGTCTGCTCTGCCACTCAATTAGATCATGACTGATCTGGAGCTCAACTCTGTTTACCCACCTTAGCTCCATGTCCCTGGATACGCTTACCCAACAAAAAGATTGACACAGAGAAACACACTGAGTTCCCTTTATTATTGACTGAGTAAGCCACATCTTGTGGTGTGGTGTTAAACCATGCAGCACCACAAGGCCCTAGAATCAATCAGTGGTTTGTGTTAACTTAGCCGATCTCAACTGAGGGGAAGTAAGAAAGAAACAACTTGCATTTATATAACATTTCACCACATCCCAAACTGTTTCACAACCAATTAATTGTTTATCGAAGTGCCGTCACCATTGCTATGCAGGCAAACACAGCAACCTGATTTGTGCAGGGCAAGATCCTACAAAGATTAAACAATACGAATGACCAGTCAATTTGTTTCCAGTGATGTTGGTTGAGGGATAAATATTGGCCAGGACACCGGGAAGAACTCCCCCCCTGCTCGCCTTTGAATAGCCACGGGATCTTTTACGTCCACCTGAGAGAGCAGACGGAGCCTCGCTCTAACGTTTCATCTACAATGCAGCACCTCCGACGATGCAGCACTCCCTCTGTACTGGACTGATGTGTCAGCCTAGATTGTGCGCTCTAGTCTCTGGTGTGAGGCTCGAACTCACAACCTTTGGCCACAGGGGCAACTGAGCCATGGCTGGCACAGCAGGGAAGTTCCAATTTGCCTCACTGGCCCTGGGCTTCGGAAAGAGATAAAAGTCAACCATGGTTGGCATGTCTGATCTGTGCCCAGTTGCTGAAGAGTGTGGGCATTGATTGAGAACAAGACCAGGCTTGGCTGGTGAACTGAACACTCACAGCTTGCCAACACTTCAGAAGAGAGCCCAAGGAGACAGGTGAGAAAGAAAGACTTGCATTTAAATAGCACCTTTCACAACCACCAGCTGTCCCAAAGCATTTTACAGCCAATGAAGTACTGTATTGAAGTGCAGTCACTGTTGCAATGTAGGAAACACAGCAGCCAATTTGCACATGGCAAGCTCCCACAAACAGCAATGTGATAATGACCAGATAATCTGTTTTAGCGATGTTGGTTGAGGGATAAATATTGGCCAGGACACCAAGAAGAACTCTCCTGCTCTTCTTTGAAATAGAGCCATGGGATTTTTACATCCACCTGAGAGAGCAGACAGGGCCTCGGTTTAATGTCTCATCCGAAAGACGGCACCTCCGACAGTGCAGCACTCCCTCAGTACTGCACTGGAGTGGAGTGGAGTGTCAGCCTAGCTTTAGGTGCTCTAGTCCCTGGAGTGGGACTTGAAGCCACAACCTTTCTGACTCAGAGGCGAGGTTGTTACCAACTGAGCCACAGCTGACACTGTGTTGAGTGGAAGGCTGCAGTTGCTTCATACCCTAGCATCAAGACAGAACCTCCGGCAGAGAACAACAACAACTTGCATTTATACAGCACCTTTAAGGTAGTAAAACGTCCCAAGGTGCTTTGCAGGAGCGTTATCAAACAAAATTTGACACCGAGCCACAAAAGGAGAAATTACAACAGCTTGGTCAAAGCAGTAGGTTTTAAGGAGTGTTAAAGGAGGAGAGAGAGGTAGAGAGGTTGGGGGAGGGAATTCCAAAGCTTAGGGCCTTGGCAGCTGAAGGCACGGCCGCCAATGCCAGAGCGAAGAAAATTGAGAGTGCGCAAGAGGCCAGAATTGGAGGAACGCAGAGATCTCGGGATGGCGGGGGGAGAGGTTGTGGCAGGGGGATGGAGTGGGTAGTAGGGTAGGAGGAGGTTACAGAGGTTGGGCGAGGCCATGGAGGGATTTGAAAACAAAGATGACAATCTTAAAATTGAAGCTTTGTCGGACTGGGAGCCAATGTAGGTCAGTGAGCACCAGGGTAATGGGTGAACGGGACTTGTGCGAGTTAGGACACGGGCAGCATTGTTTTGGATGGACTCAAGTTTACGGAGGGTGGCAGGTGGCCAGAAGAGCATTGGAATAGTCGAATCTGGAGGTAACAAAGGAATGGATGAGGTTTTCAGCAGCAGATGAGCTGAGGCAGGGGTGGAGACGGGCGATGTTATGGAGGTGGAAGTCGGCGGTCTTGGGGGTGGAGAGGATAGGGAGGTATTAGGCCAGGGCACCAACATATTAGTCAAAGAGGTAGGTTTTAAGAGCCTCTTAAAGGATGCCAAAAGAGAATTCCTGATCTTAGGGCCTAGATGGTTGAAGGCATGGCTATAAGAACATAAGAACATAAGAAATAGGAGCAGGAGTAGGCCAATTGGCCCCTAGAGCCTGCTCCGCCATTCAATGAGATCATGGCTGATCTGATCCTAACCGCCAATCTACTATCACAGAACCATCTCCTGAACCTAACAGAATTGGACACACGAAATAGGAGCAGGATCAGGCGACACGGCCCCTGGGCCCGCTACGCTACCCACAGGGCCATGACCGATCGAACCTAGACTCATGTCCAAATTCCTGCCCACTCCCCGTAACCCTTAATTCCCTTTACTTCTAGGAAACTGTCTATTTCTGTTTTAAATTTATGTAATGATGTAGCTTCTACAGCTTTTTGGGGCAGCATATTCCATGGACCTACCACCCTCTGAGTGGGGCGAAGGAGGTCAGGGATGGACAAGAGGCCAGAATTGGAGGAGTGCAGAGATCCCGGCGCGCTGTCAGGAGAAGAGAAGAAATCTGGTGGAAATAAAAAATGCGTGCTGTAAACGGGCTCACCATTATCACGAAGGTCTCCAACCCACCTCTCCTCACATAGCTCCTCTCAACAGCTGAATGCCAACTGTTCATTTTAGGAATTATTAGACATCCGATATGGATCATCAGAAACAATCTCTCTGGAAACTTTCAAGGGAAAAATAAGTATGATCCATATTTGTCTTGAAAGGATTTCCTCTGCACCGTGACTGAAATCATTGCTCTCAGATTTTTAGAAATGGGCTGTGTACGAGGCTGTTATAAACATACCTCATTGACCCTTCTGGGCTTGCAAAGACATCCCAGCCATCATTCCCCCACCTGACAGTGCTCCCCACGCAAAAACAGGAACACGACCCATCTCCCCAATCCTTTATTTTTTAATATTTATTCTTTCTCAGGATGAGGCAGGTCTGGCATGTGTTGCCCATCTCCAGTTGGCCTTTGAGAAGGTGGTAGTGGGTCACCTTGTTCTTGAACTGCTGGACTGCTGCAGATCAAAAGAATGCCCACCCGCAATTCCTCGGGGTAGGAGGCCGCAGTCTTGCCCACCTCCCGAGAACGAATATCAGCAGTGCAGGTTTGGTGCAGGGTACGCAGCTGATTCATCGAAGAAAATCTGGAAACAATGATTGCCGTCACGGTACAGAAGAAAGCCTGGATTAGCACACTGACCTATGGAACTGGGATCTGCATCTACTACACGTCAAACAGTGCGGTTAGAGTTCATCTGGAGTGGCATCAGAGATACTTCTGGCTCCCTCCATCCTTCCTTTACGAACGTGTTTTCTGCTTCACTAGAAATATCTAATAAAGAAAAAATTCATGGCAGCCAGAGGAATTCTCATCCATCGCGCATGAACCCTTGCTTCAGAAGACAGCTGCACCAAAGGGCAGAGCCATCTGCCCGCATTCACCTTCCTGATGGCTTCTGTGAATGAGAATCTTAGCTGCTTCATTATTGCAGAACACTCTGCAAACGTCAGCGAACATCCCCACTCCTGATCTTGTGACCTTTTGAGATACTGATTCCGTGATAGATATGTTGCAGCGATGTATAGCACTTTGCAGGATAGACTCATAGATGTTTACAGCACAGAAGGAGGCCATTCAGCTCAGCACAACTGTGCCAGCCCTTTGTTGGAGCAATCTAGAAATAATACCGCTGCCCACTGACTCTGGGTGAATCAGCTCCTGCCCTGCGAGTGATATTATAGGGTGACAGTTATATGAAACTGGATGTTAAAGGCATCATCTGGGGTGTTGGTCCCAATGAGAAACAGTCACTTTCTGTTCCGATAGGGTCAGAATTCAAAATAATGAGGTGTTAGAGTTAGAGGGATAGAGTAAATAAGAGGAAACTGTTTCCACTGGCAGGAGGGTTGGTAACCAGAGGACACAGATTTAAGATAATCTGCAAATGAACCAGGGGGGAGCTGAGGAGAATTTTTTTTACGGAGCGATTTATGATCTGGAACGTGCTGCCTGAAAGGGCGGTGGAAGCAGATTCAATAGTAACATTCAAAAGGGCAATGGATAAATATTTGAAAAGGAAAAATTTGCAGGGCTATGGGGAATGAGCAGGGGAGTGGGACTAACTGGAGAACTCTTTCAAAGAGCCGGCACAGGCACGATGGGCTGAATGGCCTCCTTCTCACTCTATAATTCTAGAAGTCAATTTTGGTGGAGAGGATAGGGAGGTATTAGGACAGGGCACCAACATATTAGTCAAAGAGGTAGGTTTTAAGAGCCTCTTAAATGAAGCAGAAAGAGAATTCCTGATCTTAGGGCCTAGATGGCTGAAGGCATGGCTGTCAATGGTGGGGCGAAGGAGGTCAGGGATGGACAAGAGGCCAGAATTGGAGGAGTGCAGAGATCTCGGCGTGCTGTAGGGAGAAGAGAAGAAATCTGGTGGAAATAAAAAATGCGTGCTGAAAACGGGCTCACCATTATCATGAAGGTCTCCAACCCAGCTCTCCTCACATAGCTCCTCTCAACAGCTGAATGCGAACTGTTCATTTTAGGAATTATTAGACATCCGATATAGATCATCAGAAACAATCTCTCTGGAAACTTTCAAGGGAAAAATAAGTATGATCCATATTTGTCTTGAAAGGATTTCCTCTGCACCGTGACGGAAATCATTGCTTTCAGATTTTTAGAAATGGGCTGTGTACGAGGCTGTTATAAACATACCTCATTGACCCTTCTGGGCTTGCAAAGAGATCCCAGCCATCATTCCCCCACCTGACAGTGCTCCCCACGCAAAAACAGGAACACGACCCATCTCCCCAATCCTTTATTTTTTAATATTTATTCTTTCTCGGGATGAGGCAGGTCTGGCATGTGTTGCCCATCTCCAGTTGGCCTTTGAGAAGGTGGTAGTGGGTCACCTTGTTCTTGAACTGCTGGACTGCCGCAGATCAAAAGAATGCCCACCCGCAATTCCTCGGGGTAGTAAGCCGCAGTCTTGCCCACCTCCTGAGAGCAAATATCAGCAGTGCAGGTTTGGTGCAGGGTACGCAGCTGATTCATCGAAGAAAATCTGGAAACAATGATTGCCGTCACGGTACAGAAGAAAGCCTGGATTAGCACACTGACCTATGGAACTGGGATCTGCATCTACTACACGTCAAACAGTGCAGTTAGAGTTCATCTGGAGTGGCATCAGAGATACTTCTGGCTCCCTCCATCTTTCCTTTACGAACGTGTTTTCTGCTTCACTAGAAATATCTAATAAAGAAAAAATTCATGGCAGCCAGAGGAATTCTCATCCATTGCGCATGAACCCTTGCTTCAGAAGACAGCTGCACCAAAGGGCAGAGCCATCTGCCCGCACTCACCTTCCTGATGGCTTCTGTGAATGAGAATCTTAGCTGCTTCATTATTGCAGAACACTCTGCAAACGTCAGCGAACATCCCCACTCCTGATCTTGTGACCTTTTGAGACACTGATTCCGTGATAGATATGTTGCAGCGATGCATTGCACTTTGCAGGATAGAATCATAGATGTTTACAGCACAGAAGGAGGCCATTCAGCTCAGCACAACTCTGCCAGCTCTTTGTTGGAGCAATCTAGAAATAATACCGCTGCCCACTGACTCTGGGTGAATCAGCTCCTGCCCTGCGAGTGATATTATAGGGTGACAGTTATATGAAACTGGATGTTAAAGGCATCATCTGGGGTGTTGGTCCCAATGAGAAACAGTCACTTTCTGTTCCGATAGGGTCAGAATTCAAAATAATGAGTGGTTAGAGTTAGAGAGATAGAGTAAATAAGAGGAAACTGTTTCCACTGGCAGGAGGGTTGGTAACCAGAGGACACAGATTTAAGATAATCTGCAAATGAACCAGGGGGGAGCTGAGGAGAATTTTATTTACGTAGCGATTTATGATCTGGAACGCGCTGCCTGAAAGGGCGGAGGAAGCAGATTCAATAGTAACTTTCAAAAGGGCATTGGATAAATATTTGAAAAGGAAGATTTGCAGGCCTATGGGGAAAGAGTGAGTGAGTGGGACTAATTGGAGAGCTCTTTCAAAGAGCCGGCACAGGCACGATGGGCTGAATGGCCTCCTCCTTCTCAGGTCTATAATTCTAGAAGTCAATTTTGGTGGAGAGAATAGGGAGGTATTAGGACAGGGCACCAACATATTAGTCAAAGAGGTAGGTTTTAAGAGCCTCTTAAAGGAAGCAGCAAGATAATTCCTGATCTTAGGGCCTAGATGGCTGAAGGCATGGCTGTCAATGGTGGGGCGAAGGAAGTCAGGGATGGACAAGAGGCCAGAATTGGAGGAGTGCAGAGATCCCGGCGCGCTGTCGGGAGAAGAGAAGAAATCTGGTGGAAATAAAAAATGCGTGCTGTAAACGGGCTCACCATTATCATGAAGGTCTCCAACCCACCTCTCCTCACATAGCTCCTCTCAACAGCTGAATGCCAACTGTTCATTTTAGGAATTATTAGACATCCGATATTGATCATTAGAAACGATCTCTCTGGAAACTTTCAATGGAAAAATAAGTATGATCCATATTTGTCTTGAAAGGATTTCCTCTGTACCGTGACTGAAATCATTGCTTTCAGATTTTTAGAAATGGGCTGTGTACGAGGCTGTTATAAACATACCTCATTGACCCTTCTGGGCTTGCAAAGAGATCCCAGCCATCATTCCCCACCTGACAGTGCTCCCCACGCAAAAACAGGAACACGACCCATCTCCCCAAACCTTTATTTTTGAATATTTATTCTTTCTCGGGATGAGGCCGGTCTGGCATGTGTTGCCCATCTCCAGTTGGCCTTTGAGAAGGTGGTAGTGGGTCACCTTGTTCTTGAACTGCTGGACTGCCGCAGATCAAAAGAATGCCCACTCGCAATTCCTCGGGGTAGGAAGCCGCAGTCTTGCCTACCTCCCGAGAGCGAATATCAGCAGTGCAGGTTTGGTGCAGGGTACGCAGCTGATTCATCGAAGAAAATCTGGAAACAATGATTGCCGTCACGGTACAGAAGAAAGCCTGGATTAGCACACTGACCTATGGAACTGGGATCTGCATCTACTACACGTCAAACAGTGCGGTTAGAGTTCATCTGGAGTGGCATCAGAGATACTTCTGGCTCCCTCCATCTTTCCTTTACGAACGTGTTTTCTGCTTCACTAGAAATATCTAATAAAGAAAAAATTCATGGCAGCCAGAGGAATTCTCATCCATTGCGCATGAACCCTTGCTTCAGAAGACAGCTGCACCAAAGGGCAGAGCCATCTGCCCGCACTCACCTTCCTGATGGCTTCTGTGAATGAAAATCTTAGCTGCTTCATTATTGGAGGAATTATGACTGGTGCAGAACACTCTGCAAACGTCAGCGAACATCCCCACTCCTGATCTTGTGACCTTTTGAGATACTGATTCCGTGATAGATATGTTGCAGCGATGCATTGCACTTTGCAGGATAGAATCATAGATGTTTACAGCACAGAAGGAGGCCATTCAGCCCAGCACAACTGTGCCAGCTCTTTGTTGGAGCAATCTAGAAATAATACCGCTGCCCCACTGACTCTGGGTGAATCAGCTCCTGCCCTGCGAGTGATATTATAGGGTGACAGTTATATGAAACTGGATGTTAAAGGCATCATCTGGGGTGTTGGCCCCAATGAGAAACAGTCACTTTCTGTTCCGATAGGGTCAGAATTCAAAATAATGAGGTGTTAGTGTTAGAGGGACAGAGTAAATAAGAGGAAACTGTTCCTCTGGCAGGAGGGTTGGTAACCAGAGGACACAGATTTAAGATAATCGGCAAATGAACCAGGGGGGAGCTGAGGAGAATTTTTTTTACGTAGCGATTTATGATCTGGAACGCGCTGCCTGAAAGGGCGGTGGAAGCAGATTCAATAGTAACTTTCAAAAGGGCATTGGATAAATATTTGAAAAGGAAGGATTTGCAGGGCTATGGGGAAAGAGCAGGGGGAGTGGGACTAACTGGAGAGCTCTTTCAAAGAGCCGGCACAGGCACGATGGGCCGAATGGCCTCCTTCTCAGTCTATAATTCTAGAATTAGAAGTTAATTTAGTACATATTTAAATTTAATTTGAATTAGGAAACGGCTTTGTTTGGAATTAAATGCAGTCGCATCTTCCCAAATTTTAAAATTTGTTTTTTATGTTAATGATATTGGACTGTGTTTCCTGTCATGCTGTTGTGACTTTAAAGAAGGGCGGAGATATGAGGGTTAATTTTTAGACAGGTGTTGGTCCGGTACAAGTGACTAATGTAGGGCAGAGTTCAGTACGGGGGCAGGTGAGAACAGTGTTGCTCACTAAATCGGCCCCATAGTGGTAACAGCAATGTCGGAGATGCAGCAAGCAATGTACCATCTCCCTCTGTTGGATATTCTGAACATGACAATCAAACGAAGGAGTTCGGTTTATGAAGATTAGTGGAAGTGAGACTAATGTGAAGCTTAACTTTACATAGAATGTACAGCACAGAAACAGGCCTTTCGGCCCAACTGGCTACTGCTGCCGTTTATACTCCACACGAGCCTCCTTCCACTCTAATTACCGCTTCCCACCCTGTCCCCATATCCTTCTGTTGCCTTCTTTCTTTCTTTCTCTCTTTCTTTCTCTTTTTCTTTCTTTCTTTCTTTCTTTCTTTCTAGATGAGGGGTCTGGACAGAGTAGATAGCGAGAAACTGTTCCCATTGGCGGAAGGGTCGAGAACCAGAGGGCACAGATTTAAGGTGATTGGCAAAAGAACCAAAGGCGACATGAGGAAAAACTGTTTTACGCAGCGAGTGGTTAGGATCTGGATTGCGCTGCCTGAAAGGGTGGTGGAGGCAGACTCAATCACGGCTTTCAAAAGGGAATTGGATCAGTACTTGAAGAAATTTTTTTTTGCAGGGCTACGGGGAAAGGGCGGGGGAGTGGGACTAGCTGAAGTGCTCTTGCAGAGAGCCGGCACGGGCTCAACGGGCCGAATGGCCTCCTTCTGTGCTGTAACCATTCTATGATTCTATGATTCTTTTTTCCTTTCTTTTTTCTTCCTTTCTTTCTTATAAATCCTCCCCTTTAATGCATCAATGCTATCTATTTCAGGGCACTAACCTGAGGTCATATTCATTAGAAACCCTTCAATTTGCTTCATTTAATAATCAAACACAATGCAGCGCCTGTAATACCTGTCACTTTAACAAGGGTGTTCACTTGACACGATTAAAGAGCAGAATGTAAAATCTAGGAAAGGATTTTTTTAAATTGTTACGTTTATTTTGGAGTTTATTAATAAGGTTGCATATATCGTCCTTTTCTAGTTGTCCTAAGTAGGTGGGTTTTGTGCTGTCTCAGTGATTATTTGTGCAACTGAGTGGCTTGCTGGGCCACTTCAGAGGGCATTAAGAATCAGCTATGTCCTCTAATTATAGTGAGAAGTCGCACAACACCAGGTTATAGTCCAACAGTTTTATTTGAAATCACAAGCTTTCGGAGCGGCTGCTCCTTCGTCAGGTGAAGTAAAGGAATACAAAATCGACAAAGCATATATAGACTATATATGCTTTGCCGATCTGTATTCCTTCACTTCACCTGACGAAGGAGCAGCCGCTCCGAAAGCTTGTGATTTCAAATAAAACTGTTGGACTATAACCTGGTGTTGTGCAACTTCTCACTTTTGTCCACCCCAGTCCAACACTGGCATCTCCACATCATGGCCTCTAATTATAGATACAATGAGTGTCAGTCATGGCTCAGTGGGCAGCACTCTCACCTCTGAGTCAGAAAGCTGTGGATTCAAGTCCCACACTGGAGACTGGAGCACATGGGGTACGGTAGCATTGTGGTTATGTTACTGGAAGTAGTAGTCTCAGAGGCCTGGACTAAAAATTCAAGAGACATGAGTTCAAATCCCACCACGGCAGCTGTGGAATTTATAATTCAATTAATTAAATAAATCTGGAATAAAAAGCTAGTGTCAGTAATGGTGATCATGAAACTACCGGATTGTCATAAAAACCCATTTGGTTCACTCATGTCGTTTAGGGAAGGAAATCTGCCGTCCTTACCCGGTCTGGCCTATATGTGACTCCAGACCCATAGCAACATGGTTGACTCTTAATGGCCCAGTAAGCCACACAGTTGTACCTTCACCACACGGACTGCAGCGGTTCATAGAAGGCGGCCCACCACCACCTTCTCAAGGGCAATTAGGGATGGGCAATAAACGCCGGTCCTGCCAGTGACGCCCACATCTCAGGAACGAATATAAAAAAAACAATTAAACCGCTGTACTGTACCCAACACCTGATATACTGTATTTAGTCATTCCCAGCTTTGAATCTGACATTTGATGAGGTGTATTTGAGCCACTCCATGTTTCCCACTTATAACTGCAACGTGACAATACTTGGAAAAGCTAGCGAACAACTTCATAAAAGCTGACAACTCAACAAAAAAAACAACGCGCAACTGAAAAACAGCCCTGCATAAATCCCTGACTGCTTCACGGTGACTGATTAAGTTACGTTGCTTTACATTACATTGGGTTTGTGTTTTCTTATCAGATTTCACAATTCAGTTTTTTTTTGGTAAAAGCTGAAACCCAATGGGATGGGATACAACAAATAGTTACAATGCGAGTGCAGTGGGACGTCATAGAATCAGAGAAACGCACAGCACAGAAGGAGGCCATACGGCCCATCATGTCTGTGTCGGCTGTTTGAAAAAGCTGTCCAATTTAGTCCCACACCCCAGCTTTTTCCCCATAACCCTGCAAATTAGTCCTCTTCAAGTACGTGTCCTATTACCTTTTAAAAGGTCCTATGGAATCTGTTTCCACCACCCTTTCAGGTAGTGCTTTCCAAATCTTCACATCCCCTCTGTGTGAAGAAATTTCTCCTCATTTCCCCTCTAGTTCTTTTGCCAATTATTTAAATCTTTTGACCTCTGGTCACTGGCTCACTTGCCAGAAGAAGTAGTTTCTCCCTACTTACTCTTTCAAAGCCCTTCATAATTTTGAACACCTCTATTAGGTCTCCCCTTAACCTTCTCTGCTCTAAGGAGAACAATCCCAGCTTCTCCAAACTCTCCACATAACTGAACTCCTTCGTCCTTGGTATCATCCTGGTAAACCTCGTCTGTACCCTCTCCTGGGCCTTGACATCCTTCCTAAAGTGTGGTTTCCAGAATTGTACACAATACTCCAGCTGAGGCCTAACCAGAGATTTGTAAAGGTTTAACATGACTTCCTTGTTTATGTATTCAATGCCCCTATTTACAAAGCCATGTGTCCCATACACTTTCTTAACTATCTTATCAACTTGTCCTGTCACCTTCAAAGATTTGTGAATCTGCACCCCCAGGTCCCTTTGTTCTTGCACACCACTCAAAATAATACCATTTAGAATATACTGTCTCTCCATGTTATTTCTTCCAAAGTGCATCATTTCATACTTACCCATATTAAATTGCATCTGCCACGTGTCTGCCCATTTCACCAGTCTGTCTATGTCCTCCTGAAGTCTATAACCAAGTCCAGGTCATTTATATACAACAATAAAAGCAATACCGACCCCTGGGGGACCCCAGTGCATACTTCTCCCCAGTCAGGAAAACATCCGTTCATCACTACTCTCTGCCTCATATCCCTTAGCCAATTTCATACCCAAGTTAGCACCTTCCCTTTAATACCATATGCTTCTATTTTCCAAATAAGTCTGTTATGAGGTACTTTATCAAATGCCTTTTGAAAGTCCATATATACAACATCTACTGCACTATCTTCATCAACCCTCTATGCTACTTCATCAAAGAACTCAATCAGGTTAGTCAAACATGATTTGCCTTTAACATATCCCTGCTGGCTGTCCCTTCTTAATCCATGCTTCTCCAAGTGAGAATTAATTGTGTCCTTGACAATGGTCTCTAGTAGTTCTCCCACCACTGACGTTAGACTGATTGGCCTGTAGTTACTAGGGTTACCCTTCTCTCCTTTTTTGAACAGAGGTGTAACATTTGCAATCCTCTAGTCCTCTGGCACCACTCGCATATCCAAGGGGCGGTTGAAAGATTGTGGCCCGAGCTTCTGCTATCTCCACCCAAGCTTCCCTCAGCAACCTAGGATGCATCCCATCTGGACAGGGTGACTTGTTAACTTTGAGTGATGCCAACCTATTTAACACCTCTGTTCTATCTATTTTTATCCTATCCAATATCTCTACTCCCTGCACCTCTACTCCGACATTTTCATCTTCTTCTTTTGTGAAGACAGATGGAAAGTATTCATTCAGTACCTCAGTCATGCCCTCTGCCTCTACAAGATTTCCTTTTCTGTCCCTAATCAACCTTTCCATTTCTTTAAGTATCCTTCTACCTACAATGAAGGAGGCTATTCGGCCCATCGTGCCTGTGCCGGCTCTTTGAAAGAGCTATCCAATTATTCCCACTCCCCTGCTCTTTCCCTGTAGCCCTGCAAATGTTTCCTTTTTAAGTATATATCCACTCCTCTTTCTCCTTTCCAGTATTTGGTGGCCTATAGTATACACCCAGCAGTGTAACAGCTCCTCTTCTGCTCCTTAACTCCAACCAAATAGATTCTCTTTGAACTTCAAGCACATCACACCTTTCCAGGGCTATAACAGTACCTTTGATTAATACTGCCACTCCCCTCCATTTTTGCCTTCTCTATTTCTCCTGAATAAATTGTAGACAAGAATATTAAATGCCCCTTATTTGAGCCAGGTTTCCATTATTACCAGTACATCATAATCCCATGTGGCAACCTGTGCCTGCAGCTCACCAACCTTATTTACCACGCTCCGTGCATTTATACACAAGCACACCAAACCCATCTTAGTCTGCCGTGCAATTCCCTCCTCTCTGATCCCTCCTGCCTGTCAGCTGTGGCTCAGGTGGTAGCACCCTTGCCTCTGAGTCCAAAGGTTGTGGGTTCTAGGCTGACACTCCAGTGCAGTGCTGAGGGAGCGCTGTACTGTCGGATGAATGAGACGTTAAACCAAGGCTCCGTCTGCTCTCTCAAGCAGACGTAAAAGATCCCATGGCACTATTTCGAGGAAGAGCAGGGGGAGTTCTCCCCGGTGTCCTGGCCAATATTTATCCCTCAATCAACATCACTAAAGTAAAACAGATTGGCTGGTAATTATCACATTACTGTTTGTGGGAGCTTGCTGTGAGCAAATTGGCTTCCGCGTTTCCTACATTACAACAGTGACTCCACTTCAAAAAGTACTTCATTGGCTGTAAGGAGCTGGGACGTCCTGGTGGTTGTGAAGGGCGCTAGTAGAAATGCAAGTCTTTCTTTCTTTCTATTCCTGAGCTATTCTTTATTCTAATGCTATTTGTCTCCACCCCAGTCCTCTGCCCATATTGTTTCTCCTCTCTGATGCTTCATTCTGCTTCCCTCCCCCTATATATTTTTGTTCAACGTTGCCTTTTTACCTCGGCCTCCCTCCCTCTTCCTACTCGGGTCCCATCTTCCCGTGTGGTGCCATGTGTTTGCCGTGTTGAAGACACCACCAAAGTACCAGGCAAATTTAATTTTAGGATCTAATTAAAAAGCACTTTAAAAAAATCCGTGGCGTTTATTTGTGTCCGTCCCTACCCAGTGTAAACAATCACTGACGTTGCTGGAATCCAAGAAGAACAAACTCTGATTTTTTTGTTGTGACGGGGAAGTCTGTTTTTCAATATGACATTCAGGATTGGATTCTCCGCAACCATTTTGTGCCATTGCATAGTATCACCTCATTTGCCAGCATCTTAACCATTCACTCCCTCCACCACCGGCGCACCGTGGCTGCAGTGTGCACCATCTACAAGATGCACTGCAGCAACTCCCAAACCCACAACCTCTACCACCTAGAAGGACAAGGGCAGCAGGCGCATGGGAACACCGCCACCTCCAAGTTCCCCTCCAAGTCACACACCATCCTGACTTGGAAATATATCGGCCGTTCCTTCATCGTTGCTGGGTCAAAATCCTGGAACTCCCTCCCTAACAGCACTATGGGAGGACCTTCACCACATGGACTGCAGCGGTTCAAGAAGACGGCTCACTCCACCTTCTCAAGGGCAATTAGGGATGGCCAATAAACGCCGGCTTTGCCAGCGACGCCCACATTCCATGAACGGATTAAAAAAAGAATTTGAAAAGTAAAATTGTATTTATTGTTTGGGGCCAGGATCTCAATGTTGTAGCGTTCTGTTTGATGCTGGATGTGATTGAATATTGGAAGTCGCACCCAGTGCTGCCCCTCATTTATCTTCACCACTTGAATCTAAACATTTTGTAATGAGCCCCATTAATCAGCACACAACAGCTAGCCAGTTAGTTTAACTTAAGTAAGAAATGGAATCTGAAATTCCAGGCACTCCACAATGGAAATTCCCTATTCCCTGCTTTCCTACTCCGCCTGACTCGAATCCAAGCCACTCTATATACTTTCGCCCATGACACTCCAGCTTCTGGATAAAGTGCCCAGCCCCGGCTCCCAATGAATCAGCACGTAGCTCCCGTCTGCGAGGCTAGTGTGTGACATCAAAGGGATTCTGGTGCATTATTGGCTGGTTTTCCGAAGGCTGAGGTGGAAACACCAAAAAAACGGTCGCCTCTCTGATTACTTGTTACCATTGGCACCAGCTCCTGCAGCAGCCTGAATGTCTGGCATGCAGTTTTCGGACTTTTTTGCTCCTTTATGTCCAAATGAATTCATACACAAGAGCAGTGCTTCGACTCCTCCTGCCGAGTGTGGTCGCATGTCATTCTGAGCAGAAAGGTCCCACTTCCTTCTGCATCCACCCGTCTCTTCCAAGTCTGTGCTCTCAAACTCTCAGCTCCATGGCCTTTGACCCTCCACTGGCTATGATACCTCTGCAGATGTTGATTTGCCTTTGATGCCTTTGTCCCCTCCGGATAACAGCAACAACTTGTATTTGTATTGCGCCTTTGACATAGTAACACGTCCCAAGGCGCTTCACAGGAGCGTTATCGAACAAAACCTGACACCGAGCCACATAAGGAGATATTAGGACAGGTGACGTGGGTTTCAAGGAGCGTCTAAAAAGGAGGAAAGAGAGGCGGAGAGGCGGAGAGGTTTAGGCAGGGAATTCCAGAGCTTAGGGCCTAGACAGCTGAAGTCACAGCCACCAATGGTGGAGCGATGAAAATGGAGGATGCGCTGATTTGGAGGCGTGCAGAGATCTCGAAGGGTTGTAAGGCTGGAGGAAGAAACGAGAGGGATTGAAACAGGGAGTTGTGGGAGAGATTCTGGTAGATGGCAACATGTTCAATGACTTCAGAGTGGAGAGGAAGGTTGGAGATGTGGCTTTAGTTTACAAGGACACAGGGCTTGAGTCTTGGCATTTCGAGGATGGGAGTATTAGTTGTTTTGAAAGTGCGGGGGGCGGGGGGGAACACGGCACTGTTTGCAGAGAGGGAACCATTTGCCATTTTAGCTAGCATGGGGGGTGGGGCCAGGAAAGGAAGTTGAGTGGTCAGGAGTTTAGTGGGTATGGAGTCAAGGGAGGAGGAGAAGGGTCTCATGTACAAGATGAGCTTGGACTATGGTAGGAGGGGATTTGGGGAAAGGTTGTTGTAAAAACCCAACTGGTCACCAATACCCTTCAAAGGAAATGGTCTGAGCTACACCTGACTCTAGACTACACAACATGGTTGATGCCATTCTAATACCATCCTGATTGCTATGGGCAACCAAAGATGGGCAATAGCATTGTGCACATCCTAGGAACATTTTTTTTAAAAGTTGTGCAGATAGAGTTGTTGGCAACTCCACTTTACACCTGATTTTTCCACCTATCGGTGATAGAGTTAAATAGAAGTGCTTCTCCTCAGGGATCTGTCTATTCATTAAATACGGCATTCTCTTTGTCTACTCAATTGGAGCCTTGTCCTCAACACAGTAGGGCCCCAGACTCCACAGCAATTGGAGAGGCTCAAAAACAAAAAGGACTGTTTAAAGTCCGTCCATCTGGCTCTCAGTTTGCTGCTGGATTCCTCCTTCCCTTTTCCAAACCCACAGTATTCGTCATTTCACGGGGCGCAAAGGAGCTGAATGTTAGCTGTGGAATTTGATTTCAAAATAATCAAATTGGTGGCGGAGGAGAATTGCCAGTGAAACACACAGCCAGCGGGTGAACTTAACACTGTTCGCTGTTGGTTAGCAGACGATAGCAGATGGTCTGTGCCTGTGATTCATTTGTGAAACAGATGGGATATGAGTTGTAACTCAGCTCTGTTGTAAATGCTCCCTCTGGGCCGAATTGATCTGAAGCATTGTCTCGGTCCGAGTGCTCGTACCGATCGCTCAACATCTGCACTCGCCAATGGAGGCAGCCATCCTTATCCCAAGGCGTTTCCCCTTCCCCCCCCCCCCAACCCGCACCCCTGTCCCGCTCCCCCACCCGAAGCCCTGACCATGTGTGAAGCATCAGTTAATGTGTGGATTGGGGTTAGGGCTAGTAAGTGCTGACAGAGACTCTTCAAAGATCCATAGGGAAAATAAAGCCTGGGCCTATGTAGGTTTGCTGGAGATGAAAGTGGGGCCCAGAGGGAAGCTCTTAAAGAGCAACATATCAACAGTAATTTTCATGGAAATATCTCTCTCATACTGAATGCGTATATACTTTAGAAGGCCAAGTGCGGAGTATTGTGACGACAGCAAAGTTTTTAAAATATTATTTCTCTTACATTAACCTTTCCTAAATTGAAGATTTACAGAGGGCTAGAACAACTCAATTTATACAAGAAAATCTGTAGCCAATTAGACAAGGCTCCTTTTGTTTTTGTGGCTCAGTTGGAGTGGAGTGATAGAGGAGATCTGCAGAGAGCTAAGTGGTGGGAGGTGAGGAAGTTCAGGTGGTGGGAGGAGAGGAAATTCAGGTGGTGGGAGGAGAGGAAATTCAGGTGGTGGGAGGAGAGGAAGTTCAGGTGGTGGGAGGTGAGGAAATTCAGGTGGTGGGAGGAGAGGAAATTCAGGTGGTGGGAGGAGAGGAAGTTCAGGTGGTGGGAGGAGAGGAAGTTCAGGTGGTGGGAGGAGAGGAAATTCAGGTGGTGGGAGGAGAGGAAGTTCAGGTGGTGGGAGGAGAGGAAGTTCAGGTGGTGGGAGGAGAGGAAATTCAGGTGGTGGGAGGAGAGGAAGTTCAGGTGGTGGGAGGAGAGGAAATTCAGGTGGTGGGAGGAGAGGAAATTCAGGTGGTGGGAGGAGAGGAAATTCAGGTGGTGGGAGGAGAGGAAATTCAGGTGGTGGGAGGAGAGGAAGTTCAGGTGGTGGGAGGAGAGGAAGTTCAGGTGGTGGGAGGAGAGGAAATTCAGGTGGTGGGAGGAGAGGAAGTTCAGGTGGTGGGAGGAGAGGAAATTCAGGTGGTGGGAGGAGAGGAAATTCAGGTGGTGGGAGGAGAGGAAATTCAGGTGGTGGGAGGAGAGGAAATTCAGGTGGTGGGAGGAGAGGAAATTCAGGTGGTGGGAGGAGAGGAAGTTCAGGTGGTGGGAGGAGAGGAAATTCAGGTGGTGGGAGTGGGTGAACTCAGTTGGAAGATATTCTTATCATGACTATGAATGGGCCTACTGTAATATTTTCCGATGTGCAATTATTCTAATTACACATACATTGAGTGTCAGCGATGGTTCAGTGGGCAGCACACTCACCTCTGAGTCAGAAGGATGTGAATTCAAGTCCCACTCCAGAGACTTGAGTACATGGGGTACGGCAGCAAAGTGGTTACATTACTGGAAGTAGTAATCCAGGAGGCCTGGACTAATGATCATAGGATTACTTGGAATATATGGCACAGAAACAGGCCATTTGGCCCAACCAGTCTATGCCGGTGTTTATGCTCCACTCGAGCCTCCTCCTGTTTTTCCTCATCTAAATCTATCAGCGTATCTCTCTATTTCCTTCTCCCTCATATGCTTGTCCAGCCTCCCCTTAAATGCATCTTAACTATTTGCTTCAACCACTCCACTTCTGGAATCCATGAAGTCTGATGGCTTCAGGTCAAACATGGGCAAGGAAACCTCCTGCTGATTACCACCTCCCGCCCTCCCTCAGCTGATGAATCAGTACTCATCCATGTTGAACACCACTTGGAAGAAGCACTGAGGGTAGCAAGGGCACAGAGCATACTCTGGGTGGGGGACTTCAATGTCCATCACCAAGAGTGGCTCGGCAGCACCAATACTGACCAAGCTGGCTGAGTATTGAAGGACATAGCTGCCAGACTGGACCTGTGACAGGTGGTGAGAGAACCAACACGAGGGAAAAACCTACTTGACCACATCTTCACCAATCTACCTGTCGCAGATGCATCTGTCCCCAAGAGTAATGGTAGGAGGGACCACTGCACAGTTCTTGTAGAGACGAAGTCCCGTCTTCACACTGAGGACACCCTCCATCGTGTTGTGTGGCACTACCACCGTGCTAAATGGGACAGATTCAGAACAGATCTAGCAGCTCAAAACTGGGCATCCATGAGGCGCTGTGGGCCATCAGCAGCAGCAGAATTGTATTCCACCACAATTTGTAACCTCATGGCCCGGCATATTCCTCATTCTAACATTACCATCAAGCCAGGGGACCAACCCTGGTTCAATGAGGAGTGCAGAAGAGCATGCCAGGAGCAGCACCAGGCGTACCTAAAAATGAGGTGCCAACCTGGGGAAGCTGCAACACAGGACTACATGCATGCTAAACAGCAGAAACAGCATGCTATAGACAGAGCTAAGTGATTCCACAACCAACGGATCAGATCAAATCTCTGCAGTCCTGCCACATCCAGTTGTGAATGGTGGTGGACCATTAAACAACTAACGGGAGGAGGAGGCTCCATGAATATCCCCATCCTCAATCTCGGTGGAGCCCAGCACTTAATTGCAAAAGACAAGGTTGAAGAGTTTGCAATCATCTTCAGCCAGAAGTGCCAAGTGGATGATCCATCTCGGCCTCCTCCTGAGGTCCCCACCATCACAGAAGCCAGTCTTCAGCCAATTCGATTCACTCCACGTGATATCAAGAAACGGCCGAGCGCACTGGATACAGCAAAGACTATGGGCCCTGACAACATCCCGGCTATCGTGCTGAAGACTTGTGCTCCAGAACTAGCCGTGCCTCTAGCCAAGCTGTTCCAGTACAGCTACAACACTGGCATCTATCCGACAATGTGGAAAACTGCCCAGGTATGTCCTGTCCACAAAAAGCAGGACAAATCCAATCCGGCCAATTACCGCCCCATCAGTCTACTCTCCATCATCAGCAAAGTGATGGAAGGTGTCATCGACAGTGGTATCAAGTGGCACTTACTTACCAATAACCGAATCATGATGCTCAGTTTGGGTTCTGCCAGGACCACTCGGCTCTTCACCTCATTACAGCCATGGTCCAAACATGGACAAAGGAGCTGAATTCCAGAGGTGAGTTGAGAGTGACTGCCCTTGACATCAAGACAGCATTTGACCGAGTGTGGCATCAAGGAGCCCCTCCAACTGTGCAGCACTCCCTCAGTACTGCCCCTCTGACAGTGTAATGCTCCCTCAGTACTGCCCCTCCGACAGTGCAGCACTCCCTCAGTACTGCCCCTCCGACAGTGCAGCACTCCCTCAGAACTGCACTTCCGACAGTGCAGCACACCCTCAGTACTGCCCCCTTACAGTGCAGCGCTCCTTCAGTACTGCCAATCTGACAGTGCAGCACTCCCTCAATACTGCCCCTCCAACAGTGCAGCGCTCCCTCAGTACCATCCGTCCGACAGTGCAGCAGTCCCTCAGTACTGCACCTCTGACATGCAGTATTCCCTCAGTACTGCCCCTCCGACAGTGCAGCACTCCCTCAGTACTGCCTCTCTGACAGTGCAGCATTCCCTCAGTACTGCTTCTCCAACAGTGCAGCACTCCCTCAGTACTGCCCCTCCAACAGTGCGGTGCTCCCCTCAGTACCGCCCCTCCGACAGTGCAGCGCACCCTCAGTACTGCCGCCTTACAGTACAGTGCTCCCTCAGTACTTCCCCTCCGACAGTGCAATAATCCCTCAGTACTGCCCCTCCTACAGTGCAGCACTCCCTCAGTACTACCCTTCCAACAGTGCAGCATTCCCTCAGTACTGACCCTCAGACAGTGCGGTGCGTGCTCATTACTGCCCCTCCGATAATGCTGCAATCCCTCAGTACTGCCCCTCTGACAGTGCAGCAATCCCTCAGTACTGACCCTCCGACAGTGCAGCGCTCCCTCAGTACTGCCCCTCCGACAGTGCAGCGCTCCCTCAGTACTGCCCCTCCGACAGTGCAGCGCTCCCTCAGTACTACCCCTCCGACAGTGCAGCGCTCCCTCAGTACTGCCCCTCCGACATTGCTGCGCTCCCTCAGTACTGCCCCTCCGACAGTGCAGCGCTCACTCAGTACTGCCCCTCCGACAGTGCAGCTCTCCCTCAGTACTGCCCCTCCGACAGTGCAGCACTCCCTCAGTACTGCCCCTCCGACAGTGCAGCTCTCCCTCAGTACTGCCCCTCCGACATTGCAGCGCTCCCTCAGTACTGCCCCTCCGACAGTGCAGCGCTCCCTCAGTACTGCCCCTCCGACAGTGCAGCGCTCCCTCAGTACTGCCCCTCCGACAGTGCAGCACTCCCTCAGTACTGCCCCTCCGACAGTGCAGCGCTCCCTCAGTACTGGCCCTCCGACAGTGCAGCGCTCCCTCAGTACTGCCCCTCCGACAGTGCAGCGCTCTCTCAGTACTGCCCCTCCAACAGTGCAGCGCTCTCTCAGTACTGCCCCTCCGACAGTGCAGCACTCCCTCAGTACTGCCCCTCCGACAGTGCAGCGCTCCCTCAGTACTGGCCCTCCGACAGTGCAGCGCTCTCTCAGTACTGCCCCTCCGACAGTGCAGCACTCCCTCAGTACGGCCCCTCCGACAGTGCAGCGCTCCCTCAGTACTGCCCCTCCGACAGTGCAGCGCTCTCTCAGTACTGACCCTCCGACAGTGCAGCGCTCCCTCAGTACTGCCCCTCCGACAGTGCAGCGCTCCCTCAGTACTGGCCCTTCGACAGTGCAGCTCTCCCTCAGTACTGCCCCTCCGACAGTGCAGCGCTCTCTCAGTACTGTCCCTCCGACAGTGCAGTGCTCCCTCAGTACTGTCCCTCCGACAGTGCAGCGCTCTCTCAGTACTGTCCCTCCGACAGTGCAGCGCTCCCTCAGTACTGTCCCTCCGACAGTGCAGTGCTCCCTCAGTACTGTCCCTCCGACAGTGCAGCGCTCTCTCAGTACTGTCCCTCCGACAGTGCAGCGCTCTCTCAGTACTGACCCTCCGACAGTGCAGCGCTCTCTCAGTACTGACCCTCTGACAGTGCAGCACTCCCTCAGTACTGCACTGGAATGTCAGCTAATCCACTGTGGTCTGCTGACCGCATGCTTGTTTCGCAAGGGCGGGGACGACGGTGGGAAGGGTTCAAGTAACGATAACACAGTCTACAAAAAGCTGCAATAAAAAATATCATCACCCCTCCCCAACCACAGAATACTCTCTCTACGGTCCCGATATTATTCGTCGATGATGTGATCTCTCCTGTGAGTGTATTATAGCCACTCAATCAGCGTACGCGCTGTATATCTTTCCATTACCAACCAGACAATTACAAGGCAGTGATGTAGAACACCTGGTTTCCTCTCATTCTTAATTCGCGAAGGGAAAAATTCCACTTCTCCTGGAATGTTTAATCATGATTAAAATCTCCCTGGACTTTTACAGCAGGATCTAATGGGATGTCCTTTAAGATTTCTCCCAAACGCCGCAATGTTTGATTCATCTTCTCCAGCGCAGGCTGCCAGAAGAACTACCTCATCTCCCAGCCCCCGACCAGGTCCGATTTACACGAGGAAAGCCAAGTCAGATGTCATTTGCCGCTCTGCTACAGGAAGAGATTGTCCAGTCCAAACCAGGGGGTTGTGGGGGGTGGACTGGACAGGGCTGACATCACATCTCCCGCCAGCTATCCGCTACTGCTGTCCAAGACAAAAATTTGGGTGATCAGTTGAGGTGGGGAGTGGAAGAGAATATTTTTTACGCAGCGAGTTATGATGTGGAACGCGCTGCCTGAAAGGGCGGTGGAAGCAGACTCAATAGTAACTTTCAAAAAGGGGAATTGGATAAATACATGAAAAGGAGAAATGTACAGGGCTCTGGGGAAAGAGCAGGGGGGAGTGGGACTAATTGGAGAGCTCTTTCAAAGAGCCGCACGGGCACGATGAGCCGAATGGCCTCTTTCTGTGCTGTGTGTATGATTCTAGCTGGGATTCTGGCTCGAGATCTGCTTTGTTGAAAATCTGAATTGCATAAATATATAAAGAACCAGAATTTGTTGGAAATAGCGAACAGATCATTCAGCGTCTACAAAGGGAAAAGAGGGGCTGACGTTTTGGATGTAGACTCTTTGTCAGAACTGATTCTGGTAAAAGGCACATTCCCGAATCTCTAATCTGTCTAGATGCTGAAGAACCTGTTGTGCATCCAAAGCTCTTTCCATTTTTATTGCAGTTTTTAACATTTCCTTTATCGAATAATGTACAGTCTAAATTTTCAAAAGACCTTGAAAAAAAAGAAAGACTTGCATTTATACAGCGCCTTTCGTGACCACCGGACTTCCCAAAGTGCTTTACAGCCAATTAAGTCCTTTTTGAAGTGGAGTCACTGTTGTAAGGTAGGAAACGCGGCAGCCAATTTGCGCACAGCAAGCTCCCACAAACAGCAATGTGATAATGACCAGAGAATCTGTTTTAGTGATGTTGATTGAGGGCTAAATATTGGCCGGGACACCGGGGAGAACTCCCCTGCTCTTCTTCGAAATAGTGCCATGGGATTTTTGCATTCACCTGAGAGAGCAGACGGGGCCTCGGTTTAACGTCTCATCCAAAAGACGGCACCTCCGACAGTGCAGCACTCCCTCAGCACTGCACTGGAGTGTCAGCCTAGATTAATGGATGAACACTAGTTCTTGCCAGAATCCTGAACCTAGCTGACACATGCAATAATACAGATGGATAAAATAAGGGAGTATCAGAGGCCTGAAGAGGAGAGTAGGGCTTAGCACGGAGTTAGCCTGGCTGTCACACAGTCAATAATCTATTGTTATCTGACCAGACCCTCTGCACAGTAGTGAATTAACAACAACAACTTGCATTTATATAGCACCTTTAACCTGGTAAAACATCCCAAGGCGCTTCACAGGAGCGTTATCAGACAAAAATTGACACCGAGCCACATAAGGAGATACAAAGGACCGGTGACCAAAAGCTTGGGCAAAGAGGTAGGTTTTAAGGAACATCTTATATGGAGGAGAGAGGTGGAGAGGCGGAGAGGTTTAGGGAGGGAATTCCAGAGCTCAGGGCCGAGGCGGTTGAAGGCACGGCTGCCAATGTTAGGGCGATTAATATGGGGGATGCGCAAGAGGCCAGAATGGGAGGAGCGCAGAGAATCTCGGAGAGTTGTAAGGCTGGAGGGTTACGAGCAATCTGTTGGGTTATTACAGTATTGGCTGGCTCAAAGCTACTGCGCTGGTTGGGCTGGAGTTGCCTGTTTTTTGCGGTACAATGAGCGGGGGAGGCACCGTTGGGAAATGTGTGAAATTTCCTCGCAGTCCCTCAAACACGGAGCTGTTAAAGAGAAAGGGTGAAGGCCACATGTCTGAGCGTCCACGTCTAGCGTCGGGGGACCACGGAGCAGTTAAACAAGACCCACGCAATGACTGCAGCAGGGAGGCTGCAAAACCCAAGGCCTTTTAATCAAAGAATGCGACGGTTGCCAGGGGAGGAAAAAAATGGAAGTTTATTGCTATTATGCTGCATTTTTGAGAGCTGATCGCTTTTTATATTGTGATATGTGTAGTGGAAAAACAGCGAATGGAAAAATGAAATCTAACACCCGGAACAGCTTTGATTAATTCTTGGCTGAGAATAACCATTAAAAAGAAAATCATTAAAATTTATTTTTGTTTCATTTATGACATGCCTGCAGCGGTTTTGATTTATGAAAATGCGATGCCAGAATTGCTGTGTCCGCTTGCTTGAGTAACTATCACGGAGTGTGCGTTTTGTGAGGATTTATGCAGAAGTCCCTCCCCCCACCAACTTGTACTTATTTGATCCCATTTCTTCATCCGCTTGACCTGATAACATAGGAACGTGAGCAGGCCATTCAGCCCCTCCAGCCTGTTCCGCCATTCCATCAGATCATGGCTGATCTGCATCTTAGCTCCATTGACCTGCCTGGGTTCCGTAACCCTTACCTAAACAAAAATCTATTAATCGCCAGTTTTGAAAATTTTCAATTGACCCCCCTCGGCCCCAACAGCTTTTGTGAGAGAGAGTTCCAGATTCCCACTAACTTTTGTGTGAGGAAGTGCTTCCCAACATCACCCCTGCATGGCCTCGCTCTACGTAGAATTACATGGAATATACGGCACAGAAACAGACCCTTTGGCCCAACCAATCTATGCCGGTGTTTATGTTCCACTCGAGCCTCCTCCCGTCTTTCCTCATCTAACTCTATCAGCATAACCCTCTATTCCCTTCTCCCTCATGTGTTTATCTAGTTTCCCCTTAAATATATCTATACTATTCACCTCAACCACTTCCTGTGGTAGCGAGTTCCACATTCTCACCACTCTCTGGGTAAAGAAGTTTCTTCTGAATTCCCTATTGGATTTCTTGGTGACTATCTTATATTGATGGCCTCTAGTTTTGCTCTTCCCCACAAGTGGAAACATACTCTCGGGGAAAAATTCGGTAGGTTAGTGCCTCCCATTAGCGCCTTCAGAGGGCGGTAACAGGCTGCTCATGCAAGGTGAATCCAGCGCCGCATGGAAAATCCGGCCCTCCCCTCCCCCCCCACCCCCGTTGTGCTGCCGGTATGAGGTACCGCTGGGGACTTCAATGCCAGGCAGATCGTGATGTCAGTGAGCGTGTAACGTTCACTGGGTGCTCGATCTGAAAAATTCATTATTACCACTTACCTTTGCGCCTCGGCCAGACAGAGACAGGGAGAGCAGGCGCACAGCTGCAGGAAGCTGGCTTCGGTGATGTTATTTAAAGGCATCAGCATTACTCACTCGCAGCTGTCAAGGCAGGGTAGTTTCAGTGGTTCCTTGTTAGTTTCACCCAGTGGATGAGTTTGTATGAGTAATTTCAAGCTTCTTTTTTATCAGCAGTCTTTCTGGCAAGTGCAAAGTGGCTACATTTATTGTTCAAAGATTCAAACTGCTACACTTGGTAACATTAATGGGGGCTGTACTGGCGCCACCTTGCCCTCCAGAACCTACGGCGGAGGGAGCGTAGGCAGACAGAAATACGGGAACATGTGCACAGAGGGATGAGGAGGGACATCAGGGCTCTCACCAGGAGGTCTTACCCTCCGAGGGTATTCCGACAGCACTTTTCCTGCCTTCAATTAAGCGAGGAGCATTGTATTACATGGCTCCGCATCACCACGGTGGTGGTCACAGAACTCTTCCACCTCCTCCAAACAGACCTCCAGCCTCACACCTGTTATTATTATATTATAACTATCAGTAATCACAAAGCAATGTCACCGAGTCACCGAGTTACTGAGTGCGAGCAACCGTGGAACAATTTAACGTACTTTGCTGTCATCTTCTCTGTTGCAGGTGCGGTCTTTTGGATGAAAGGTTAAACCGAGGCCTCGTCATTATCTGGATTATCCCTATCTTCTTTGCGGAAGAGGGACGTCACATTTCCCACAGTCCAGTTCCATGACATTGGCCCAGAAATTAGACTTCGATGGTTACCGCAGGGGTAAGGATCCGGCGTGATCTTACCTACCGCGCCTGCCTTTATGTTTCGGGCCCACACGAACTTCAGTTCCTGGGCCTCTCCCTGGTGCCGGCGCGCAGTGTGAGCGTGTCCCAGAGGCGCAGTTAGTTTGATGCGACCTCTGGGATCACGTGGGCCATGGAGAGCCAATGGCAGCACACCATCTTTCATTCATAGTTTTGACAGGAGAACTGTCAAAACTATGAATACAAATTGCCCCCAAAAGAACAGCTAAACCTCAAATAAATTTAAAAAAAAACCATCACATTAATAAAATAACTATAGTTAAATAAATTAACCACTTTAAACAAAAATTTAAATTTTTGAAAAAATTTAAATTCTTTTTAAAATTTATAAAAATAAACTTACCTTTCTTTAAAGTCTCTAAAAAAGATAAACCTGTTGACATTTAAAAAAAAATAATACTTAATTAACTACTTACCTTGTTAAAAGGGGGTCTTACGCCTCCTTTCTTCATGTGTAAAATCTTCAATACTTACCTTCGCGTTGAAACCTGAAAAAAAACCTAAGTGTGCTGCGTGCGCGCAGCCTCAAGTGCGCACGCGGTTCACTTAGGAACCGGCCCCTTAGCAATACCGGAAGTGTCGGTTTCCCGCGCATGCGCAGTGCATGCAGGAAACCGGCACTTCGGGACCGAATACGCGAGAGTGCACAGTTCGTACTCTCCCATATTCAGCCGAAGTTTTGGGCCATTATTTCCCTTTCCACAGAATTTTTGGAAAATTATAGTCAGAGCCTCTACTATCTCCTCTCCAGCTTCCCTATGAACCTTAGTTGTAAACCATCAGTTCCTAATGACTTATCTACATTAATTTCAAGTAACTTCTTTAGTAGCATTGCTCTGACTAATGGCTTCTATCAACAGCTCTACACCCACGCCTGCTTCTGTAATCCCAATATCCAGCTCATCCTTGAAAACTGAAAGTACTTATTTATTTTCTCTGTTCTTCTTGTCAAGCACTTTGAAAAGTCCTTAGGTCATGAAAGGTGCTAAACAAATGCAAGTATGCAAAAAAAATGTATATATCCGATTCTCTTTTGAAAGTTACTGTTGAATCTGCTTCCACCGCCCTTTCAGGCAGCGCGTTCCAGATCACAACAACTCGCTGCGTAAAAACAATTCTCCTCATCTCCCCTCTGGTTCTTTTGCCAGTTATCTTAATGTATGCAGTATCTTTCACACACTCAGGCTATGCCAAAGCATTATAAACTCTAGCACTATCAACTTGAGCTCATCCAAAACTCTGCTGCCCGTGTCCTAACTCGCACCAAGTTCCGTTCACCCATCACCCCCTGTGCTCGCTGACCTACATTGGCTCCCGGACCGGCAACACCTCAATTTTAAAATTCTCATCCTTGTTTTCAAATCCCTCCATGGCCTCGCCCCTCCCTATCCCTGTAATCTCCTCCAGCCCTACAACCATCGAGAGCTCTGCACTCCTCCAATTCTGGCCTCTTGTACAAATTCTACTTTAATCGCTCCACCATTGGCAGCCATGCTTTCAGCTGCCTCAGCCCTAAGCTCTGGAATTCCCTCCCTAAACCTCTCCGCCTCTCTCTCTTCCTTTAAGACGCTCCTTAAAACCTACCTCTTTTGGTCATCTGCCCTAATATCTCCTTATGTGGCTCGGTGTCAAATTTTGTTTGATAACGTTTCTGTGAAGCGCCTTGGGACGTTTTACTACGTTAAAGGCGCAATATAAATACAAGTTATTGTTTACAGCCAATTAAGTCCTTTTTAAACTTTAGTCAATGGTGTTAAATTGAATAGTTCCATGGGATCATTGACATTTACCTAAAGTGGCCTTCTGGTCCTTGGCATAACATCTCATTTAATGTCCTCACCACCAACAATTCAGCACTGACTCCTGTAATATATGTGGGAGAACAAATGAAGGACAGAGACAGGATGAGTTGCTCGTCCGTGTGCTTGCTTTATTAGGCCAGAGTGAACTGAGCATGCTCATACCAAACCATGTGACAAACCATGTGATAATACATTACACTGCATTCCCCCTTAAAAACAATGTACATATTCCCCTCTCAAATACAACAAAACTATGGCTTTTCAATTTGACATTGTTGGAATTCAACCTTTGAAGCAGTATATCTAACACTTCTAGATTTTCTTCCTCGCTGCTTGCTGCGATCAGCACATCAACTTGATTACATAAGCAATTTGGAACTCCTTGCAAAATCTTATCCATCGTAGCCTGGAAGATTTTGGGGGAGGACTTTACACCATATGGCAGCTTGGTGTATGAGTACAGTCCCTTGTGTGTGTTGATGGTGAGATACTGTTGACTTTCTTTGTCAACATTCAGCTGAGCGTAAGCGTGTGACAGGTCAAGCTTGGAGAAAACCTTTGACCCAGAGAGTGCTGCATACAAATCTTGTGATGTAGGTAATGGGTACTGCTCATCGTCAACTGCTTGGTTGATAGTAACTTTGTAGCCACCACACAAGCGTACAGTTTTTTCTGCTTTGGACATTACCACAATCGGGGTAGCCCATTCAGTTTTGTCAGTTTTTACTAGCACTCCGTTCTCTCTGAGCTTCGCTAGCTCTTCCTCCACCTGACTTTTCAATGCATAGGGGACCGGCCTTGCCTTACAATAGACAGGCTTTGCGTTGGACTTGATGTGGATATGTGTGTCATAGCCAGTGATGCCCTCATAACTGTCTGTGAACGTGCTTTCGTACTAGTTCAGCATTGTGTCGAGTGGCTTCTTTGAAACATCTACACTGAAGATGTCTTTCCAGTCTCATTTTAACTTTCTCAACCAGTCTTTGCCCATGAGGGTTGGCCTGTTGTAGCTCGCTACAATAATAGGCAGCTTTACTGACTGGCCATTGTGTTGAACTGTATATTCCATTTGTCCACATGTCTCTAGGATTTCTCCGGAGTAGGTTTTTAACTCTACGGTACTCTTTGTAAGTGGTATTTGATTAAACTTACTCTCATATGTGTCCTCACTCATGATAGAGCAGTCCGCCGCCGTGTCGATACACATATCAATATATTGGTCATTGATCAAAAGTTTTGTACGGAAGTCTTTCTCACGACTGCTAGTGTTGCCACTAGTAACATAGATACTGTAGATGCCTAGTTCTTCAACATCAGGTGTGTTCACTTCAATATTGTGAACTCCTCCCTTTTGTTGTCGTTGCTTTGCATTGCCACTAGAATGGTTCTTACTTCCTGCTTTCGATCTAGCTCTGCAAGCTGTTGAAATATGGCCTTGCTTCTGGCAGTGAAAACACTTCGCAATTCTGTATTGGCAGGACAAGGTGAGTGATTTCCATTGCAGCGATAACAATTCACCGGCATGCTTTTGACTCGGTCTCACAGCTTTAGGTTTGGCGGTGGCTTTGTGACTGTAGACCTCAGCTGCACTAGTCACTTGAGTTGGACAGAACTCCCTAGCATTCTTAGACACCATCTCCATAGATAGGGCAATTTTGCATGCTATGTCAAACGTTAGGTTCGGAGTGTTCAGTAACTTGGACTGTGTGCGCTCATCCACCAGTCCACACACAAACTTATCTCGCAACGCACGATCCAAAAATGTGCTGAAGTTACAATGCAAAGACGGGTTTTTAAGAGCTACAATGTACTCACTGATGGTTTCACTTTGTTTTTGGTTTCTGGAACCAAACTTATAGCTCTCTGCTATTTCTAACCGGTTTGTGTCGAAATAGGCCTCGAGTTTCTCGACAACGTCTTCAAACGACACATCTTTCGCTTTCCCTGGCGCGAGTAGGTTTGTCAACGTTCCGTAGACATCTGGCTCAATCTCCTTTTGAAAAATTACTTTTTTCCGTTTACGAATTACTTTATTTTGAGCTTGAACATTCTCATCAGCACCTTCGGTCTCAATAATGTTATTGGCCTTAAAAAACATCTCCATCCGCTCAATGTAAGAACTGAATGGTTCGCGAGCTCGGTCATACAGGCCGAGGCTTCCGATGAAACCCATAGGCGCGGCCATGATTGTCCCGATCCCGTTGTACAGTGACTCAGCACGCTACCCATGTACCTGTGAGAAACAACGCCGCTGTTGCTGTGTATACATACACACGAAGGCAAAGCACAGACGATTCTGCATCAGCATTAACAGTAAAACATCGCAGAAATTCAGTTTAAGTGTCACACATTCACCTTAAATTTGTCCACTCGAAGGTTGAACACTGTGTCCTTCCATGGTCCATAAAAATGGCTTTGGGATCCCATCCTCGTCGCCAAAAATGTAATATATGTGGGGAGAACAAATGAAGGACAGAGACACGATGAGTTGCTAGTCCATGTGCTTGTTTTATTAGGAGGTCGCACAACACCAGGTTATAGTCCAACAGTTTTATTTGAAATCACAAGCTTTCGGAGCTATCGATTGCTCCTTCCTCAGGTGAAGTAAATTAGATACAGAATCGCCAAAGCATATATAGATAGAAAACAAAGCATGTGTACCTTACAATTGCAGACCACTAAATTAAATCATCCTGACTATCTGCCGAGGTGTGATAAAGTTAATTAAGTCAGCCAGGAAGGCTTCAACATGTCTTCGCAGCCTTCAACATGTCATCGATGACGACAAACACCTCGCTAAGGCCATCCCCACGCCTCCACTACTTGCCTTCAAACAGCCGCCTAACCTCAGAAGTACCATCGTTCGCAGCAAATTACCCAGCTTTCAGGATAACAGCGACCACGACACCACACAACCCTGCCATGGCAAACTCTGCAAGACATGCCAGATCATCAACACAGATACCACCATCACACGTGAGGACGCTACCCACTCATGGTACATACTCATGTGACTCGGCCAACGTTGTCTACCTCATACGTTGCAGGAAAGAATGCACCGCGGCATGGTACATCGGCGAGACCATGCAGACACTGAGACAACGTATGAACGAGCACCGCGCAACAATCGCCAGGCAGTATTGTTACCTCCCAGTCGGGGAACACTTCAGCAGTCAAGGACATTCAGCCTCGGATCTGCGGGTAAGCGTTCTCCAAGGCAACCTTAGAAACACACGACAACGCAAAATCATCGAGCAGAAACTGATAGCCAAGTTCCGCACTCATGAAGACGGTCTCAATCGGGATCTTGGGTTTATGTCACGATACATGACGTGATCCGGACTCGAGTCGTCATTAGATTGTTCACAGATGTGATTCCCAGTAAAAAAGTAAAAATTTTCCCAGTAAAAAAGTAAAAATTTTAAAGCTTTTCGTTTTACATACAGACGGCAGCTTTTGACACGTTAGAACCCCTGCGACTACACCTCATTGTCTCAGTTGTATCTTGCTATGTCTTTGATGTGGTACCTTCCTGGCTGACTTAATTAACTTTATCACACCTCGGCAGATAGTCAGGATGATTTAATTTAGTGGTCTGCAATTGTAAGGTACACATGCTTTGTTTTCTATCTATATATGCTTTGGCGATTCTGTATCTAATTTACTTCACCTGAGGAAGGAGCAATCGATAGCTCCGAAAGCTTGTGATTTCAAATAAAACTGTTGGACTATAACCTGGTGTTGTGCGACCTCTCAATTTTGTCCACCCCAGTCCAACACCGGCATCTCCGCATCTTGTTTTATTAGGCCAGAGCAAACTGAGCATGCTCACACTAAACCATGTGATAAACCATGTGATAATACATTATACCTCAGCACTGCTCTGGAGCATTGCACTGAGGGCCTGAACGCACAACCTACTGAATCCGAAACAAGACGGATTACCACTGTGATCCAAGGACACCACATTAACGGGTTTGCACCCATAGGTATCTAAACAATAACAAATAGAATCTTCAAGGCAGTTAAATGGAGTTAATTTACAGATCAGCTGTGATCTAATTGAATGGTAGAACAGGCTAGAGAGGCTGAATGGCCTCCTCCTGTTCCTATGTTCCTAGTAAAGCAAGTTGATGCTGTCATGGAGACTAGGTAATGCAGTTATGCAGCTGTAGGAGTTGGGCTTCAATCCAGCTGCTATGTGTAATGAGTTTGGACAATCTTAATCCAGTGTGATGTCAACACAACCTCATAGCACACAAAGTGCCCATAATTAGGTATATGTTGCAGCTTTAGCTCACAGAGGTATAGAATCATAGAATGGTTACAGCACAGATGGAGGCCATTCAGCCCGTCGAGCCCGTGCCGACTCTCTGCAAGATCACTTCAGCTAGTCCCACTCCCCCCGCCCTTTCCCCGTAGCCCTGCAAATTTTTTCCCCTCAGGTACTTATCCAACTCCCTTTTGAAAGCCACGATTGAGTCTGCCTCCACCACCCTTTCAGGCAGTGCATTCCAGATCCTAACCACTCGCTGCGTAAAAATGTTTTTCCTCACATCGCCTTTGGTTCTTTTGCCAATCACCTTAAATCTGTGTCCTCTGGTTATCGACCCTTCCGCCAATGGGAACACTACTATCTACTCTGTCTAGACCCCTCATGATTTTGAATACCTCTATCAAATCTCCTCTCAATCTTCTCTGCTCTAAGGAGAACAACCCCAACTTCTCCAGTCTATCCACGTAACTGAAGTCTCTCATCCCTGGAATCATTCTCGTAAATCTTTTCTGCACCCTCTCTAAGGCCTTCACATCCTTCCTAAAGTGCGGTGCCCAGAATTGGACACAATACTCCAGTTGAGGCTGAACCAGTGTTTTATAAAGGTTCATCATAACTTCCTTGCTTTTGTACTCTATGCCTCTATTTATGAAATTGAGAGGTCGCACAACACCAGGTTATAGTCCAACAGTTTTATTTGAAATCACAAGCTTTCGGAACTATCGCTCCTTCCTCAGGTGAAGTAAATTGGATACAGAATCGTCAGAGCATATATAGATGGAAAAAAAAGCATGTGTACTTTACAATTGCAGACCAATAAATTAAATCATCCTGACTATCTGCCGAGGTGTGATAAAGTTAATTAAGTCAGCCAGGAAGGTACCACATCAAAAGACATAGCAAGATACAACTGAGACAATGAGATGAAGTCGCAGGGGTTCTAACGTGTCAAAAGCTGCCGTCTGTATGTAAAACGAAAAGCTTTAAAAAAAAAAAATTTTACTTTTTTACTGGGAAAATTTTTACTTTTTTACTGGGAATCACATCTGTGAACAAGCTAACGACGACTCGAGTCCGGATCACGTCATGTATCGTGACATAAACCCAAGATCCCGATTGAGACCGTCTTCATGAGTGCAGAACTTGGCTATCAGTTTCTGCTCGATGATTTTGCGTTGTCGTGTGTTTCTAAGGTTGCCTTGGAGAACGCTTACCCGCAGATCCGAGGCTGAATGTCCTTGACTGCTGAAGTGTTCCCCGACTGGGAGGTAACAATCCTGCCTGGCGATTGTTGCGCGGTGCTCGTTCATACGTTGTCTCAGTGTCTGCATGGTCTCGCCGATGTACCATCTATTTATGAAGCCCAGGATCCTGTAAGCTTCTTTAACCGCTTTATCAACCTGCCCTGCCACCTTCAACGATTTGTGCACATACACCCCCAGGTCTCTCTGTTCATGCACCCCCTTTAGGATTGTACCCTTTAGTTTATATTGCCTCTCCTCGTTCTTCCTACCAAAATGTATCACATCGCACGTTAAATTTCATCTGCCACATGTCCGCCCATTCCACCAGCCTGTCCATGTCCTCTTGAAGTCTGTAGAATCGTCTCATCTGAAATTTATCTGCATTTGATTGCACTCAAGTGAAATTCCAATTCCAACTTTAAGTCATGCATCTACAGACATGAAGAGATCACAGTGATAAAATAAAATAATACAGTGGAGCTGCTAACGGGCACACAGCTCATTTTAGAGATAGGAAACGACTTGAGAAAATAAATGTTATACTTCGAAACAAGGCTAATTTATTTCACAAAAACCGCAGGAGAGGTTTGGCTGAAGAAGGTATTTCAGCCCATTCTCCCTGGCAGACTGCGCTGTCAGCTGTGGCTCAGGGGGTAGCACTCAACTCACAAAGGTTTTGGGTTGAAGTCCCACACTGGGGGCAAGCACATAATCCAGACTGACTCCGGAGTGCAGTAACTGAGGGAGTGCTGCACTGTCAGAGGTGCTGATTTTCAAATGAGACACTAAACTGAGGCCCCTGTTGTCACTCTCAGGTCGATATAAAGGATCTCACAACACGATTTGCCCATCCTCGTAACTCGTCTGGAGCTAATTATTGCCTCCGACTGCAAACTTAGCTTCTATCGCCCCTGGAGGTGATTGGAGCGCTAAATCAGGTGCTACACACCTGTCTTAAGGTGCGAATACTGAGGAGCGAGGTGCTAACTCAGAGCACGGGTGCAGCGCAGGTGATGTCAGTTAGCGATGGAACACAGACACACGGCGCCGGCCAGTTCTTAAAGGGGAGGGTCGATCTTGCTCTCCAGCCACACCCTACTCATTGGAGCCTTGAATCTCTCTCTCTGTCAGAATGAGTGGTGCAAAAATGTCTACCACAAAAAAAGCCAGGAAGAGGCCGCCTATAAATAGCGCCCCCCCCCCCCCCCCCAGGCCCTCACCGAATGGGAAACGTTCCAGTCTCCCTGTCGTTGCTTGCGCCAGGTGGAAAGGAGGGGGGCGCCACTCAATACCCGGTCCAGGGCGCCAACAGGGCGTTGCACGCTCGACTGACGTCACGATCTGCGGGCGCAGCAGATCGGGGCGGTAAACCTTTGGGCCGCCGCAAAAACTCTAGTCAATTTCGCGATTGGCGCAAAAATCGCTGCGCCCATGCGCTAGCTGCTTTGCGCCCCATTAGCACCCTCCGAAGCCAACCGAATTTTTCCCCCGTTACATTTAACACCGCACAAATTTATGGAAATACAATTGCCAACATTATCACAGTAAGATTAGCAATAAAATCTGTCTTTCAGAGTTAACAAGATACAGTTGTGACAGGGATCAACATTAACATACACAATAGAAGATACCCGTGGTGTTCCAAAAGCTATCTTTATGTCACGTGAGTTTGGCACATTAGTCAAGAACCTCAAAGTGAATCTCAAGGGGTTGTCAGGAAAACCCGTTTAACAAAAAAAAACAGCACCAACATGGTGTGAAGCCCATATAATCTGTTTCTGTCTCCACAGATGCCTGCCTGACCTGCTGAGTGTTTCCAGCATCTCTGTCCTTACACTCGATCACACAATTTACAGTCTACAATTGTACTCGGCATTTATGTAGAGGTTATAAAGAGGACATTTCAATTAGCACAGGTGCTAGCATGCTGTAGGGTATCCCGGCTCTGGCTGGATTATGCTGAACCTGCAGCAAGCGATGTGGATTTGAGGTTGCCGTGAATCTAGCCCTTTGTTAGGGATGCCAACCACAACAACAACTTGCATTTATATAGCGCCTTTAACGTAGTAACGGTGCAACCCAGAAGTTAGACCTGAAAGGGCGCCCTGTGAAGGAATAGCCATATTCAGAAAAATACACCATCCTATGAAAGAATTCTGACTTTATTAAACATGACAAACTGGGCTTGGAAATCTGAAAACCTCAACAAGGAAAAGCTGTAAACAGCAGACAAGCTTTTGAGATAAGATAAGTTGTTGACACTGAAACAATAGCCTCATTGAAGCAGAGGGTTGGAGGTTCCTAGAAGTCTGCAGTTTGGAAAGAACACAATAGCCATACCCTGTTTAGGTGTCATAAACCAACACTTCAAAATGAAACACAGAACATTAAAGAAACATATGCCTTCGTAAATATAACATCAAATGAAACATGGAGACATGAATCTGGGTACAACCAACTGAGATAGCTAAGAAGACAATGAGATACCCGGTTGAAGTGTTTTTAATTTACATGTTGTAAAAAGATACAAACAGAAGACTTTCATAAATATGACATCAATAGATGCAACAGCCATCACATTGTTTTTGTGTTGAACTTGGAACACCTAGGAGACATGAAGTCTGTAATACAACCAGCTGAGGTGACTTAAGAATTGAATAGAAGACCTTGCTAAGAATGGTATCAAATAGATACATCTGTTACAACCGTTTTTTATGATGAACTTGAAACACCTAAAGGTAGAGACACGATTCTGAAAGCTACAAGCTGAACTAATTGTAAGAATAGAAGGGGTCAACAGAAAAATGACTAGAAATAATTAGGTTACATCAGCAGAAAACTTCAAAGGATATACCACTGAGAAAGAGTATAAAAGATTGGATTTTCAAATAGGAAGACAGGAGTCGCTTGAAGGGGCAAAGCGGTTCTCAGACTTCAGAGGCAAGCTCTGTAAGTTTTCAACTCTTTAAGACTCGGGTATCAAAGGTATTTGATTTTGGTAGATATTCTGGAATAAGACTAAGTAAGAAATGTAAAAATGTAACAAAGTTAAGATTTGAGAATAAGGATCACTGATGATAAGAATTGTAAGCTTTTTGTTTTTGGAATTGTTAAAGTTGCGATTGAATCACCAACTGTAAACTACATGTCAGTTCTTTAATAAATCTATATTTTTTTAGAATTGTCTCAAATAGTACTTCTGTATCAAACTCGCGAACTCAATCTCTGTACACTCTGAGGTGAGGAGTTGCAGAATTCTGGAGGAGTTTTCCGGACCCTCATAATATCCAGAAGGTTACAGTCTAGCTAAACTTATTAAAAGTGCTATCTGGAGGACGGTAACATCTTCAGGTCATTCCTTTCCTTTAGGGAGAGATAGTCTGGACCTTTAGACCCAATTAAGCATCTTTAGGATCTGGCTACCTCTAACTTTAGTTGAAGGTGAATGTCTGGGGAATACTCCTGATCTGGGGTAGCCTGAAAAGGGCTAGGACTAGTAATAATCCTTTCAGCCCAACATTATGCCTATTTTGCCAGTGTCAACTTACGCCCAAGCAGCCTCCCAATCTCATAGAATAGGCCCAAACTTAAAATGGGCGCAAATTAGCGGAGACAATAATGAGCCAAGGAAATGCCGAACCCACAACAGTAGTGGCTGGGCCAGAGATCAACTATATGAACGGCAAGTGGATTAACGGTTAACATACTCATGGTCCATATGATCTCCTGGGCTGGCTTTGATTGCCTGAAGGAGTTGATGAGGAACTTTCTAGCATTTTATTTGCCTCTCCCAGGAGATTACATGGGCTCCGGGGGCAGAATGGTGGAGGGGGGGATAGGAATTCTCTAGTCATGATGCTCCAACCATGACTGTCGGGCAGGCTTGATGGACCGTATGTTCGTATTTGTTTGGGTGCAATGGCGAAGGAAACTCCAGGTCTAAGTTTTATTTCTGTCGGTTGAGTACTTGCTTTTCTGGTTTGAATTGACTCTGCCCAATTAAAGCTTAGGGCTTGCTCTTGTCCTAATGCCTTTGGCTACCTGATCTGACAGACAATCGAACTGACTTGTCCTATTCCTGGCTAATTAAGAGTTGCAGAACCAAGATGGATAGATGGAGTTAAGAAATAAATCGGCCATGATCTAATTGAATGGTGGAACAATCTCAAGGGGCTGAATGGCCTACTCCTGTTCCTATCTTCCTATGTTCCTAACTCTGCCTGATGACAGAGGAGTGGTGACCATTTTTCCAATCCGTTGACAAACCCTAGCTTCAAACCTCATTGGCCCAGTGACAAAGAGTTAACTGGGTCATGATACTCCAATCAATTTTGACAGGCAGGATTATCAGAAATTGCAGGATGGTCAACTTCTGGATGTTTTGGTGACACCAGGATTTTATGGCCTCTTCTCCTCTCTCCTAACAATACGTTAAAAACAGCTAAAGCCAGAGATCTCGCCAGAGGTGGACATGAAAGATCCCGCCACACTATTTTGAAGAAGAGCAGGCTCCGGTGTCCTGGCCAATATTCATCCTTCAACCAACCCCATGAAACAGACTATATAGTCATTTATTCCATTGCTGGCTGTGGGAGCTTGCTGTGCGCAAATTGGCTGCCGCGTTTCCTACATTACGACAGTGACGACACTGCAAAAAGCATTTCATTGGCTGTGAAGCGCCTTGCGTGATCCTGAGGTCGTGAAGGGTGCTGTATAAATGCAAGTTCTTGGGTTTTTTCCCTCTATAAACCAGTACTCTCATAGCTTGGTATGGGTTATATCTGTGGGCTACTTGACTGGCTTCGCAAACATTGTGGTCCATCCATTCCACCCTACATGCTGGTTGCGAGACAGTTTTATGAGACTTGCAGTGCCAGTCTTCTTTCTCCCAGCCATTCCACAGTCGGCGAGAAGTCTCTGTGGCTTTGCTTACTCAGATTTCATGGTTAACCCTTCAGGTTTCCCAGAATTCCATAATGTGGTTCACACAACCTCTAATGTTACGGCTTCCTGGAAATTATTGCAATGGTTCAAGGTGCCAAATATGCAACAGGATTCAGATGGTTTCTATTACAGGATAACACGAAGAGATGGGTGGATCACAAGGCAGTGACACCTCGAGGGGTTGGCATCCAATTTTTCTGCCTTAGATACCCAGTCGTGTACAAGTTGAGCTGTCTGATGTGAGCAGGTAGTAAGTGGTGAGGTAACTTGCATTTCTCTAACGTCATGCTGTAAATTTTGATGCCAATATGTAAGAGCCTCACACAATCAGAAGCGGCTTTGAGCGAGTATATAGGGTTCCATTGGCGGGAGGGTCAGTAACCAGAGGACACAGGTTTAAGGTAATTGGCAAACAAACCAACAACAACAACTTTCATTCATATAGCGTCTTTAACGTAGTAAAACCAGAGGGGACATGAGGAGAATTTTTTTATGCAGCGAGTTATTATGATCGGGAATGCAAAGCCTGAAAGGGCGGTGGAAGCAGATTCAGTAATAACTTTCAAAAGGGAATTGGATCAATACTTGAAAAGGAAACTCATTGCAGGGCTATGGGGGAAAGTGTAGGGGAGAGTGGGACTAAATGGCTGGATTTTCAGTGTCAGCTGTGGCTCAGTTGGTCGCACACTCACCTCTGAGTCAGAAGGTCGCGGGTTCAAGTCCCACTCCAGAGACTTGAGCACAAGAATCTAGGCTGACACTCCAGTGCGGTACTGAGGGAGTGCTACACTGTCGGAGGTGCTGCCTTTTGGATGAGACGTTAAACTAAGGCCCTGTCTACTCTCTCAGGTGGACGTAAAAGATCCCATGGCACTATTTTGAAGAAGAGCAGGGAAGTTATCTCCGGTGTCCTGGCCAGTATTTATCCCTCAATCAACATCACAAAAACAGATTATCTGGTCATTATCACATTGCTGTTTGTGGGAGCTTGCCATGTGCAAATAGGCTGCTGCGTTTCCTACATTACAACAGTGACTACACTTCAAAAAGTACTTCATTGGCTGTAAAGCGCTTTGGGACGTCTGGATTGTGAAAGGCGATATATAAATGTAAGTCTTTCGTTCTCTTTCAAAGAGCTGGCACAGGCACGATGGTCCAAATGGCCCCCTTTAGTGCTGTATCATTCATTCCATGATTCTATTCTAAGAACTCCCTGGCCACCCAGAAGTACAAATGAGAAGGTCGCCCTGATGATGATGCAGTGTGGAACTGAGCCCCACAAATCTGAAAGGTTCTAGGTTTGGTCTCAGGCTATGTCGAGGTCGCAGATCTCAGTGAGGGTGCAAGGGTTGCATCTGCAGATTTAGGTCTGATGTCAGGCAGCTCGCTACACAAAGAGTGATCAACACATGGAATGGAGCACTGGGTGGAATTGTGCAGGTAACAACCCTGGAATCATTTAGGAAATAGCTGGAGACCTGCAACAGGCAGATTGTATGGTCTTTGCAGTGTAGACTGAGTTAATGGCACAGTGATTATGGCACTGGACTAGTAACCCAGAGGTTTCCAATTCAAATTCACGATGGAAAATTGTGGAACTAGGTAATTTGTGGGCAATGAAAACTGTTGGATTATTCAAAAAAAAACAACTGGTTGTTCAATATGACGGGAAAACCTTCGTATGACGGGAAAACTTATAATGGTCTAGTTTGGCTCTCCATTCGATGGCCTCCTGAGATGCCGAGTGGAGAAACGAGGTGCCTCCTGCAGCAGATCTCAGTGGGCAGGTTGAGGTGATGTGTTCCACGGTCTGGGACTCATGGCCACAGTCGCACTTCAGGTCGTCCCTCATCTTCCACTTGTGGAGCAGGAGGTCTCATCGTCCGTGCCCTGTGCGGATTGGGTTGAGCGCCGCCCACTGTCGCCGAGGGAGGTCGAAGCCAGGGACCTCTGCTGCTGGGTCAGTGATGAGGTGTTGGTTCTTAATGTTGCCGCGCATCCCGCGATTCTGTCCATCTGGATAGTGGGTCGATACCAGCTGCATGAATATTGGCTGCTGTTTCCCAGAAAGGACGACACAATTTTAAGCGCTTTTGTGGTGGGTTTTACAAGTCTCCGTGAATGGGACAGTCAATGTTGCTCATGATTTTCTTCCATCTCACGGAGCACGGTGGCGTCGTGGCGAGTGGCATTTCTATAGCGCCTTTTACGACCTCGAGACATCCCAACCCGTTTTATAGTCAATGAAGTACCTTTTTGAAGTGTAGTCACTGTTGTAATGTAGGAAACGTGGCAGCCAATTTGGCACAGCAAGCTCCCACAAACAGCAATGAAAAATAATGACCAAATCATCCACTTTAGGTGTTGGTTGAGGGATAAACATTGGCCAGGACATCTTGTGATGTTTTGACTAAAGATTTATCAAGTACCTTCCGAAGTGTAGGGGAGAAGTGGATGGAGATTTATTTTCTTAAATTACAATGGAGTATTGAACCCAGTGTGGACTTCAGATGGTTGAAATCAAATTTAAGAATATAAAACATATGTCTATTTTCATTTATGGACTTTGGAGACAAGGGCTGGAATTTTGCCTACCTGGGTGGGTCTGGTGCGGCCGTTGTCCGTGGCGGGTCGCGACCCCGCTGCTGGCTCCATCCCACTGCAGAGAATGAATTTACCTTAATGGGGCCTATTAAGCCCGCCAAGCACGTTACCCGGCCCAATGAGATGGAGCGGGTCTGGTGACGTCATTCGTGATGCGTTTTCACCCGGGATCCTTAAAGGGGCCACGGCCACATTAGATTTTAAGTTTAATCTAAAATAGTGGGTGTTGAATCTTTACTCTGCAATAATATAATAAAAGTTATATATGTGTGACAAAGAACTATTTAAGTAATATTATCATTAATATGACGCCATCTACAAATACGATCAAGAACATAATTAATGAATTACATTAATTGGGAAGTTATTGGTGCTTTAGTCACAAATCTATAGACTTTTGTATCAGTAACTGGTACAAATAAAAGATGTGTGTCTATAGGTAATACATAAAATTAAGCAGATTTTAAATGTAATTGTAAAGGGGTGCATTTACAATCTTACGCAAGTTCAGCGGAAGAGCTGCGGAATCCCTGACAAACAGTGTAAGTGGTGCTTACAATGTGTTTCTGGGATTTCTGCAGCTCTTCTGTTGACGTTAACAATGGACAAGTGAGAGAATCTCTGCAGAAATTCACCCCCAAAGTCTCAGACTGAAAAATTACATGAATAATTTTCAGGGACTGAAAGCAAATTGAGCCAGTGGAATGAGTGATGAGAATGAAATTGTTATGGTTGATGACTTGATTTAATGTGTAACTGGACAATCACAGTATACTGTGAGAAAAACCTGACCAGAAACAACACAAAAATATATTTAAATGGTATGTGTCATTTTTTATAGTGCCGATCAATTCACTGCAATTACTGTTGAGTTGGAAGGCAACAGCCGAGAATGGTCAGTGAAAAATGTATTTCCCTCACCATCCAGGGTAGCACTTACATCCCTGCCGGAATTTCTGAATTAACATTTACCAGTAGCTTTTCAAGTAGAACAGAATCTCCATCAATCTGTTAGCTGATGTAATCAACATGTTTTTATTGTGGTTTGTTTTCCGTGCTGTCAAGTAATCAGCTGGAGCAATGGCCACGGAACTCCCCGCCTCAGTTTGACAGACGTGGTCAACGAGCTGCGTGAATCCAGTGGCCATGCAGGGAAATTTAAAAAGTCGGGGCAGATTTAAAAAGTCGGGGGAGAAAGGCTCTTAAGCGCCTGTAAACTACCTGATAATGATTTCAATTGGGTCGCCCGCCACTGCCGGTATTGCCGGCTCCGCGATGACAGGCGCGCCTGGGGGAAAGGCGCGCGGGAGCGAGATGACAGCGAGTTCCCGACCCGCTGTCAAAAATAATAACTTTCCCACCCGACCCGCCACCCCGGAAAATTCAGCCCATGGAAATGTTGAGAGAGAATTGCCAAATTCCAATGTTGAAACATGCCTGAAATAACAGCACTAATATTTGAGAAAAGTAAGTGTGTGGGGAGGTGGGGGGGAGGGGGGGTGGGGGGGAAACATCAAACTATATATATTTCACAAAGTACAGATGAAGGAGCCTAATTGCTTATCCATCCATGAAAATCTACTGTGCTCTGCGTACTGGAACTAGAGGCCATCAATACAAGATAGTCACTAATCAATCCAATTGGGAATTCAGGAGAAACTTCCTTCCCCAGAGAGTGGTGAGAATGTGAACTTCGCTACCACAGGGAGTAGTTGAGGTTAGTAGCATAGATGCATTAAAGGGGAAGCTGGATAAACACATGAGGGAGCAAGGAATAGAAGGTTATGCTGATAGGGTGAGATGAAGAGGGGTGGGAGGAGGCTCGTGTGGAGCATAAACACCGGCACGGACCAGTTGGGCCGAATAGCCTGTTTCTGTGCTGTACATTTTATGTAACTTTCAGTCCTGAACTATTCCTTTTCCCAGTTTTTATGTATATCCCTTTGTCCTGCAGTTGTGGTTTACCATGAACTAGTGCTTGGGATTAAACCTATTTTCTTCCACTTACCACCTCAGATGCCTTTCGTTTAACTCCTATAAAAGGCTGCAGAATTCAAGCTCTTGGTACATTTATAAACTGTACCTCGTAAAACTTTTGGCCTGTGCTCGGCAGTCATTGCAATCACCTTGCAATGCCAGACTGATAGAAGTGGAGCCTCCCAGCTGACAGGTGAAAGGGCCTTCAGAGCACTCGGGAGGCCACGAGACGGAACAAAGCCTACTTGACCCAGCAAGACCACTCTATCGACGGAGCCTTTCTTCGACCCACTCGTGTAATCTCACGAGGGGCGCGTGTATGCTTCGGAGGGAGAGCAGGGAGCAGACGTAACTCATGCTGAAAGGATTTGGGCAACAGTACAAGTTATATTCCTTCTGTGCAAGCTATTTTTCTAAAGCAGCTCAGAGGAGGTAAAAGGCCTTGGAGTCCTTCAAGAAACAGTTTGATGATGTCATTGGGGGGCGGGGGGGGGAACGTAAGTTTCTGTTTAAATTCTGGATCGGGGAACCAAAATGGCCAACTCCAGCTGCATCTATTTTGTGGAGCAACTTTACACCTGCACAGTCCAACTGCTTCGGATGTGGGAGAGCAATTGGCCAGCAATGTGTAACACGAAAGAAAAAAATTTGAACTCATAATTAATTTACCAAATATGTCTGCATCCGTACTGAGCGTTACATGATGTAATTAACATGTGCTGAAAGTTGCTGTACATAACTCACATTAGACCGCCTAAAGATCCCTTTAATATTCTCCACATAAATCATCCAAATTTCGGATTGGACCCAGCCTGTAACTCACTCCCAGGTATCCATTATTCTATATATAAACCATCAGAGCCCCTCGATTAGATTCCAGCCTGTTACTCACTCCTGGGTATCCATTATTCTATATATAAACCACCTGAACCCCTCGATTAGATTCCAGCCTGTTACTCACTCCTGGGTATCCATTATTCTATATATAAACCACCTGAACCCCTCGATTAGATTCCAGCCTGTTACTCACTCCTGGGTATCCATTATTCTATATATAAACCACCTGAACCCCTCGATTAGATTCCAGCCTGTTACTCACTCCTGGGTATCCATTATTCTATATATAAACCACCTGAACCCCTCGATTAGATTCCAGCCTGTAACTCACTCTCAGGTATCCATTATTCTATATATAAACCACCCGAACCCCTCGATTAGATTCCAGCCTGTAACTCACTCCTGGGTATCAACTTATTCTATATATAAACCACCCGAACCACTCGATTAGATTCCAGCCTATAACTCACTCCCGGGTATCCATTATTCTATATATAAACCACCTGAACCCCTCGATTAGATTTCAGCCTGTAACTCCCTCTCAGGTATCCGTTATACTCTATATACAGTGCTTTCTGTGGTACTTTTATTATCCAATGTGCAATAGAGCCATGCAGACCAGGAAGGTCACAGCTGCAAACTACAGATTGCATTTAGCTGCAGTTGGTTTGATGGTTGGAACACTCGGCACTCTGGGGTAAAATCCAGCCAGGCATCCTACTCCTGATTGCTGTCCAGTACCGAACAGTGCCTCTGTGTGCAGAGTTTGGGTGCAGACTTGGCTCGCTAAATATCCTCCATTTAAGAGGGAAATCAGGAAGCACTTTTTCACACAGGGTAGGAATCTGGACCTCTCTCCCCCACAAAGGCTATGAATACTGGGGTTTAATTGGAGCTTTCAAGACTGAGATTGATGAATTTTTGTTGGGTAAGGGTATTAAGGTATATGGAGAAAAGACGGGTAAATGGGGTTGAGGTACAGATCAGCCATGATCACACTGAATGGCAGAACAGGCTCGAAGGGCTGAATGGACTCCTCCTGTTCCTACCTTCCTCATGTATGGAGATTGGACTATTGGATGATAGATCAGAGCACAGCAGATACCCTGTGAAACCAGACCACAGGTTAAGTCAGGAGAGGAAGGGGGTTGGGGGGTATAGGAGGGGCAGAAGGAAAAGGTTACAGGAGGGGTGGACACCCATTTCAGGCCTGCAGAGGCCCCTCGGCCAAATGAGCAACTGTAATTGTCAGGAGAACTATTACCAGCTGGAAATTACAAATAGGTCCAGCTCCCAGTGAATAACACTGAGGAATGGCAAAGAAATCAGCAGGTCTCGTGAGACAGCGCAAGTTGGCTGTTATCAACGCTCCTCTAATTCTGCCCTCTTGAGCATCCCTGATTATAATCGCTCAACCATTGGCAGCCGTGCCTTCAGCTGCCTAGGCCCTAAGCTCTGGAATTCCCTGCCTAAACCCTTCCGCCTCTCTACCTCTCTCTCCTCCTTTAAGAAACTCCTTAAAACCTACCTGTTTCACCAAGCTTTTGGTCACCTGCCCTAAGCCCGACACTCAAGAAGCTCGACACCATCCAAGACAAAGCAGCCCGCTTGATTGGCACCCCATCCACCACCTTAAACATTCACTCCCTCCACCACCGGCGTACTGTGACTGCAGTGTGTACCATCTCCAAGATGCACTGCAGCAACTCACCAAGGCCTCTTCGGCAGCACCTCCCAAACCCGCGACCTCTTCCACCTAGAAGGACAAGGGCAGCAGGCGCATGGGAACACCACCACCTCCAATTTCCCCTCCAAGTCACACACCATCCTGACTTGGAAGTATATCGCCGATCCTTCATCGTCACTGGGTCAAAATCCTGGAATTCCCTCCTTAACAGCACTGTGGGAGTACCTTCACCACACGGACTGCAGCAGTTCAAGAAGGTGGCTCACCACCACCTTCTCAAGGGCAACTAGGGATGGGCAATAAATGCTGGCCTTGCCAGCGGCGCCCAGATCCCATAAACGAATAAAATAACAAAAATATTTCTCCTTATGTGGCTTGGTGTCAAATTTTTTGTCTTATAATGCTCCTGTGAAGCGCCTTGGGACGTTTTAATACATTAAAGGCGTTATATAAACACAGGTTGCTGTTGTTGTTGTTACATGAGGTTCTAATTAACAGCAAGGTTATAACTGAAACAGCAAGTGTGCACCCAAATCCACATCCCACTCCAGCGTGATACAGCCTTTGCCACATCAATCCCCAGGCTTAACTAGGACTTGAATTGCTTCTTTTTTTTAACCCAAAAATGCAGTTGAGTTCCATTCGTTCAGAATCGAGCTCCTTCTTCGTCAGTTCCTCTCTTTTGGCCAGCTGTGAACATTCTATTTCATTTCCCCTTCCTAAATGCTGGCTTATATTCATCTTTTGACTAAATCCAGGTCTCTGGCACCTCTTCTTCATAGCTTTATAATTCCCTCAATAACCTGGTTAATGTTGCAGGGGGGGGGACTGTTTATCCACACCCTCCCCTCCGCAACCCTTCCTTTTCCCCCTTGATCATTGGACTTGCGCATCAGCCAATGAATTCCAGCTGGAAACATTAATCAACACACTTGGGGCCCGATTCTAATTAATCCTATGCTGCCTTAAAAAGGTGCCTCCATTTTAAAATTTGTAAAAAAAAAGAAGAAAGACCTGCATTTCTATCACGCCTTTCACGACCACCGGACGTCCCATCCCAAAGCGCTTTACAGCCAATGAAGTATTTTTGAAGTGTAGTCACTGCTGTAATGTGGGAAACGCAGCAGCCAATTTGCGCACAGCAAGCTCCCACAAACAGCAATGTGGTAATGACCAGATAATCTGTTTTTACTGATGTTGATCAAGGGATAAACATTGGCCAGGACACCGGGGAGAACTCCCCCTGCTCTTCTTCGAAATAGTGCCGTGGGATCTTTCACGTCCACCTGAGGGAGCAGACGGGGCCTCGATTAAACATCTCATCTGAAAGGATACTGCATGGACTGAGTCTCTAGTTAGCAGTAATGTTTTGCCCCATTTATTTGATAAATGGGACAGATTTTGGCACCTGACAGTTTTGGCCAGGAATTTTAGCACCGATATTTTTTTTTACTTGGACAGCTGTAAGATTAATGGAGTAAATGCTCCCAAGAGTCAATTGGAGAAAGCGTAAGCAACTATGTTTCCTTAAGGTGCCAGAAGACTTGGACTCTGATATAAGGAAAAGACCAAAAGGTTCTCTGGGCAGGAAAAGGCAAGGAGAATGTGGAGAGCATTCATAGAATCGTATAGAAAGAGGCCATTCAGCCCATCGTTGGCTCTTACAGTCCAAATAGTCCAACTCATCTGCTCTTTCATCATAGCCCCGCAAATTTTTCCCTTTCAAATATTTATCCAATTCCCATTTGAAAGTTACTAGTGAATCTGCCTCCCTTTCAGACAGCACATTCCAGATCACAACAACTCGCCGCGCAAAAGAAATTCTCTTTCCCCCCCCCCGTTCTTTTGCCAATTATCTTAAATCTGTGTCCTCTTGCCACTAGAAAGTTTTTTTTAATTCGTTTATGGGATGTGCCCTTGAGAAGTTGGTGGTGAGCCACCTTCTTGAACCGCTGCAGTCCGTGTGGTGAAGGTACTCCCACAGTGCTGTTAGGGAGGGAGTTCCAGGATTTTGACCCAGCGACGATGAAGGATCGGCGATATAATTCTAAGTCAGGATGGTGTGTGACTTGGAGGGGAACTTGCAGGTGATGGTGTTCCCATGCACCTGCTGCCCTTGTCCTTCTAGCTGGAAGAGGTCGCGGGTTTGGGAGGTGCTGCCGAAGGAGCCTTGGTGAGTTGCTGCAGTGCATCTTGTAGATGGTACACACTGCAGCCACGGTACACCGGTGATGGAGGGAGTGAAAGTTTAAGGTGGTGGATGGGGTGCCAATCAAACGGGCTGGTTTGTCCTGGATGGTGTCGAGCTTCTTGAGTGTTGTTGGAGCTGCACTCATCCAGTCAAGTGGAGAGTATTCCATCACACTCCTTACTTGTGCCTTGTAGATGGTGGAAAGGCTTTGGGGAGTCAGGAGGTGAGACACTCGCCGCAGAATACCTAGCCTCTGACCTGCTCTTGTTGCCACAGTATTTATGTGGCTGGTCCAATTAAGTTTCTGGTCAATGGTGACCCCAGGATGTTGATGGTGGGGGATTCGGCGATGGTAATGCCATTGAATGTCAAGGGGCAGTGGTTAGACTCTCACTTGTTGGAGATAATCATTGCCTGGCACTTCTGTGGCGCGAATGTTACCTGCCACTTATCAGCCCAAGCCTGAACGTCGTCCAGGTCTTGTTACATGCGGGCATGGACTGCTTCATTATCTGAGGAGTTGTGAATGGCGCTGAACACTGTGCAGTCATCAGCGAACATCCCCATTTCTGACCTTATGTTGTAGGGTAGGTCATTGATGAAGCAGCTGAAGATGGTTGGGCCTAGGACACTGCCCTGAGGAACTCCTGCCGTGATGTCCTGATTGACCTTCAACCACCACAACCATCTTCCTTTGTGCTAGGTATGACTCCAGCCATTGGAGAGTTTTCCCCCCGATTCCCATTGACTTCAGTTTTACTAGGGCTCCTTCATGCCATACACGGTCAAATGCTGCCTTGATGTCAAGGGCAGTCACTCTAACCTCACCTCTGGAATTCAGCTCCTTTGTCCATGTTTGGACCAAGGCTGTAATGAGGTCGGGAGCCGAGTGGTCTTGGCGGATCTCAAACTGGGTTTCAGTGAGCAGATTATAGGTGAGTAAGTGCCGCTTGATAGCACTGTCGATGACACCTTCCATCACTTTGCTGATGATTGAGAGTAGACTGATAGGGTGGTAATTGGACTTGTCCTGCTTTTTGTGGACAGAACATACCTGGGCAGTTTTCCACATTGTCGGATAGATGCCAGTGTTGTAGCTGTAGCGGAACAGATTGGCTAGAGGCGCGGCTAGTTCTGGAGCACAAGTCTTCAGCATGATAGCCGGGATGTTGTCAGGGCCCATAGCCTTTGCTGTATCCAGTGCGCTCAGCCGCTTCTTGATATCACATTGGCTGAAGACTGGCTTCTGTGATGGTGGGGACCTCAGGAGGAGGCCGATATGGATCATCCATTTGGCACTTCTGGCTGAAGATGGTTGCAAACGCTTCAGCCTTGTCTTTTGCACTCACATGCTGGGCTCCACCATCATTGAGGATGGGGATGTTCATGGAGCCTCCTCCTCCCGTTAGTTGTTTAATGGTCCACCACCATTCACGACTGGATGTGGCAGGACTGCAGAGCTTTGACCTGATCTGTTGATTGTGGGATCGCTTAGCCCTGTCTATAGCATGCTGCTTCCACTTTTTAGCATGCATGTAGTCCTGTGTTGTAGCTTCCCCAGGTTGCAACCTCATTTTTAGGTACGCCTGGTGCTGCTCCTGCACTCCTTATTGAACCAGAGTTGGTCCCCTGGCTTGATGGTAAAGTGAGGGATATGTCAGGCCATGAGGTTACAGATTGTGGTGGAATACAATTCTGCTGCTGCTGCCCCACAGCGCCTCATGGATGCCCAGTTTTGAGCTGCTAGCTCTGTTCTCAATCTATCCCATTTAGCGCAGTGGTAGTGCCACACAACATGATGGAGGGTGTTCTCAGTGTGAAGATGGGACTTCGTCTCCACAATGACTGTGCGGTGGTCACTGCTGCCAATACTGTCATGGACAGATAGGTGAGGACAAATAGGTTTTTCCCTCTTGTTGGTTCTCTCACTACCTGTCGCAGACTCAGACTGGCAGTTATGTCCTTCAGGACGCAGCCAGTAGTGGTGCTACCGAGCCACTCTTGGTGATGGTCATTGAAGTCCCCCACCCAGAGTACATTCTGTGCCCTTGCTACTCTCAGTGCTTCTCAACATGTTGGAGTACTGATTCATCAGCTTAGGGAGGGCAGTAGGTGGTAATCAGCAGAAGGTTTCCTTGTCCATGCTCGACCTGAAGCCATGAGACTTCATGGGGTAGAAGTCAATGTTGAGGACTCCCAGGGCCATTCCTTCCCAACAGTATACCCACTGTGCCGCCACCCCTGGTGGGTCTGTCCTGCCGGTGGGACAGGATATAACCAGGAATGGTGATTGAGGAGTTTAGGACATTGGCTGAAAGGTATGATTCTGTGAGTATGATGATGTCAGGCTGTCGCTTGACTAGTCTGTGGGACAGCTCTCCCAATTTTGGCACAAGTCCCCAGATGTTGGCGAGGAGGACTTTGCAGGGTTGACTGGGCTGGTCGAAGGTCAATGCTGAGTGCTCCGTCCGGTTTCTTTCTTATATGTTTTGTTTCAGTTTCGAGTTAACCACATTGCTGTGGGTTTGGAGTCACATATGGGCCATAAGATTTCTTTTCCTAAAGGACATCAGTGAATCAGATGGGTTTTTACAACAATCCGATAGTTTCATGGTTACCATTTTTTTTTAGATTTATTTAATTAACTGAATTTAAATTCCCCAGCTGCCATGATGGGATTTGAACTCACATCTATTGGATCATTAGTCCACACCTCTGGATTATTAGCCAAGTGACATTACCACTACACTACCGTTCCCTTCAGTTTGATGCTGTGATTCTATGTACTCCACACTCTTCGACATCATGATGTGGATGAAAAGCTTCTGCCAACCTTTCATCACATCAGGAGCAAAATAGTAACAGCTTCGACGTTATCAACACCTCCCCTGCCTTGCGCTTTATTCTACTAAGCGGGCTTTCAAGAAAAGGAGCAGCAATCTTCTGTACCAGTGCAGTGTTAAACATCTCACCACTGCTCACTGTGACGCCCCGCATTCTGCTTGATGCAGAGTTGGGGCAGATGACCATCAAAGGTGGCTGCAAAAAGGTCGAAAGGCACTATTCCATGGGTCTGGACAGAGTAGATAGAGAGAAACTGTTCCCATTGGCGGAAGGGTCGAGAACCAGAGGACACAGATCTAAGGTGATTGGCAAAAGAACCAAAAGCAACATGAAGAAAAAACGAATTTACGCATCGAGTGGCTAGGATCTGGAGTGCAACACCTGAAGGGATGGTGGAGGCAGACTCAATCGGGGCTTTCAAAAGGGAGTTGGATAAGTACCTGAAGGAAAAATATTTGCAGGGCTACAGGGAAAGGGTGGGGGAGTGGGACTAGCTGAAGTGCTCTTGCAGAGAGCCGGCACGGGCTCGACGGGCTGAATGGCCTCCTTCTGTGCTGTAACCATACTATGATTCTATTCAAAGAAGACTAGGGACTACTCCACAATATCTTGGACAACATTCCTCCCTCAACCATAGCCACTAAAAAGCCAGATGAGCTTCTCATCCATCTCGTATCAGTTTTATTGAATCTACAGTGCAAAAATCAAAATGGCTGCTGCATTCGCCTACATAACAATAGTCACTGTATTTCAAACAAATTCATTGCGTAGGAAACGTTTTGAAAATCCTACTTTTGAGATTCTGAAGTATCTCAAAGTATCTTTAGATAGAGAACAACTATTTCCTCTGGTGGGGGAGTCCAGAATAAGAGGGTATTTGATGTCAGCTGTGGCTTAGTGGGTAGCACACTCGCCTCTGAGTCAGAAGTTCGTGGGTTCAAGTCCTGCTCCAGAGAACTTCAGCACCAAAATCTAGGCTGACACTTCAATGCAGTGCTGAGGGAGTGCTGTGCTGTCGGAAATGCCGTCTTTCGGATGAGACGTTAAACCGAGGCCTCGTCTGCTCTCTCAGGTGGATGTAAAAGATCCCATGGCACTATTTTGAAGATGAGCAGGGGAGTTATCCCCGGTGTCCTGGTCAATATTTATCCCTCAATCAACATCACTAAAAACAGATTGTCTGGTCATTATCACAATGCTGTTTGTGGGAGCTTGCTGTGCGCAGATTGGCTGCCGCGTTTCCTACATTACAACAGTGACTACACTTCAAAAAGTACTTGATTGGTTGTAAAGTGCTTTGGCAAATCCGGTGATCATGGAAGTCTCTGTATAAATGCAAGTCTTTCTTTTCATAACCTTAAAATTAGAGCCAGGCCGTTCAGGGGTGATGTCAGGAGGCACTTCTTTCCACAAAGGGTCGTGGAAATCTGGAACGCTCTACCCCAAAAAGCAGTTGAGGCTCGGGGAGTCAATTGAAAATTTCAAAACTGAGATTGATAGATTTTGTTAGGCAAGGGTGTTAAAGGTTACGAACCAAGGCGGAGTTATGACACAGATGATCTAATTGAATGGTGGAACAGGCTAGAGGGGCTGAATGGCCTCCTCCTATTCCTATGTCCCTCTCGCTGCGTCACCAGGCTGCTTGTCTTGGATGAGCGAGAATTTCCAAATCAAAGCCATTGTCTTCAGCCTCCACTACAAACTCTGTACCCTTGCAATCGATTCGGACACTGTGCCGGAAGCGCAGATGTTTGGCCTGTATGGAATTCAGCAACAATAACTTGGTCTGACAGAACCGGTGCCCAACCATCTCCATTATATTTACAAACTGGGTTAACCTAAAGGACCCAAACAATATATCAGAGCATGACCCTCACTGGTCAGAGGAGCAGGGGGATTCTCCCCGGTATCCAGGCCAAATACCGCTTGACCTTAATAAATATGTTCCCTCATCTAATCTTTACGTGACATGAGCCAACTGATTCGTGCAGCCTCTGTATCACGTGTCCTACATTTTGACAAGAATGTGAATGGACAAGCACAGATATCAGATTCACTGGGGTAGTGGGGGCGGGGGGGTGTTGAACTTGCTCGGGACTTCTCCCGATCGACCGTCGTAACTTTGGCGGAAGATCGGTGGAAACACAAGCTCACACGCCCCGAGGATATTCACCCCCTCCACCCCCCCACCCCCTCACACGGTCTGGACTCCAAAGCCGTTCTGCCAACTCCGAACCCCAGGAACTTTAGTTAGTTTATGAGGAGCCAGTCCAAACAGGGGAGCAGTATTCAGGCAGTTACCGCATGAATGCCTTGCACGCTGTATCTGGAGTTGCTGGCTCCACACTTGGCTTTAAAATGTAGACCCAAGAATTTGGCTGATTGATTTCAGTTGATAATAAGAAGACCTTGCCAGAAATGTTAACTCTCCATGGTAACTTGGAGAAGACAATGGCCTTAAAGGACTTGGATTGAATGGGATGACATGTGAGGATGATTGATTGTTGAAGGAAGTTTCAGCAGCTCCGATTACGTGTCATTTATTGTCCCATTGTTAATTGGTAAGCCTCTGTGAAGTCCTTCCAAGACTTGAAGCATATTCCCATATCTGGAGAGGCCACCTCACGTGTACTATTGCACAGGATACAAGAAAAAGTTTGCAGTGCAATCCTCCAACCTCTCTCGCTCTCTGAGTCAGAAGGTTGTGGGTTCACAGTCCCACTCCAGAGACTTGAGCACATAATCCAGTCTGACATTCCAGTGCAGTACCGAGGGAGTGCTGCACTGTCGGAGGTGCCGTCTTTCGGATGAGACGTTAAATCGCGACCCTGTTCTCCTCTCTCGGGTCGATGTAAATGATCTCACGGCACTATTTTGAAGAAGAGCAGGGGAGTTCTCCCTGGTGTCCTGGCCGATACTTATCCCTCAACCAAAACTTAAAAATATATCACCTGGTCAATTATCTCATTGCTGTTTGTGGGAGCTTGTTGTACATTACAACAGAGACTACATTTCAAAAAAGTACTTCGTTGGCTGTAAAGCGCTTTGAGACGTCCTGATGTCATGAAAGATGCTATATAAATGCAAGTCTTTCTTTCTTCTTTCTATTTTATTGCTTCTACCAAGTCTATGATTGCCCCTGAACTATCAGGCTGGATTTTGTCAATGGGGGTGCGTTGGGGGCGGGACTGCTGGTTTTCGGGTTTCAGTCCCGCCCCCAACGATGTCTGGCCAACCCATGCTATTTTCCCTTGATTGACCTTGTTAAGCCCGCCCTGTGGGCTTAGCTGGCCAATTAAGGGAAAGCCGGTGACAGAGGACGTCAGCGTATGACGTTTCATCTGTCAACATTTTTTTGACAGATGAATTGTCAGCGTTTGACAGCTTTGAGAAGCTGTCAAACACTGACAATCTCTGTTCTAAGGTGAGCCCTTGCACAGAAGACTGACCAAAACCTCTCTCCTCAGCAGAAAGCAGATGGCTGCTGCATCTGAGAATGCAGCAGCCATTCTGTCATCTCTGCCATTGAGATGAGGCACCTCCGGATCCCCAAGGGTTGAAGCCTGCAGGAAGAAGCAAAGGTAAGGAAACTTTTTCTAACACTTTACACTCACCTCTCATACTTACCTCTCCATACTTGCACCCATCACTCGCCTCTACAGCGGACTTTTCGACCCCTATCAGCCCCGCAGACCCACTGCTCGCCTCGCTGACCCTGGCAAGGTTCGCAGCCGTTGGGAAGCCCACACTTGCAGGGGTAAAATGGGGATAAGCCTCAAAATTTCCTGTTAACTACCTGTTAACAGGCAGTTAATTGGCTCTAATCTCCTTCCCGCCTCGAGGAGACGGGTCCCTGCGCGAGTCGGGGACCCGCCTCCCAGGAAGATGGCACGGAGGCGGGTTGGGAGCGGGGTCGGTACCCGCTCCCAGTTTCTGCCATTTTCCCGGCAGTCCCGCCTCCATCCCGCCTCCCCAGGGCTGGGAAAATTCCCCCCATCATCTCTTGGTCCTACTAAGCTCCAAATGCACCATGCCACCCACTCTCCCTCCCTCCTCACTGTGTTGAATAGAAAACTCATCCCACCATCTTCTTCTCTAACACGTTCTTCCTCAGGATTTGAAAACTGTGACATTCAGTCACCCCTCCACAGGCTTTTAAAAGTCAAGCTAAGCTTTGCGGATCCACTACTTCCTAATTTATCTCGTCATCCCTCTTACTCTTGTCAAACTGAGAGGTCTCCTGTGCTATGGACCTAGGCCCTTCGAAACAAGTGTAAAATATTAGAACTGGGTGGAACTTAAATGTTCTCCCTCCCCAGCTCTGGGACCTGGGTTTGGATTCCAGATTGATATTAGGATGCATCTACAGGCCCAAATCTTGGGCCCATGTCGATCTAGCTTCTAATGAGTGAAAGTTTAAGATGCAAAAAATACTGGCCAAGAATTAAGAGCTGATGACTGATTAAACTGGCAGTTTCATTTAAGGAGCTCACAAGGATGGATGATGTTGGAAATAGAAAGGTCACATTCAGAACTTGTGCATTATTCTGCTTGGCTTATTGTGTAAAGGAATGAGCCAAACATATTCAGAAAAATACACCATCCTATGAACAGAATTCTGATTTTATTAAAATATGACAAACTGGGTTTAAAAATCTAAAAGCCTCAATGACACAAGCCGTAAACAGAAATACAGGCTTCTGAGATAAGATGAAGTGTTAACACAAAAGTTGTAAACACCATACAGGCTTTTGAGATAAAGATTGGTTATTGACACTGACACAATGGCCTCATTGAAGAAGCAAGGAGTTGGTTCCAAGGAGTCTGTAGTTTGGAACCAAAACAATAGCAATGCCCAAGTAAAGTGTTAAAATCTAAAACTTCGAATAAGGAAAACAGAACATTAAAAAACCATGTACCTTTGTAAAAGTAACATCAAATGAAACAGGAAACAGGATTATATATATAACCAACTAAGATGGCTAGGAAAACAAACACCCTGGTTGAAGTGGTTTTGACTTACATATTGTAAAAGGTACACAGCAGAACACTTTGAAAATATTACATCAATAGATGTACTAAGCAATCACATTGTTTATGTGTTGAACTTGGAACACATGGAGACATGACGTCTGTAATACAAGCAGCTAAAGTGATTTAACAATTCAATGGTAAACCTTCCTAAGAATGGCATCAAAGAGATAAATCTGCTATGCCATATTTTATGATAAGTTTTTGAAACACCTATACAGCAGACAGGATTCTAAAAGTTGGCAGCTGAAATGACAGTAAGAATAGAAAGAAGTCAACAGAAGTATCACTAGAGATAATTAGCTCACATCAGCAGAAAACTTCAAAGGATAAACTACTAAAAAAAGGTATAAAAATAGAGCTTTTCAGATGGAAAGTCAGAAGTCGCTGGAAGGGGCAGAGCGATTCTCACCTTCAGAACCACTCTGTAGGTCTACAACTGTTTGAGTCTCGGGTAATCAAGGTATTTGATTTTGGTGGATATTCTGGATTAAGAAATAAGTAGAAGTGTGGAAATGTAATGAAGTTAAGATTTGAGAACAAGGATCTCTGATAAGAAATGTAAGCAATTTGTATTTTGAACTGTTAAAGTCGCGATTGAAATTAATAGCTGTTAGCTGAATGTCAGTTCTTTAATAAATCTATATATTTTTTAAATTGTCTCAGAGTATTTCTGTATCAATCTCGCGAACTAATTTTCAGTATACTCCTTTGAGATGAGTTGCAGAATTCTGGGGGGTTTTCCGGACCCTCATAATATCCGGAAGGTTACAGTCTAGTTAAACTTGTTAAAAGTGCTATCCGGAGGATGGTAACATCTTCAGGCCGTTCCTTTCCTTTAGGGAGAGATAGTCTGAACCTTTAGACCCAATTAAGCGTCTCTAGGATTCGGCTAACACTAACTTTAGTTGAAGGTGAATGTCTGGGGAATACGCCTGATCTGGGGTAGCCCGAAAAGGGCTAGGACTTGTAATTATCCCTTCAATTGCATTCCCTTTGCAATCAAGTCAAACTTTAACAATCTTTCTGACTGACCAACAACAATAACAACTTATATTTATATAGTGCCTTTAACATAATAAAACGTACCAAGGCGCTTCACAGGAGCGTTATCAAAAAAAACAAAATTTGACACCGAGCCACATAAGGAGATATTATGAGGTGATCTCATTGAAACACACAAGATTCTGAGGGAGATTGACAGGGTAGATGCTGAGAGGTTGTTTCCCCTGGCTGGAGAGTCTAGAACTAGGGGGCACAGTCTCAGGATAAGGGGTCGGCCATTTAAGACTGAGATGAGGAGGAATTTCTTCACTCAGAGGGCTGTGAATCTTTGGAATTCTCCGCCCCAGAGGGCTGTGAATGCGGAGTCAAGGCTGAGATCGATAGATTTTTGGACTCTAGGGGAATCAAGGGATATGGGGTCAGGCGGGAAAGTGGAGTTGAGGCCGATGATCAGCCATGATCTTATTGAATGGTGGAGCAGGCTCGAGGGGCCGTATGGCCGACTCCTGCTCCTATTTCTTATGTTCTTATGGCAGATGAACAAAAGCTTGGTCAAAGAGGTAGGTTTTAAGGTGTGTCTGAAAGGAGGAAAGAGAGGCGGAGAGGTTTAGGGAGGGAACTCCAGAGCTTAGGGCCGAGGCAGCTGAAGGCACGGCCGCCAATGGTGGAGCGATAAAAATCGGGGATGTTCAAAAGGCCAGAATAGGCGGAGCGCAGAGATCTCGGGGGATTATAGGGCTGGAGGAGATTACAGAGATAAGGAGGGGAGAGGCCAACAATACTGGCTTTGAAAAAGGAGTTCAGTCAATCAGTACCTGACTTTAAACTGAGCTGTAGATGAATGATGGAGGGGGCAGATCTTGAATTAGTATCTAACGGGTGATAGCGAGTCGGCAGCTCGTTTTACATCTCCCCATTTATATTTCCACTGGCTTTAACGCTATCAACACTAGTACTTGTTTTACACTATCGCACACAGTCAGGATCTACCCCATTGATTTTAGAAACTGTAAGGGATTTGCGGCTCTGTGCTTCGCCTGGGTGCTAGTGCGGGGTTCGGCCTTATTGCCTGTTCTGGTCTCCAGCCAGCCTGATAACACTAGACACCTGTGAGTGGTTCGACCCACTCGCCCTTACGGTTCTGACACTGGACTTAGGTGCGAGAGCAATAATGCAGAGAAAACTCAGGTAGACCCGGATGAATAGTACGAAATGGAAAATCTTTATTGCATATTGTTCAAGATTACGAAATACATGTCATAAGCACAGATTAATGACAGTACAAGCTTACATACATCTATAAAACTAGGTTTAGGGAAACGAGGAGTGCACGACACATCGTAAAAGGGGACACACATTATAATTATCCTTAATAAAATCACCCTCCCCTATCAATGCCTGCTCTAATCTAGATCTGTAGGATCGAGAAACATGCTCACCACTCGTGACACCTCGGAGAATTCTACAACGGTGCTCGGCTGTTTTCGCCACAGCACCTGACTATTCACGTGTTGATCAGGGGTCTCTGTACCCCACTTGTTTACTCGCTCTGCTCCGGCTAGCAGGCTGGACCGTCTGCTGCCATGAAGATCTGTGTTGACCTCGGATTCCTGATAGAATTCGAAGAAGAGTCTTCCTGTGCCCGACACCGGTTGTCTGTAGAACTCGAAGAAAAGTCTTCTGGTGCCAGTTCGTGGAGTAACCTATAGAGTTCAAAAACCTATAGAGTTCAAAAATGGTCTTTATATTTCGGGCGCGGTCGGGGTTTACTGACCGCGGCGGCACGTGGCGTCTTCTTCTTCTTGTCTTGTCTTGTTTCGTCGGGCCTTCGAGTCCCTACACCGTTTACCGACCCTCGGGATGGTGCACCCGCTTACCGGCCTTCGCAGTCCAGCTCTTCACAGATCTTCGCGGCAAGCCACGAGGTTGACTCCAGAAAAGATCCGTGGAACAAGAGTTCGGTGGACAGCAAGAGCACGAGAGTTCGGCCCGAGTCGATAGTCAGCAGAGATAAGAGTCGAGAGGATAAGAGCAAGATGGACGTTTGTTTACTACAGTTATAGTACTGTAATTCTTTATCTCCCGCCCAATCTTAATGTTCATCTTTTGTCATGTTTTGGCGCTCAAACTTCTTGTATGGGGTGGTTCTTGTCTTTAATGGGTTTCGGTGATACTTGTAACTGGCTAAATACCCGTTAATATTTCTCCCATTGTGGAACCGGCTAGGAGTCTCCCTGGATGGGGTTTTGGGGGCCTCCGAATTCTTGTGTAAGCACCCACAAATGGCTCTCTCATTGTAGAGCTGCGGGGAATTTTTGGATTAATGTCTATGGATGGGCCTCTGATTGCCCAGTACAATAGTCTCTTGTTTGTGCCTGGAAAACGCTTCCAGCACTTATATTTCTTGCCTTTGTGTCAAAATGCAAATCGATCGCGTCTTGTCTTATATCAATATATGCTGAGTATTGTCCGATCTTGCTGAAATGTTTATTGGAACGCCATCTTGTCTGCCTACTGAAAAGTCTAGAAACTTCTGCCACGAGACGCGGCGGCCATTTTACAGGCTTCTTGTGTCCGTTTTGAAACCTGACAGCATTTTGCTGAAATAAAACTGTTTTAACGAATCTGTATCTCTCTTTCTCGTTATTTCGAAATCGCGATAATTTGCGAATTTTACAAAACCATTGATAGAGTCCATGTGATCTCCTGGACTGGTTTCGATTGCCTAAGAGAGTCGGAGGGGAATTTAACAGAGTGTTTTTTTTCACTTATTGCCCTGGGTTATTATTTCTCTGTTTGTTTGCCTCTCCCAGGAGATGACATGGCTGTGGGGATGGAGGTGGGGGGGGGGGGGGGAGGGTGGGGGGGGGAGGGAGTGGGAAGAAGTGTTTAGTCGCGATGCGCCGGCCATCTTGCGGTGTGGGGCAGGCTTGATGGACCAGCTGGTCTCTCCCTGCCCGTCAGTTTCGTATCTTGGTATCTGGAAAATGTAATCAGAACTCAACATTTACGGCGAGCATGAGGTCATCCAAAATTCATTCATAAATATTGAAGCAGGAAGAGAACGGGGTGCGATTCCCGTGTGGTGGGTGTCGGGAAGACTGTCAGCGGAGCTTACGCCCACTCACCTGATGAAGGCGGTAGGGGGCCTGTGCCATTTTCGTGACCGGGCCTAATTTAAATTCAATCGGCGAGCGAGCTGATGACACACCAGGACGCCTCCGTATTGCACAACGTTCCGGCACTGCTCTACCTCAGTACTACACAGTACAGCAGGAGTAGTCGACCTGTGTAACACACAGTTTAATGGGATTGTAATAGTTCAGGAACGTATGAGACTGGAAATCATGCCTGTCACATTATTGTATAAGGGCTCACTGCGATGCGATCCTCTTGATTAAAAGAAAGACTTGCATTTATATAGCACCTTTCACGACTTCTGTACATCCCAAAGCGCTTTACCGCCAACTTTTGATGGGTAGTCACTGTTGTAATATAGGAAATCTGGGCGCCAATTTGCGCACAGCAAGCTCCCACAAACAGCAATAAGATAAATGACCAGATCATCTGTTTTAGTGATGTTGGTTGAGGGATAAATATTGGCCCAGGACACCGGGGATAACTCCCCTGCTCTTCTTCAAAATAGCACCATGGGATCTTTTACTGCCACCTGAGAGAGCAGATGGGGCCTCGGTTTAACGTCTCATCCAGAAGACGGCACCTCCGACAGTGCGGCACTCCCTCAGTACTGCACTGGAAGCGTCAGCCTAGATTTTTGTGATTATGTCTTTGGAGTGGGACTTGAACCCACGATCCTTCTGAGTCAGAGGCGAGAGTGCTACCCACTGCGATGGATTGACAAGCTGACTGATACCCATGTAATTTAAGAGACAACGGTTGTAACTCACTGTTGGTGCCAATAGCATACGAACACTTAACAGTTTATAGTGTTAGTTATGGCTCAATGGGTAATACTCTCTGAATCACCAAGGTGTTACTTGGAAAATAAGAATCTAAATGGGGTAGAGGAGCAAAGGGATCTGGGGGTACAAATACACAAATCACTAAATAGTAGCGAAACTTCTTAAGACCATAAGAAAAGCAAACCAAGCACTAGGGTCTATTTCTAGAGGAACAGAATTGAAAAGTGCTGAAGTTATGCTAAACCTGTATCGAACCTTGGTTAGACCACACTTGGAGCACTGCGTACAATTCTGGTCACCATATCATAAAAAGGATAAAGAGAGGGTGCAGAGAAGATTTACAAGGATGATACCAGAAATGCGAGGGTATACATATCAGGAAAGGATGAGCAGGCTGGGTCTTTTTTCTCTTGAAAAGAGGAGGCTGAGGGGTGACCTAATAGAGGTCTTTAAAATGATGAAAGGTTTTGATAGAGTGGATACAGAGAGAGAGTGTTTCCACTTGTGGGGAAGAGCAAAACTAGAGGCCATCAATATAAGATAGTCACCAAGAAATCCAATAGGGAATTCAGAAGAAACTTCTTTACCCAGAGAGTGGTGAGAATGTGGAACTCGCTACCACAGGGAGTGGTTGAAGCGAATAGTATAGATGCATTTAAAGGGAGGCTAGATAAGCACATGAGGGAGAAGGGAATAGAGGGTTATGCTGATAGATTTAGATGAGGAAGGATGGGAAGAGGCTCGAGTGGAGCATGGACTGGTTGGGTCGAATGGCCTGTTTCTTTGCTGTATATTCTATGTAACTCTATGTAACTCTATATTGTGGGTCCACTCTATAGACCTGAGCAGAGAAGCTAGGCCAACACTCCAGTGCAGTACTGAGAGAGTGCGGTACTATCAGAGGTGCTGTCTTTCAGATGAGAAATTAAACCAAGGCCCCATCTACTCTCTCAGGTGGATGTAAAGGATCTCATGGCACTATTTCGAAGAGCAGTGGAGTTCTCCCTGGTGTCCTGGTCAACATTTATCCCTCAACCAACACCTAAAACAGATTTTCTGGTCATTATCACATTGCAGTCTGTGGGAACTTGCTGTGCGCAAATTGGCTGCCAAGTTTCCTACATTACAACTGTGACTACACTCCAAAAAGTACTACATTGGCTGGAAAGTGCTTGGGGACGTCCTGAGGTCATGAAAGGCGCTATAGCAATGGAAGTTCTTTCTTTCTGTACCAAATTCCAATTCTGAATGGGTTAACCTCTTCGTTCAGATGGCGAAATGAGGAATTTGGTTGAAATGCGTTAGATGTTTGTATGTTTGCATTGTTAATCGTAACAACCCTCATAACAGGAGAAACTGGACCACAGTCGGGGGGCTGAAATAGTGAACAGGTCGCGTGTCCTTTTATCATACTCGTACATCCAGGACGACATGGTGGTGGTTGGGGGGGGGGGTGGGGGGAGGGGATGGGGGGAGTGGGACGGTGGGGTGGTGGGGCAATGGGGCGCTGGGGCGGAGGTCCAACAAGTTACGACTTAGTCAGTACAGCGAGGCAGGCACACGGATAAAAATACCAATTGGAAAGCAGCGTCAAAAAAATACGCCAGGTAGGACAGTAGAGAGGGCCCATTTGGGCCTAGTTGAGATGGAGGCAGCCTGTAACCAAGGTTACCTCAGTGCCTGGAAGCAGAACTCGCCCAGCACAGAAAGTACTCGGTTCAGTCGGAAAACTTCAGCAACTTCAGTTTGGCAATTTTGGCAAGGATTGCATCAGCTTCTCCCTTCTAAATATTATTAAAGCCAGTCACATTTCTAAATTTTATCAGGGGAACTAGTACTTAAAGTGTCTCATGTAATACACAGCAAGCTCTTTGAAAGCTAACAGTTAAAGCTACTCCCAGTGTATCTCCCAGCACTGTGATCCTGCGCACATGGCCCTGTGCTGATTTTTAATAACGTCCTGGCTTGAAGTATATGTGCTTATAAATGTTCTTTGTCTTTTAGCGGAGAGCTAAAGGGCCAAAGGAAATCCCTATTTACATGGCAGTGTTTGGGTGATAATGACTGCAGCACGCACTATATATATATATATATAGCATAAAAAATTGGACTCTATTTTTTTTTAAATGTAGTAAAAGGAAGACAAAATCCCACATCACTGGCTTACATCACTGCCTACGCCCCACCCCTCTTCTGATTCACTAACTCATGACTCCATCCCCACACCCACTCTCTCTGCTCCACCATCAGCAGCAGCCCATTCAACCATCATGCCCCACAGTAAACCTTTTTACTCTGTTATAGAATCATGGAAAGATACAGCACAGAAGGAAGTCATTCGGCCCCTAATGTCTGTTCTGGCTCTTTGAAAGAGTTGTCCAATGAGTCCCACTTCCCTGCTCTTTCCCCGTAGCCTTGCAAGCTTTCTGCTTCTTTCAGGCTGTACGTTCCAGATCATAACAACTCGCTGCATTAAAAAAAAATGTCCTCATGTCGCCTCTGATTCTTTTGCCAATCACTTTAAATCTGTGTCCTCTGGTTACCGACCCTTCTGCCACTGGAAACAATTTCTCCTTCTCTATCCTTATCAAAACCTTTTCATGATTCTGAGCACCTCTATCATTTCTCCATTGTAAGATGAAGAGCTCCTTTCAAGGGAACCAACACAAATTGACAGGATATGCAGCCAGCAGGTGGTTTGACACGTTGGACCCCCTGGGACACATCTCATTGTCTTGGCTGTGCTCTTAGTGTGTCTTTGATGTAGGGAAAGATTTGAATAGATTTTGTCTGTGTTTAAATTGTGAATTCTGGGAGATTCTCTCACTGCTAACCTACCTGAGGAAGGAGCGAACAGCTCCGAAAGCTTGTAAAATTAAATAAATCTGTTGGACTATAACCTGGTGTTGTGCGACTTCTCATTTTTGTCCTTTCAAGGGGAACTAGAGGTGCAGTGGTTTTCTAAAAAAAAATTATTCATTCACGGGATGTGGGCGTCGCTGGCAAGGCCGGCATTTATTGCCCATCCCTAACTGCCCTTGAGTAGGTGATGGTGAGCCGCTTTCCTGAACCGCTGCAGTCCATGTGGTGAAGGTACTCCCACAGTGCTGTTAGAGAGGGAGTTCCAGGATTTTGACCCAGTGACGATGAAGGAACGGCGATATATTTCCAAGTCCGGATGGTGTGTGACTTGGAGGGGAACTTGCAGGTGATGCTGTTTTCACCTGTAGTAGAGTGGATGCAGCAATAACACCAACTTGCCTTTATAAAGCACCTTAAATGCAGTACAATATCCCAAGGCCATTATCAAACAAAATTTGATATCGAGCCACATAAGGAAATATTGGGGCAGATGACCAAAAGCTTGGTCAAAGAGGTAGGTTTTAAGGAGCGACTTAAAGGAGGAGGGCGAGGTAGAGAGGCGGAGAGGTTTAGGGAGGGATTTCCAGAGCTTAGGGCCTTGGCAGCTGAAGGCACGGCCGCCAATGGTGGAGCGATAGAAATCGTGGATGCGCAAGAGGCCAGTTTTGGAGGAGCGCAGAGAACTCGGAGTGTTGTCGGGCTGGAGGGGGTTACAGTGATAGGGAGGGGGGTGAGGCCACGGAGGGATTTGAAAACTGGGATGAGAATTTAAAAATCAGCAGCAGAGTTTTGGATGAACTCAAGCTTACGGAGGGTGCAAGGTGGGAGGTCGTCCAGGAGAGCGTTGGAAAGGTCACGTGTAGAGGTAACAAAGGCAATGAATGAGGGTTTCAGCAGCAGATGAGCAGGCATTCGGTGCCTCAGCTTCGAGCTACACAGCATGGCACATCTAAAGCAACCGAAGCCTTTTCGAGTGGAAAACAAAGGGGGTGGGGGGGAATTAAATCCTTTCCTGCTCCTCCAAAGGGAAAAAGGCTCTTTAACATGTTACATCCAAACCATCTGCTTTCTGATTAGATCTAATGCTCCAAATGTAGCCCAATCCACAGACTTGTTTTTTTGTCTTCCCATGTATGGACAATGTTGAATGAACATGTTGAGAAAGACCGGGGTGCATATTTATCTGATGTGTTCTGGCAGAGCCGAAGAGACTTCACTGGGACAGTATCTTGGAGCTGCTCCTTGTATGACTGAATGTGTCCCACATCCTCCAGCTCAGCAAACCTGCTGATGTATGGCACAATGCTTTCAGCAGACAATAATTGTCTCCATTTCTGCCACCACATCAATTGCATTCCCATAAGTAAATATCTCAATATAGATTCCAAATCTTGCTTGACTTTTTCTAATTTATGTTTTATTATGTGTTTTTTTTGGCTCCGTTTTCAGAATAAATAATAAGTTTCCTCCTCTTCCCAGAAAACAACAAATTGGATTAAATATTCCCTGTTTTGGGAAGATTGGATGGTGCAACAGGAAGACTTATTGGTCCCCCTGGGATCTGAGGTTTCTTCCAGACCAGACTGATGGAGATGAAAGTACCCTCTGTCTCCTGGCTGCGCTGGTCAACTCAGTTCCCATGTTTGCATGAACCCACAATACAAACCTGGCCCTAATGGATTCCAGCATAGACAAGTTGGATCCAATGGCCTGTTTCAGTAAATGGCAAATTAATTTCAATATAGATAAGTGTGAGGTGGTGCATTTTGGTAGGAGGAATAAGGAGGCTGCATACTCCATGGAAAATAAGAGTCCAAAGGGATCTAGGGGTACAGATTCACAAATCATTTAAAGTAGCAATGCAGGTTAACAAGGCCATAAAAATGCAAACAGAGCACTGGGGTTCATTTCTAGAGGAATAGGATTGAAAGAGGTTATATATAGAACCTTGGTTAGATCACACTTAGATTACTTTGCACAGTTCTGGTCTTAATATTCTGTCGGGAACGGTAGCCTAGTGGTAATGTTACGGGACTAGTAATCTAGCAGGCCTGGGTGAGCCGGGAGTCCTAAATCAGCTGGAGAATTTAAATTCAGTTAATTAAATAAATCTGGAATAAAAAGTTAGTATCAGGAATGTGTGATCATAAAACTATCAGATTGTTGTAAAAACCCATCTGGTTTACTAATGTCCTTTAGGGAAGGAAATCTGCCATCCTTACCTGGTCTGGCCTATATGTGACTCAAAACTGTCCTCTGAAATGGCCTAGCAAGCCACTCAGTTGTAACAAACTGCTACGAAAAATAATAAGAAGAATTAAACTGGACAGACCACCTCAGCACCAGCTATAGACATGGCAATGGCACACCCAGCCCAGTTGACCCTGCAAAGTTCCTCCTCACCAACATCTGGGGATATGTGCCAAAATGGGGAGAGCTGTCCCACAGACTAGTCAAGCAACAGACTGACAGAATTGTACTGTTCAGCCAATGTCCCAGACTCCTCCATCACCATCCCTGGTATGTCCTGTCCCACCGCCAGGAAACAGTGGTATACAGTTGGGAAGGAGTGGCCCTGGGAGACCCCAACATTGACCTCGGACCCCATGAAGTCTCGTGGCTTATGGGCAAGAAAACTTCCTGCTGATTACCTTCCTCAGCTGATGAATCAGTACTCTTCCATGTTGCCTAGGCCCTAAGCTCTGGAATTCACTGCCTAAAGCTGTCTGGCTCGCTACCTCTCTTTCCTCCTTAAAACCTACCGCTTTGACCAAGCTTTTAGTCACCTGCGCTAATTTATCCTTCTGTGGATCGGTGTCAAATTTTTTGTCTTAAAATACTCCTGTGAAGCGCCTTGGGACATTTTACTGCGTTAAAGGCGCTATATAAATACAAGTTGTTGTTGTTGTTGTTGTTGAAAACCACTTGGAAGAAGCACTGAGAGTAGCAAGGGCTCAGAAAGTACTCTGGGTGGGGGACTTCAATGTCCATCACCAAGAGTAGCTCAGTCGCACCACTACTGACTGAGCTGGCCAAGTCCTGAATTACATAGCTGGGAGTCTGGCCTGCGACAGGTGGTGAGAGAACCAACATGAGGGAAAAACTTACTTGACCTCGTCCTCACCAATCCACCTATCGCAAATGCATCTGTCCATGACAGTAATGGTAACAGTGACCACCACACAGTCATTGTAGAGACGAAGTCCCGTCTTCACACTGAGGACACTCTCCATCGTGTTGTGTGGCACTACCACCCTGCTAAATGGGATAGATTCAGAACAGATCTAGCAGCTCAAAACTGGGCATCCATGAGGCGCTGTGGGGCAGCAGCAGCAGAATTGTATTCCACCACAATCTGTAACCTCATGGCCCGGCTTATCCTCACTCTACCATTACCATCAAGCCAGGGGACCAACCCTGGTTCAATAAGGAGTGTAGAAGAGCATGCCAGGAGCAGCACCAGACGTATCAAAAAATGAGGTGCCAACCTGGGGAAGCTGCAACACAGGACTACATGCATGCTAAAAAGCGGAAGCAGCATGCTATAGACAGAGCTAAGCAATCCCACAATCAACGGATCAGATCAAAGCTTTGCAGTCCTGCCATATCCAATCGTGAATGATGGTGGACCATTAAACAACTAACAGGAGGAGGAGGCTCCATGAATATCCCCATCCTCAATGATGGTGGAGCCCAGCACGTGAGTGCAAAAGACAAGGCTGAAGCGTTTTCAACCATCTTCAGCCAGAAGTGCCGAGTGGATGATCCATATCGGCCTCCTCCTGAGGTCCCCATCATAACAGGAGCCAGTCTTCAGCCAATTCGATTCACTCCACGTGATATCAAGGAACAGCTGAGTGCACTGGATACAGCAAAGGCTATGGGCCCCGACAACACCCCGGCTATCGTGCTGAAGACTTTTGCTCCAGAACTAGCCGCGCCTCTAGCCAACCTGTTCCAGTACAGCTATAACACTGGCATCTATCCGACAATGTGTAAAACTGCCCAGATGTGTCCTGTCCACAAAAAGCAGGACAAATCCAATCCGGCCAATTACCACCCCATCAGCCTACTCTCAATCATCAGCAAAGTGATGGAAGGTGTCGTCAACAGTGCTATCAAGCAGCACTTACTCACCAATAACCTGCTTGCCAATGGTCAGTTTGGGTTCCACCAGGACCACTCGGCTCCCGACCTCATTACAGCCTTAGTCCAAACATGGACAAAAGAGCTGAATTCCAGAGGTAAGGTGAGAGTGACTGCCCTTGACATCAAGGCAGCATTTGACCGAGTGTGGCATCAAGGAGCCCTTGTAAAACTGAAGTCAATGGGAATCTGGAGTCATACCTAGCACAAAGAATGATGGTTGTGGTGGTTGGACGCCAATCATCACAGCCCCAGGACATCGCTGCAGGAGTACCTCAGGGCAGTGTCCTAGGCCGTTCGTCAATGACCTTCCCTCCATCATAAGGTCAGAAGTGGGAAAGTTCGCTGATGACTGCACAGTGTTCATTGCCATTCGCAACTCCTCAGATAATGAAGCAGTCCATGCCCACATGCAGAAAGACCTGGATGTCATTCAGGCTTGGACTGATAAGTGGCAGGTAACATTTGTGCCACAGAAGTGCCAGGAAATGACTATCTCCAACAAGCGAGCATCTAACCACCACTCCTTGACATTCAATGGCATTACCATCGCCGAATCCCCCACCATCAATATCCTGGGGGTCACCATCGAAAAGAAACGTAACTGGACCAGCCACATAAATACTATAGCAACAAGAGCAGGTCAGAGGCTGGATATTCTGCGGCGAGTGTCTCACCTCATGACTCCCCAAAGCCTTTCCACCATCTACAAGGCACAAGTCAGGAGTGTGATGGAATATTCTCCACTTGACTGGATGAGTGCAGCTCCAACAACACTCAAGAAGCTCGACATCATCCAAGACAAAGCAGCCCACTTGATTGGCACCCCATCCACCACCTTAAACATTCACTCCCTCCAGCACCGGCATACCGTGGCTGCACTGTGTACCATCTACAAGATGCACAGCAGCAACTCACCAAGGCTTCTTCGGCAATACTTCCCAAACCCGTGACATCTACCACCTAGAAGGACAAGGGCAGCAGGCGCATGGGAACACCACCACCTCCAAGTTCCTCTCCAAGTCACACACCAACCTGACTTGGAAGTATATCGCCATTCCTTCATCGTCGCTGGGTCAAAATCCTGGAACTCCCTCCCTAACAGCACTGTGGGAGTACCTTCACCATACGGACTGCAGCGGTTCAAGAAGGCAGCTCACCACCACCTTCTCAAGGGCAACTAGGGATGGGCAATAAATGCTGGCCTTGCTAACGGCTCCCACATCCCATGAGCAAATAAAAAAATATAGAGGCACTGGAGAAGGTGCAAAAAATATTAACAATGATGATCCTAGAACTGAGAGGTTATAACTATCAGGAAATGCTGAAAATGGTGGGGCTCTTTTTTCTTGAAAAGAGAAGGCTGAGGGGTTATGGATTATGGAGAGGTTTGATAGGGTAGACATAGAGAAGATCTTTCCAATTGTGCAGGAGTCCAAAACTAGGGGCCGTAAATATCTTATAACATAGCATATGGGGGGTAGAATAGTCCCAATGCAACAGGGTAGATTTTGACATTGTGCGATAGTGTAAAAAGGGGATAGCAAGCTTGCTGCTCATTTTATATCTCTAACTATTTAAATTCCAATTGAAGTCAATGGATAGGGAGAAATGTAAATTGGTTTGTCGATTCGCTATCACCCTTTTTACAATATCGTACAAAGTCAAGATATAACCTGCCGTGTGTTACCGAGGGAGATGAGTCCCAATATATTGTCCTTTTTTGAGGGAGAATAATCCCAATATATTGTTTGTTACTGTGGGAGAATGTTCCCAATGTATTGTGTGTTACTGAGGTAGAACGGTCCCAATATATTGTGTGTTACTGAGGGAGAACAGTCCCAATATATTGTTCTTTCTGTGGGAGAATGGTCCCAATATATTGTGTGTTACTGAGGGAGAACAGTCCCAATATATTGTTTGTTACTGAGGGAGAACAGTCCCAATATATTGTGTGTTACTTAGGGAGAACAGTCCCAATATATTGTTTGTTACTGAGGGAGAACAGTCCCAATATATTGTTTGTTACTGAGGGAGAATGGTCCCAATATATTGCTTGTTACTGAGGGAGAACAGTCCCAATATATTGTTTGTTACTGAGGTACAACAGTCCCAATATATCGTGTGTTACTGAGGGAGAACTGTCCCAATATACCGTGTGTTACTGAGGTAGAACAGTCCCAATATATTCTGTGTTACTGAGGGAGAATGTTCCCAATACACTGCGTGTTACTGAGGTAGACTGGTGCCAATATATTGTGTGTTACTGAGGGAGAATGATTCTAATATATTGTGTGTTACTGAGGGAGAACAATCCCAATATATTGGGCCAGAAATTCGGGTCTCCACGGGTGATTACACGCTGTGTACCCACCTGTAGACTCAACGAAAGTGCCGGTTTTGCGCATGCACTGCGCATGCGCTGGAAACCGGAACTTCCGTTCCCTGGAAGGAAGGGGTTCGGAGGTCAAACGCGTGCGCCGGAGAGGCAGCGCGCACGCATCGAACTTCCGCTTTTTTTTCAGGTTTCTCCGTGAGGGTAAGTCCCCAGCAGCTGTGCGGGGAAACAGCAGGTGCAAGGCCTGCTCTTAAAAAGGTAAGTGGTGAATTAAGTGAAATTTGAACATTTTTTCCACAGGTTTATCTTTTTTAAATACTTTAAAGAAAGATAAGTTTATTTTTAGCCCCGTTAAAAACTGTAATTAATTTTTTCAAAAATTTTAATTTTTGTTTAAAATAGTTAATTTATGTAATTTATAGTTATTTTAAAAATTTGATGTTTTTTTTTAAATTTATTTGAAGTTTTAGTTAGGTTTTGGGGCCGATCTGTATTCATAGATTTGACAGGTCTTCCTGTCAAATCTATGAATGGAGATTCCCTGCTCCGATTGGCTCTCCATGGCCCACGTGATCCCAGGGGACGCTTCGAACTAACTGCGCCCCTGGGATACGCAAGCACTGCACACCGGCAGCTGGAGGAGGCCCAGCATCGGAATCCCACGCGGGCCCACAGCACAATGGCAGGCGCGCTAGGCAAGTGCAGGTCGGGGGCTTGCACCCGCGGGAAGCCTCCGAGCCGAATTTCTGGACTATTGTGTTTTACTGAAGGAGAACAGTCCCAATATATTGTGTGTTACTCAGGGAGAATGTTCTCATAGAAACATAGAAACATAGAAGATAGGAGCAGGAGTAGGCCATTCAATGAGATCATGGCTGATCATCCAAACTCAGTACCCTGTACCTGCCTTCTCCCCATATCCCTTGATACCTTTAGCTTTAAGAAATATATCTAACTCATTCTTGAATATATTTAATGATTTGGCCTCAACTACCTTCTGTGGTAGAGAATTCCACAGGTTCACCACTCTCTGGGTGAAGAAATTCTTCCTCATTTCTGTCCTAAATGGCTTACCCGTTATCCTTAGATTATGACCCCTGGTTCTGGACTCTCCGACCATCGGGAACATTCTTCCTGCATCTAGTTTGTCCAGACCTGTCAGAATTTTATATGAGATCCCCTCTCATTCTTCTATATTCCAACGAGTATAAGACCAATCGACCCAATCTTTCCTCATATGTCATTCCTGCCATCCCAGATATCAGCCTTGTGAATCTTCGCTGAACTCCTTCCATGGCAAGAACATCCTTCCTCAGATATGGCGACCAAAACTGCACACAATACTCAAGGTGTGGTCTCACCAAGGCCCTGTACAACTGCAGCAGGACATCCCTGTTCCTATACTCAAACCCTTTCGCTATGAAGGCCAACATACCATTTGCCTTCTTCACCGCCTGCTGCACCTGCATGCTTACTTTCAGCGACTGGTGCACAAGGACACCCAGGTCTCGTTGCACTTCCCCTTCTCCCAATCTATTGCCATTCAGATAATAGTCTGCCTTTCTGTTTTTGACACCAAAGTGGATAACCTCGCATTTATCCACGTTATATTGCATCTGCCACGCTTCTGCCCACTCACCCAACCTGTCCAAATCATCCTGGAGTTTCTCGGTATCCTCCTCGCAGCACACACTCCCACCCAGCTTTGTGTCATCTGCAAACTTGGAGATATTACATTTAGTTCCCTTATCTAGATCATTAATGTATATTGTGAATAGCTGGGGTCCAAGGACCGATCCCTGCGGTACCCCACTAGTCACTGCTTGCCACTCGGAAAAAGACCCATTAATTCCTACTCTCTGCTTTCTGTCCGCCAACCAGTTCTCTATCCAAGTCAATACCTTGCCCCCAATCCCATGTGCCTTAACTTTACACGCTAATCTCTTATGCGGGACCTTATCGAAAGCCTTTTAAAAGTCCAAATACACCACATCTACTGGTTCTCCCTTATCTATTTTCCCAGTTACATCCTCAAAAAATTCCAGTAGATTAGTCAAGCACGATTTACCTTTTGTAAATCCATGTTGACTTTGTCCGATCCTGTCACTGTTTTTCAAGTGCTCAGCTATTACATCCTTTATAATGGACTCTAGCATTTTCCCCACTACCGATGTCAGGCTTACCGGTCTGTAATTCCCCGCTTTCTCTCTACCACCCTTTTTGAATAGTGGGGTAACATTAGCTACCCTCCAATCCATGGGTACAGTTCCAGATTCCATCGAATGTTAGAAGATGATCAGCAATGCATCTACTATTTCTAGGGCCACTTCCTTAAGTACCCTAGGATGTAGATTATCAGGCCTTGGGGATTTATCGGCCTTCAATCCCGTCAATTTCCCTAACACCATTTCCCTGCAAATACTGATTTCTTTCAGTTCCTCCCTTTCATCAGACCCTATGTTCTCCAACATCTCTGGGAGGTTATTTGTGTCCTCCTTTGTGAAGACAGAACCAAAATATGCATTTAATTGGTCTGCCATTTCTTTGTTCCCCATTATTACTTCCCCCACTTCTGACTGCAAGGGACCTACACTTGATTTCACTAATCTTTTTCTCTTCACATATCTATAAAAGCTCTTACAGTCAGTTTTTATGTTCCCAGCAAGCTTACTTTCAATATATATTGTTTGTTACTGAGGGAGAATGATCCTAATATATTGTTCGTTTCTGAGGGAGAATGGTCCCAATATATCGTGTTTTACTGAGGTAGAACAGTCCCAATATATTGTTTTTTATTGTGGAAGAATGATCCTAATATATTGTTCGTTACTGAGGGAGAACAGTCCCAATATATTGTGTGTTACTGAGGGAGAATGATCCTAATATATTGTTCGTTACTGAGGGAGAACAGTCCCAATATATTGTGTGTTACTGAGGGAGAACAGTCCCAATATATTGTGTGTTACTGAGGGAGAACAGTCCCAATATATTGTGTGTTACTGAGGGAGAATGATCCTAATATATTGTTCGTTACTGAGGTAGAATGGTCCCAATATATCGTGTGTTAGTGAGGGAGAACAGTCCCAATATATTGTGTGTTACTGAGGGAGAACAGTCCCAATATATTGAAATAACAACAGAAAGCACTGGAAAAACTCAGCAGGCCAGGCAACATCTGTGGATTGAGAAACAGAGTTAACGTTTCAGGTCGAAGACCCACTCTGTTTATGGTGGGCTTGGGACACCTGGGGTAGAGACATAATTCTGCATTGCTACCAGCTGAGGTGACAGTAAGAATAGCAGGGGTCAGCAGAAAAATGACTAGAGATAATTAGCTTACATCAGCAGAAAACTTCAAAGGAAATACCACTGAAATAGGATATAAATATTGAACTTTCAAATGGGTTGATAGTCTCGCTGTAAAGGGGCAAAGCAATTCTCAGGCTTCAGAGGTGGCTCTGTAAGTCTACAATACTTTGTACCTTGGGGATCAAGGTATTGTACTGTATTTGATTTTGGTGGATATCCTGGAATAAAGACTAAGAACTGTAAAACTGTAGTGAAGTTAAGATCTGATAATAAGAATTGTAAGCTTTCCCTTTTTGGAACTGTTAATGTTGCGATTGAAACACCTGCTGTAATTACATGTTGGTTCTTTAATAAATCTATATATTTTTAGAATTATCTCACATAATACTTCTGTATCAAACTCGCAAACTCAATCTCTGTACACTCTTTGGTGAGGAGTTGCAGAATTCTGGGGGAGTTTTCCGGACCCTCATAATATCCGGAACGTTACAGTCTAGCTAAACTTATTAAAAGTGCTATCTGGAGGATGACAACATCTTCAGCTTGTTCCTTTCCTTTAGGGAGAGATATTTTTTTGAATTTTTTTTAACAGGTATATCTTTTTTAGAGACTTTCAAGACAGGTAAGTTTATTTTTATAACTTTTTTAAAGATTTTAAATTTTTTCAAAAATTTAATTTTTTATTTAAAATGGTTAATTTAATTAACTATACTTATTTTATTAATGTGATGGGTTTTTTTTAAAATTTAATTGAGGTTTAGCTGTTATTTTGGGGGGGTGTAAGATTCATAGATTTAACAGCACGTCTGTGAAACTTATGAATGGAAGATGGTGTGCTGCCATTGGCTCTAACTGAGTCACGTGATCCCACAGCTCGCGCGAATTCACTACGCCGCTGGGATACGCAAGCACTGCCCAGCTGATCTCTAGAACATCAAGTTCGTGCGAGCTGGATCTGAAAAAGCACAAGCGAGGTGAGAGATCGCGGGAAAGCCTTACCCCCGCGGGAACAGAGCGAGATCAATTTCTGGGCCAATGTGTGTTACTGAGGGAGAATGGTCCTAATATATTGTGTGTTACTGAGGGAGAATTATCCTAATATATCATGTGTTACTGAGGGAGAACAGTCCCAATATATTGTGTGTTACTGATGGTGAACAGTCCCAACATATTGTGTATTACTGAGGGAGAACAGTCCCAATATATTGTGTATTACTAACGGAGAACAGTCCCAATATATTGTGTGTTACTGAGGGAGAACAGTCCCAATATATTGTGTGTTACTGAGGGAGAACAAGCGTAATATATTGTTTGTTACTGAGTGAGAACAGTCCCAACATATTGTTTGTTACTGAGGGAGAATGATCCTAATTTATTGTTCGTTACTGAGGGAGAATTGCCCCAATATATTGTGTGTTACTGAGGGAGAACCGTCCCAATATATTATTTGTTACTGAGGGAGAATATTCCCAATATATTGTGTGTTACTGAGGTAGAATGGTCCCAATATATTGTGTGTTACTGAGGGAGAACATGAAGGGATAATTACTAGTCCTAGCCCTTTTCGGGCTACCCCGGATCAGGCGCATTCCCCAGACGTTCACCTTCAACTAAAGTTAGAGACAGCCGAATCCTATAATAACACTTAATTGGGTCTAAAGGTTCAGATTATCTCTCCCTAAAGGAAAGGAACAGCCTAAAGATGTTACCGTCCTACAGATAGCACTTTTAATAAGTTTAACTAGACTGTAACCTTCCGGACATAATGAGGGTCCGGAAAACTCCCCCAGAATTCAGGAACTCCTCACCAAAAAGTGTACAGAGATTGAGTTTGCGAGTTTGATACAGAAGTACTATGTGAGACAATTCTAAAAATATATAGATTTATTAAAGAACCAACATGTAATTACAGCAGGTGTTTCAATCGCAACATTAACAGTTCAAAATACAAATAGCTTACAATTCTTATTATCAGAGATCCTTATTCTCAAATCTGAACTTCGTTATATTTTTACTTTTCTTACTTAGTCTTAATCCAGGATATCCACCAAAATCAAATACCTTTGATTACTCGAGACTCAAAGAGTTGTAGGCTTACAGCGTGGTTCTGTAGCCGAGAATCGCTCTGCCCCTTCCAGCGACTTCTGTCTTCCTATTTGAAAGTTCTATATTTTATACCCTTTTTTCAGTGGTATATCCTTTGAAGTTTCCTGCTGATGTAAGCTAATTATCTCTAATTATATTTCTGTTGCCTTCTTTCTATTCTTACTGTCAGTTCAGCTGTTAGCTTGCAGACTTGTGTTTTTACCTTTAAGTGTTCAAAACTTATCATAAAAAACGGCTATAACAGATGTATCTATTTGATGCCATTCTTACGAAGGTCTTCTATTCAATTCTAAAGTCACTTCAGCTGGTTGTATAAAGATTTCGTGTCTCCTAGTTGTTCCAAGGTCAACACAAACACAATGTGATTGCTTAGTGCATCTATTGATGTCATACTTACAAAGTCTTCTGTTTGTATCTTTTACAACATGTAAATTAAAAACACTTCAACCGAGTACATGATTGTCTTCCTAGCTACTTCAATTGGTTGTATTACAGACTTCGTGTCTCCTTGTTTCATTTGATGTCATATTTATGAAGGCATATGTTTCTTTAATGTTCTGTGTTTCTGTTTTCCGAAGTGTTGGTTTAAAACAATTTAACTGGGTATTCTTATTGTGTTCTTCCGAAAGCTCAGACTTTCTGGAAGCTCCAATCTGCTGCTTCAATGGGGCTATTGTTTTAGTGTCAACAACTGATTCTTATCTCAAAAGCCTGTATGGTGTTTACAACTTTGTGTTGTTCAGGCTTTTAGATTTTTAAACCCAGTCTGTCATGTTTTAATAAAGTCAGAATTCTGTTCATAGGATGGTGTATTTTTCTGAATATGGCTATTCCTTCACAAACAGTCCAAATATATTGTTTGTTACTGAGGGAGAACAGTCCCAATATATTGGGGGAAAAATTCAGTTGGTTGCGCCTCCCGTTAGCGCCTTAAGAGGGCGCTAATGGGGCGCAAAGCATCTAGCACCCAGGCGCGGCGAAGTTTGCGCCGCTCGCGAAATTAACTAGACATTTTGCGGCAGCGCTAAACACTACCGCCACGATCTCCTGCGCCGGCAGATCGTGACGTCAGTCGAGTGCGCAACGCCCCGGTATCGCCCCGGAGCGGAAATTGAGTGGCGCCCCCTGCTTTACCGCCTGACGCTAGCAACGACAGGTTGAGGGGAGCGTTCTGCAGTCATGAAGGGAAAGGGGGAGCGCTATTTAAAGGTGACCGCTTCCTGCCTTTTATTGTTGGTGCCATTTTTGAACTACGCATTCTGAGAGAGAGAGAGAGAGACTTCTGGAGAGATTCAACGTTGTGTGAAGGAGTTTTGGAGCAGCACTTTGCAGGTTCATTTTGATCTGCCATTCCTTGTATCGATTTAGAAGAGTCTGTGGGGGCTGCACTCTGAGCTCTTTGCCTGGTACTCTCCATTGTTCTTTCCAGCAGATTTGATGTGCAGGTCTCTCCAGGCCGAGATTCAAGGCTGCAATGAGCAGGATGTGGATGGAAAGCAAGATTAACCATCCCCTTTAAGAACTGGCCCGGGACATTGTGTGTGTGTTCCATTGCTGACTGACATTACATGAGCTTCGCCAGTGCTCTGAAAGGTAGCGCCTCGCTCCTCGGCCTTTGCGCCTTAAGACAGGTGTGAAGCACCTGATTTAGCGCTCCAATCACCTCCAGGGGCGATAAAAGTCAAGTTTGCAGTCGGTGGCGATAATTAGCGCCAGGCGCTAATCTTTTCGCCCGGCCGATAATTGCGCCCCAAATGGGGCGATACTGAATTTCTCCCCCATTGTTTGTTACTGAGGGAGAATGTTCCCAATATATTGTGTGTTACTGAGGTAGAATGGTCCCAATATATTGTGTGTTACTGAGGGAGAACAGTCCCAATATATTGTTTGTTACTGAGGTAGAATGGTCCCAATATATTGGGGGAGAAATTCAGTATCGCCCCATTTGGGGCGCAATTATCAGCCGGGCGCAAAGATTAGCGCCTGGCGCTAATTATCGCCACTGACTGCAAACTTGACTTTTATCGTCCCTGGAGGTGATTGGAGCGCTAAATCAGGCGCTTCACACCTGTCTTAAGGCGCAAAGGCCGAGGAGCGAGGCGCTAACTCAGAGTGCTGGCGAAGCTCATGTGATGTCAGTCAGCAATGGAACACACACACAATGGCACGGGCCAGTTCTTAAAGGGGATGGTTAATCTTGCATTCCATCCACATCCTGCTCATTGCAGCCTTGAATCTCGGCCTGGAGAGACCTGCACATCAAATCTGCTGGAAAGAACAATGGAGAGTACCAGGCAAAGAGCTCAGAGTGCAGCCCCCACAGTCTCTTCTAAATCGATACAAGGAAGGGCAAATCAAAATGAACCTGCAAAGTGCTGCTCAGTACCCAAAACTCCTTCACACAATGTTGAATCTCTCCAGAAGTCTCTCTCTCTCTCTCTCAGAATGCGTGGTTCAAAAATGGTACCAACAATAAAAGGCAGGAAGCGGTCACCTTTAAATAGCGCTTCCCCAGTCCCTTCATGACTGCAAAACGTTCCCCTCAACCTGTCGTTGCTAGCGTCAGGCGGTAAGGCAGGGGGCGCCACTCAATATCCGCTCCGGGGCGATACCGGGGCGTTGCGCACTCGACTGACGTCACGATCTGCCGGCGCAGGAGATCGTGGCGGTAGTGTTTAGCGCTGCCGCAAAATGTCTAGTTAATTTCGCGAGCGGCGCAAACTTCGCCGCGCCTGGGCGCTAGATGCTTTGCGCCCCATTAGCGCCCTCTTAAGGCGCTAACGGGAGGCGCAACCAACTGAATTTTTCCCCCATTGTGTGTTACTGAGGATGAACAGTCCCAATATATTGTGTGTTACTGAGGAAGAACAGTCCCAATATATCATGTGTTACTGGGGGAGAACAGTCCCAACATACTGTGTGTTACTGAGGTAGAACAATCCCAATATATTGTGTGTTACTGAGGTAGAACAATCCCAATATATTGTGTGTTACTGAGGGAGAATGGTCCCAATTTATTGTGTGTTACTGACGGAGAACAATCCCAGTATATTGTGTGTTACTGAGGTAGAACAGTCCCAATGTTTTGTGTGTTACTGAGGAATGGTTTAAGGGATGGTTTCCTAAACCAATATGTTGAGGAACCAACTCGAGGGGAGGCCATCCTGGACTGGGTGTTGTGTAATGAGGAGGGACTAATCAGCAATCTTGTGGTACGAGGCCCCCTGGGGAGGAGTGACCATAGTATGGTGGAGTTCTACATTAGGATGGAGAAGGAAACAGTTAAGTCAGAGACCATGGTCCAGAACTTAAATAAGGGCAACTTTGAGGGTATGAGGCGTGAATTGGCGAGGTTAAATTGGCAAGCGATATTTAAGGGGCTATCAGTGGAAGGGCAATGGCAGACATTTAGAGATCGCATGGATGAACTACAACAATTGTACATCCCGGTCTGGCGTAAAAATAAAAAAGGGAAGGTGGCTCAACCATGGCTAACAAGGGAAATCAGGGATAGTATTAAAACCAAGGAAGTTGCATACAAATTGGCCAGAAGTAGCAGCAAACCCGGGGACTGGGAGAACTTCAAAACTCAGCAGAGGAGGACGAAGGGTTTGATTAGGGCAGGGAAAATAAAATATGAAAGGAAGCTTGCAGAGAACATTAAAATGGACTGCAAAAGCTTCTATAAATATGTAAAAAGAAAGAGGTTAGTAAAAACAAACGTAGGTCCCCTGCAGTCAGAAACAGGGGAAGTCGTAATGGGGAACAAGGAAATGGCGGATCAATTGAACAAGTACTTTGGTTCGGTGTTTACTGTGGAGGACACACACAACCTGCCGGAAATAAAAGGGGTCAGAGGATCTGGTAAGAGGGAGGAGCTGAGGGAAATCCTTATTAGTCGGGAAAAGGTATTGGGGAAATTGATGGGACTGAAGGCTGAAAAATCCCCGGGGCCTGATGGTCTGCATTCCAGAGTACTTAAGGAGGTGGCCTTGGAAATAGTGGATGCATTGACGATCATTTTCCAACATTCCTTAGACTCTGGATCAGTTCCGATGGAGTGGAGGGTGGCCAATGTAACCCCTCTTTTTAAAAAAGGAGGGAGGGAGAAAGCAGGGAATTATAGACCGGTCAGCCTGACATCGGTCGTGGGTAAAATGATGGAAGCAATTATTAAAGATGTCATAACAGACCATTTGGAAAGTGGCGACATGATAGGTCCAAGTCAGCATGGATTTGTGAAAGGGAAATCATGCTTGACAAATCTTCTGGAATTTTTTGAGGATGTTTCCAATAGGGTGGACAGGGGGGAACCAGTAGATGTGGTGTATTTGGACTTTCAGAAGGCCTTCGACAAGGTCCCACACAAGAGATTGGTGAGCAAAGTTAAAGCACATGGGATTGGGGGTAATGTGTTGACGTGGATTGAGAACTGGTTGGCACACAGGAAACAAAGAGTAGGAGTAAATGGGTACTTTTCAGAATGGCAGGCAGTGACCAGCGGGGTACCGCAGGGTTCGGTGCTGGGACCCCAGCTGTTTACATTATATATTAATGATTTGGACGAAGGGATTAAATGTAATATCTCCAAATTTGCGGATGACACTAAATTGGGAGGCAGTGTGAACAATGAGGAGGATGCTAGGAGGCTACAGAGTGACTTGGACAGGTTGGGTGAATGGGCAAATGTATGGCAGATGAAGTACAATGTGGATAAATGTGAGGTTATCCACTTTGGTGGTAAAAATAGAGAGGCGGACTATTACCTGAATGGTGGCAGATTAGGGAAAGGGGACGTGCAACGAGACCTAGGCGTCATGGTACATCAGTCACTGAAGGTGGGAATGCAAGTGCAGCAGGCAGTCAAGAAAGCAAACGGAATGATGGCCTTCATAGCAAGGGGATTTGAGTACAGGAGTAGGGAGGTGATGCTACAGTTGTACAGGGCCTTGGTGAGGCCACACCTGGAGTATTGTGCGCAGTTTTGGTCTCCTAACTTAAGGAAGGACATTCTTGCTATTGAGGGAGTGCAGCGAAGGTTCACTAGATTGATTCCTACGATGGCCGGACTGACATATCAAGAAAGATTGGGTCAACTGAACTTGTATCCTCTGGAGTTCAGAAGAATGAGGGGGGATCTTATAGAGACATTTAAAATCCTGACTGGTTTAGACAAATTAGATGCGGGCAGAATGTTCCCAATGGTAGGGAAAACTAGAACCAGGGGTCACAGTCTAAGGATTAAGGGGAAGCCATTTAGGACTGAGCTGAGGAGGAACTTCTTCACCCAGAGAGTGGTGAATCTATGGAATTCTCTTCCACAGAAGGTTGTTGAGGCCAGTTCGCTAAATATATTCAAAAGGGAGTTAGATATAACACTCACAACTAAGGGGATCAAGGGGTATGGCGAGAAAGCAGGAATGGGGTACTGAGGTAGCATGTTCAGCCATGAACGCATTGAATGGTGGTGCAGGCTCGAAGGACCGAATGGTCTACTCCTGTACCTATTTTCTATGTTTCTATGAAGAACAGTCCCAATATATCATGTGTTACTGAGGGAGTACTGTCCCAACATATTGTGTGTTACTGAGATAGAACAATCCCAATATATTGTGTGTTACTGACGGAGAACAGTCCCAATATATTGTGTGTTACTGAGAGAGAACTGTCCCAACATATTGTGTGTTACTGAGGTAGAACAATCCCAATATATTGTGTGTTACTGACGGAGAACAGTCCCAATATATTGTTTGTTACTGAGGGAGAATGATCCCAATATATTGTGTGTTACTGAGGGAGAATGGTCCCAATATATTGTGTGTTACTGAGGTAGAACAGTTCCAATATATTGTGTGTTACTGAGGTAGAACAGTTCCAATATATCGTGTCTTACTGAGGGAGATTAGTCCCAATATATTGTCTGTTACTGAGGTAGATAGGTCCAGCAACAATTTTTTTTCCAAAACTGCCAGCCAAATGAGAGAAATGTCACAGCCAAATGTAAACTGTGAAAGTTAATTATATCTGTAAGTGTTACACTGAACCCATTGTCTAAAACACCCTGCAGTGTATCAACAGCAAGCGTTGAACTGACGGCATCATCGCCTTGAATGGTAACCACATGTTGTGATGGCAAGGAAAAAGTAAATAACCTTAAATACTGCTGAATATTTACTCATTGTAATATATAATGATTAGTAGAAGAATCTCTGAGTCAGGACGCATTCCAGATGACAAACAACAGTGCATAGAAATTTCCAGTAAATCTCACATATATTCCAGGAAAATTAACTTAATTGTTCCTCTCAGCTTCACTAAGTAATTTCCTCCTTATACTCACAGGTTCCGAAGATGTGGAGATGCCGGTGTTGGACTGGGGTGGACAAAAGTGAGAAGTCGCACAACACCAGGTTATAGTCCAACAGCTTTATTTGAAATCACGAGCTTTCGGAGCTTCACCTGACGAAGGAGCAGCGCTCCGAAAGCTTGTGATTTCAAATAAAGCTGTTGGACTACAACCTGGTGTTGTGCGACTTCTCAATTAGGTTCCGAAGAGGCAGAGGGGGATGATATTAAAGGTCCATATCATCGCTAAAATCAGAGCCAGTCAGCACCTTATAGAATTCACCGACTATGGCCTCATGTGCGTCCTCCATTCTACCCCACCATTGGCGGCCGAGCCTTCAGCTGTCTAGGCCTCCCTAAGCCTCACAGCCTCTCTACCTCCCTCTCCTCCTTTAAGACCCTCTTTAGAACCCAGATGCTTGACCAAGTTTTTGGCCATCCCTCCTAATAGCTCTTTCTTTGGTTCGGCACTGACTAAGCCTCTGTGATGCACCATGGGACGTTTTGCGGTTGTTGATGATGATGATGATGAAAAAAATAATAAAGAGAGAGAAGATGAATTATGAGAGTAAACTGGCAAGAAATATTAAAACAGAAAGTAAGAGCTTCTACAGGTATATAAAAAGGAAGAGAGTAGCTAAAGTAAATGTTGGTCCCTTAGCGGATGAGAATAGGGAATTAATAATGGGGAATGGGGAAATGGCAGAGACTCAGAACAAATATTTTGTATCTGTCTTCACTGTAGAAGACACTAACAACATCCCAATAATGGATAATCAAGGGGCCATAGGGAGGGGGGAATTAAAGACAATCCCTATCACTAAGGAAAAAGTACTTGGTAAAATAATGGGACTAAAAGACGACAAGTCCCCTGGACAAGATGGCCTGCATCCCAAGGTCTTAAAAGAAGTGGCTGCAGAGATAGTGGATGCATTGGTTGCAATATAGCAAAGTTCCCTGGACTCTGGAGAGGTCCCAGCGGATTGGAAAACTGCAAATGTAACACCCCTATTTAAGAAAGAAGCGAGACAGAAAGCAGGAAACTATAGACCAGTTAGCCTAACATCTGTCATTGGGAAAATGCTGGAGTCCTTCATTAAGGAAGCAATAGCAGGGCATTTGGAAAATCATAATGCAGTCAAGCAGAGTCAGCATGGCTTTATGAAAGGGAAATCATTTTTAACAAATTTGCTAATATTCTTTGAGGATGTAATGAGCAGGGTGGACAAAGGGGAACCAGTAGATGTAGTGTATTTGGTTTTCCAGAAGGCATTTGATAAGGTGCCACATAAAAGGTTACTGCATAAGATAAGAGCTCACGGAATTGGGGGTAATATATTAGCATGGTTAGAGAATTGGCTAACTAACAGAAAGCAGAGAGTCGGGATAAATGGGACATTTTCCGGTTGGCAAACGGTAACTAGTGGGGTGCCACAGGGATCGGTGCTGGGGCCTCAACTATTTACAATCTACATTAATGACTTGGATGAAAGGACCGAGTGTAATGTAGCCAAGTTTGCAGATGATACAAAGATGGATGGGAAAGCAAGTTGTGCAGAGGACTCAAAGAATCTGCAAAGGGATATAGACAGGCTAAGTGAGTGGGCAAACATTTGGCAGATAGAGTATAATGTGGGAAAGTGCGAGGTTATACACTTTGGCAGGAAAAATTAAAAAGCAAATTATTATTTAAATGAAGAGAGATTACAAAATGCTACAGTTCAGAGGGACCTGGATAGATACAGAGAGGATGTTTCCCCTCGTGGGAAAATCTAGAACTTGGGGGCACAGTTTCAGAATAAAGGGTCACCCTTTTAGAACTGAGATGAGGAGGAATTTCTTCTCTCAGAGGGTCGTAAATCTGTGGAATTCTCTGCCTCAGAGAGCTGTGGAGGCTGGGTCATTAAATACATTTAAGGTGGAGATAGACAGATTTTTGCAAGATAAGGGAGTGAAGGGTTATGGGGAGCGGGCAGGGAAGTGGCTTTGAGCTCAAGATCAGCCATGATCTTATTGAATGACGGAGCAGGCTCGAGGGGCCAAGTGGCCTATTCCTGCTCCTATTTCTTATGTCCTTATGATGTGGACACCTCAAAAATAAACACAATTTGAAGTGTCAAGCCACATCCATCACATAGAGTTAGGAATGGCCTGTATGTGTGTAGGGGGTGGTGGTTTGTGTCAGCTTTACCTCTGACTTCTGAGCGGTTCGAATTGCTCCCACTCCCTTGGTTCTAGACCTTGGACTTATTTGGGGGTTGTGATACAAAGGTACAACAGACAACTGAGTTTGATGAAAGAACTTCAATCTTTATTAAAAGGTAAGACACAAATAATAACACTCTTATCACTCTAAAGGTGGGGAACACTTCGGTACAAGCGAGGGAAATGACAGTAGAACAATACTTCACCCCTCCCAACCCCACTTTACTAGCTAAGTTAGGTTTTGAAGGACCAGGGATAATGCTCACCAATCCTTTGACAGTTGGGCTAAATCGCGGTTTTGGGGTTCACTGTTTATGGTGGTTAGTGTCTGCCGTACCCCGTACGCGGTAGAGGACTTCACCTGGGTCTCTGGTCAGTCTTCGCGAGTCCGCTGATGCGGTAGGATGTCGTTATGGATTTATCTGGTGAGTACCCAATTTCTTTAGTTTAGCAGTAGGGCTTGGAGTCTTTGGGGAAAATCTTACCCAGGGCTAAGTCAGGAGTAGTTTGTAGTGTGGAAACTTTGCGGTTCTTCGGGTTTTCTTCCCTTGAGTTGGTCTTTGTTGGTCGCGGTGGCTTGCTATTACCCGGTCAGTTGGGGGTAATGCGCGGTTGTTGGTTTCGTGAGGCCTTTGGTTACCGCGATGGCTTTAGGCCTTGTTTAGTGTGTCGGTCGACCTCGTGGAGCCGTCGGTGACTTGTTGCTGCTTGTTGCTCCGGGTGACTGTGTTGGGGCCGTTGTTGGAGGTCCGTCGAGGTGGTATCTTCGTGAGCTGGACTCAGGTGTGTCTGAGTGGTGAGCGATGCCGACTCGCTTCCAGCTCGGGTCTTCTTCTTCTTGGTCTCTTCTTCTTCTGATGACCACCGGTTGCGACTGACTGCTCGACTCCCAACTTTGGACTGATGTGTGTGTTTGGTGGGCCTTCAATTATACAAAATTGAAGTGGCCTTATCTACCCGCCAAATCTACTCAGTTCATTGTCTGAATTTTGGCGGGCCTGTTACCAGTAACTGCTCTGAGTGTCAAATGGGTTTTGGGATGGTTTGCATCCTGTCGATCTCCTTGGCTGATCACTGGTGATTGGTTTCGTGTTTTGTGTTTCTAGGCTGGACTCAGTCTTTTCTATAGAATGGTCCTGAGTGATTTGTATTATGCATGTTTCTTGATGGGCCCTGTAATCGGTTTGATGGGACCTGTTGTTTTGGGTGGGACTGTCTTCTCCCAGGGTCTATTGTCAAAATGTTAATGCATGCTGGGGCTTTGAGTGAGGTCATCCCGGTTCCCCAGACAATGCAATTAACTGCAATACCCAAAACTGCTTTTACAGAGGTTGAACCCACCTTCTCTCGCAGCCTTTTCTCCCTTTACAGGCCCAGACATAGCTTTAAAATGCCAAAAACTTGGTTTTTGGTCTTACAGTCTCTTAGGTTAGGCCCAAATGCAATATTATCACTCTGAGGTAGTTCCAAAGTCCTTTTTCCTTAGGTTTTGGGGATCTGCAAATTTTGGAAACCTTACATGTGCTTTAAGCTGAATTCTTTGTTCTTCTGATGAGAATATCTCACGGTAAAGGACAGCAAAAGACTGTTCTGGTCCAGCTCACTGTCTCGAATTTCTAAAGCTCCCACACTGTACTCTAGACATAATTTTCTGAGTATTTGTTCCTTGTGATTTTCCAAAATGCACTGCGGGTGGTCTCCTTGGGAAATGGCTCCTTCTACCTCGTATACCCTTCGATCTCTTCTTTCAACACAATATTATCCAGCTCACTCTTGAATCACTCAACGCTATCCACTACTGCTGTCTTCCTGACCAATCTGGTCCACACATGGAATCACATAAAATATACAGCACAGAAGCAGGCCATTCGGCCCAACCAGTCTGTGCTTATGGTGTTTATGCTCCACACGAGTCTCCTCCCATTCCACCTACCTCACCTCAGCCTTTCAGCACATCGTTCTATTCCCTTTTCTCTCATGTACTCGCCTAGTTTCCTTTTGAAAGCATCTAAGCTATTCGCCTCAACCACTTCCTGTGGTAGCGCGTTTCATATTCTAACCGCTCTCTGAGTAAAGATATTTCTCCTTAAATTGGATTTATTAGAATAGTAACTATCTTGTATTTGTGGCCCCTAGTTTTGGATTCTCCCACAAGTGGAAACATTCTCTCCACAGCTACCCTGTCCGACCCATTCATAATTTTAAAGAGCTCTGTCAGGTCTCCTCTGAGTCTTCTCTTCTCTGAAGAAAAAAAGCCCCAACTGGGTCAATCCTTCCCGATAGCTGTACTCTCTCACCAGCTTCTGTGTGGAAACGTTTTCAGCAGCAGTAAGGAAATGTAACCACACTGTAGGATGTCGGGCCAAAGGGATAGAGCAGAATTCCCAGGGGGTGATAACATGGCACCACATGGGGATTTATAAGACGGAGCAGTTGACACAAAAAGTGTGACAAAAACGTGACAACAGGAAGTAAGGTTTAGTAAACAGGAAGCGCGAACAGACACGATATATTAGAGAAATATTGCACAGTTTTGGATTTTCTCTACATAAGAATGTTTGCACAAATCTCATCCGTATATTTACGAGGGTGTTGAAATGATGCAACCGGATATGAATGGAGGGTCGTCACTTTGGTATTCCAGCAGAGCCACTAGCCAACGTCAAGCTTTGTGCAGTAGTGTCGCACAGTGCAGTCTCTGAGGCCAAGCTCTTCAAAAAAACCGAGAGCAGTAGATCGATATAGTATCGAGCAGGCTACTGAGCTTACATTGTTTGTCATTATTGCAGACTACGGGACATTTGTACAGTATCACATTTCCAATTAAAATTCCATGTGAACATTGTGCTTGACATGGAACACGAACAAACTGGGAGAGATGGAACATTTGGCTTCCCCACCATAGGCAGCAAGCCTTGCATAACACTCGATGTTTATTTTATAATATTGGATCGTGTCCCTTATTTCCCTATGGCTTTGGCGGTTCCTAGTGTGTGGCTATAAATTAATTGTTCATCAGTCCCTTAAACTAACGGCCTGGGAACCCACAATAGGTGCCAATGTCTTGGTAACAAAGCAAGAAATGAAGAGATTAGAACACTAAAGGGAAATAAGTTTGTTCAAATTGGCACATCTAGTGCCAATAACACCCTCTGTCCTTGACCCACTTTTTTTAAAATTCGTTTATGGGATGTGGGCGTCGCTGGCAAGGCCAGCATTTATTGTCCATCCCTAATTGCCCTTGAGAAGGTGGTGGTGAGCCGCCTTCTTGAACTGCTGCAGTCCGTGTGGTGAAGGTGCTCCCACAGTGCTGTTAGGGAGGGAGTTCCAGGATTTTGACCCAGCGACGATGAAGGATTGGTGATATACTTCTAAGTCAGGATGGTGTGTGACTTGGAGGGGAACTTGGAGGTGGTGGTGTTCTCATGCACCTGCTGCCCTTGTCCTTCTAGATGCAAGAGGTCGCGGGTTTGGGAGGTGCTGTTGAAGAAGCCTTGGCGAGTTGCTGCAGTGCATCTTGTAGATGGTGCACACTGCAGCCACGGTGCACCAGTGGTGGAGGGAGTGAATGCTTAAGGTGGTGGATGGCGTGCCAATCAAGCGGGCTGCTTTGTCCTGGATGGTATCGAGCTTCTTGAGTGTTGTTGGAGCTGCGCTCATCCAGGCAAGTGGGGAGTATTCCATCACACTCCTTACTGGTGCCTTTTAGATGGTAGAAAAGCTTTGGGGAGTCAGGAGGCGTTAATCGTCTGCTTTTCTCTCTCGATGCTTTTTTTCCCTCGGTTAGGATACTGATCCGTGAGCACCAGCCACACCTGAGTACATTGCCCAAGTGTTCGTTCTGTCCGTATGAGCTGAGAGGGTGAGTGGGCCGTTCGACCAAGAAAGGCATCACAGGCCTGTTCTTCTTCTCACTCAACATCCACACTGGTTTGATGGTCACCAGGAGGAACTCTAGCTGATTTCCACGTCTTTGGGGCGTCCGAAAGCACTCTCACAACCATTGCAGCTATCCTTGCAGCGCAGTCGCTGTTGTTATGTAGGGATAACACAGCAGCCGAATTTGCACATAGCAAGATCCCACACATGCAACAAAACTACTTGCGCATCCCTGATTTTCACCACTACACCATTGACGGCCGTGCCTTCAGCTGCCTAGGCCCTAAGCTCTGGAATTCACTCCCTAAACTTCTCTCTCCTCCTCTTTTAAGACGCTCCTTAAAACCTACCTCCACCTGTCCTAATATCTCCTTATGTGGCTCAATGTCAAATAATTTTGATAATCGCTCCTGTGAAGTGTCTTGGGACATTTTACTACATTAAGGGCGCTATATAAATACAAGTTGTTGTTGTTGTTGAGAGAGGAATGCTGGCCAGGATATCAGGAAAATCTCTGGCACTTCATTGAATTTTGCCATGGGATCTATCACCATCCACCAAGACAGATGGAATGTATTATCACATGGTTTGTCACATGGTTTAGTATGAGCATGCTCAGTTCGCTCTGGCCTAGTAAACAAGCACATGGACTAGCAACTCATCCTGTCTCTGTCCTTCATTTGTTCTACCCACATATATTACATTTTGGCGATGAGGATGGGATCTCAAAGCCATTTTTAGGAATCATGGAAGGACACAGTGTTCAACCAGGAACAGCGGCGTTGATTCTCACAGGTACACAGTTACCGTGCTGAGTCACTGTTCGACGGGATCGGGACAATCATGGCCGCACCTACAGGATTCATCGGAAGCCTCGGCATGTATGACCGAGCTCGCGAACCATTCAGTTCTTACATTGAGCGGAAGGAGATGTTTTTTAAGGCCAATAACATTATTGAGACCGAAGGTGCAGATGAGAATGTTCAAGCTCAAAATAAAGTAATTCGTGAACGAAAAACAACAATTTTTCTAACAGGTGATCGAGCCAGATGTCTACGGAACGTTGACAAACCTACTCGCGCCAGGGAAAGCGAATGATGTGTTGTTTGAAGACATTGCCGAGAAACTCGAGGACCATTTCAACCCAAAGCCGTTAGAAATAGCAGAGAGCTATAAGTTTGGTACCAGAAACCAAAAACAAAGTGAAACAATCAGTGAGTACATTGTAGCTCTTAAAAACCCGTCTTTGCATTGTAACTTCGGCATGTTTTTGGATCGTGTGTTGCAAGTTAAGTTTGTGTGTGGACTGGTGGATGAGTGCACACAGTTCAAGTTACTGAACACTCTGAACCTAACGGTTGACATAGCATGCAAAATTGCCCTATCTATGGGTCTAAGAATGCTACGGAGCTCCGTCCAACTCAAGTGACTAGTGCAGCTGAGGTCTACAGTCACAAAGCCACCACCAAACCTAAAGCTGTGAGACCGAGTCAAAAGCATGTCGGTGAGAGCAGTTCAGTGAATTGTTATCGCTGCAATGGAAATCACTCATCACAGTCCTGCCAATACAGAAATGTGAAGTGTTTTCACTGCCAGAAGCAAAGTCACCAAAGCCTTTCCACCATCTACAAGGCACAAGTCAGGAGTGTGATGGAATACTCTCCACTTGCCTGGATGAGTGCAGCTCCAACAACACTCAAGAAGCTCGACATCATCCAAGACAAAGCAGCCCACTTGATTGGCACCCAATCCACCACCTTAAACATTCACTCCCTCCACACCAGCGTACCGTTGCTGCAGTGTGTACCATCTACAAGATGCACTGCAGCAACTCGCCAAGGCTTCTTCGACAGCACCTCCCAAACCCGCGACCTCTTCCAGCTAGAAGGACAAGGGCAGCAGGCGCATGGGAACACCATCACCTCCAAGTACCCCTCCAAGTCACACACCATCCTGACTTGGAAGTATATCGCCGTTCCTTCATCGTCGGTGGGTCAAAATCCTGGAACTCCCTCCCTAACAGCACTGTGGGAGTACCTTCACCACACGGACTGCAGCGGTTCAAGAAGGCGGCTCACCACCACCTTCTCAAGGGCAACTTAGGATGGGCAATAAATGCTGACCTTGCCAGCGACGCCCACATCCCGTAAACGCATAAAAAAATATATATATTTCAACAGCTTGCAGAGCTAGATCGAAAGCAGGAAGTAAGAACCATTCTAGTGGCAATGCAAAGCAGCAACAACAAAAGAGAGGAGTTCACAATATTGAAGTGAACACACCTGATGTTGAAGATTTAGACATCTACAGTATCTATGCCACTAGCGGCAACGCAAGCAGTCGTGAAAAGACTTCCATACAAAACTTTTGATCAACGAGCAATATATTGATATGTGTATCGACACAGCGGCGGACTGCGCTATCATGAGTAAGGACACATATGAGAGTCCGTTTAATCAAATACCACTTACAAAGAGTACCTTAGAGTTAAAAACCTACTCTGGAGAAATCCTAGAGACATGTGGACAAATGGAATGTACATTTCAACACAATGGCCAGTCAGTAAAGCTGCCTATTATTGTAGCGAATTACAACAACAGGCCAACCCTCATGGGCAAAGACTGGTTGAAAAAGTTAAAACTAGACTGAAAAACATCTTCAGTGTAGATGCTTCAAAGAAGCAACTTGACACAATGTTGAACAAGTACGAAAGCATGTTCGCAGACAGTTATGAGGGCATCACTGGGTATGATGCACATATCCGCATCAGGTCCAACATGAAGCCTGTCTATTATAAGGCAAGGCCGGTCCCCTATCCGTTGAAAAGTCAGGTGGAGGAAGAGTTAGCGAAGCTCAGAGAGAAAGGAGTGCGAGTAAAAACTGACAAAAGTGAATGAGCTAGTGCCCAGCACATGGACTAACAACTCATCCTGTCTCTGCTCTTCATTTGTTCTACCCACGTATATTACAACAGGGAGACATTTTCATTCCTCAGTTAAGAAAACGGCATCTCCAACAGTGCAGCACTCCCTCAGCACTGCACTGAAGGGTCAGCCTAGATTGTGTGCTGGGCTGAGGCTTGAACCTACAATCCTCAGACTCAGAGGTCTCAGACAGCGCTACCAGTTGACTCAAGGAAACGTAAATGAGGGGAGTCTATTTGGACCACCTAGCTCATCCTTCCATAGAAACTTGCCCTACCCACTGCAACCCCAACAAGGAATTCAAGGAGGGGTGCTCCAAGAACAATTAGAAAACGTTATGAAAGGGTTCAATAGAGTCAATGTAAAGAAGATGTTTCCACTTGTGGGTGAGTCTAAAACTAGGGGCCATAAATATGAGATAGTCACTAATAAATCCAATAGGGAATTCAGGAGAAACTTCTTTACCCAGAGAGTGGTTAGAATGTGGAACTCGCGACCACAAGGAGTAGTTGAGGCGAATAGCATAGATGCATTTAAGGGAAGCTAGATAAACACATGAGGGAGAAAGGAATAGAAGGATATGCTGATAGGGTGAGATGACGAGGGGTGGGAGAAGGCTTGAGTGGAGCATAAATAACGACAGAGACCTGTTGGGCCGAATGGCTTGTTTCTGGGCTTTACATTCTAGATCACCAAGTTTGAGGAGCTCATGGACTTCTTTGTCTCTAAGATTGAGACCATCCGTTCAGCTACCTCTGCTATTTCCCTTCCTTCCCCTAGCCAACCGGGTCAAACTTCCTCTAAGGTTCCTCCCTGCCCTAGCCCTGAACTCGCATCTTTCTCCAGTTTCTCTCCGATCTGCCCTCATGACCTCTCTGCGCTCATCTTGTCCACGAGACCCACCTCCTGCTCCCTCGACCCTATTCCCACCAAACTGCTGACCACCCAACTTCCTTTTCTGGCTCTTCATGTTAGCTGACATTGTTAACGGTTCTCTCTCCTGAGGTACTGTCCCCCTTTCCCTCAAATCTGCCGTCATCACCCCCTCCTCAAAAAACAACCCTTGACCCCTCTGTCCTTGCAAACTACCGCCCCATCTCCAACCTCCCTTTCCTCGCCAAAGTCCTTGAACGTGTTGTCGCCTCCCAAATCCGTGCCCATCTTTCCCTCAACTCCATGTTTTGAATCCCTCCAATCAGGTTTCGGCCCTTGCCACAGTACTGAAACGGCTCTCATCAAAGTCACAAATGACATCCTTTGTGACTGTGACAAAGGTAAACTTTCCCTCCTCGTCCTTCTTGACTTGTCTGCAGTCTTTGAAATGGTTGGCCACTCCATCCTTCTCCAACGCCCCTCCACCATCGTCCAGCTGGGTGGGACTACACTCGCCTGGTTGTATTCTTATCTATCTAATCGTAGCCAGAGAATCACCTGCAATAGCTTCTCTTCCCATTCCCGCATTGTTACCTCTGGTGTTCCCGAAGGATCTATCCTTGGCCCCCTCCTATTTCTCATCTACATGTTGCCCCTTGGTGACATCATCCGAAAACACAGCATCAGTTTCCACATGTACGCTGACGACACCCAGCTCTACCTCACTACCTCTCGACCCCTCCACGGTCTCTAAATTGTCAGACTGCTTGTCCGACATACAGTTCTGGATGAGCAGACATTTTCTCCAATTAAATATTGGGAAGACTGAAGCCGTTCCCTAGCCACTGACTCCATCCCTCTCCCTAACATCTGTCTGAGGCTGAACCACACTGTTCGCAACCTTGGTGTCATATTTGACCCTGAAATGAGCTTCCAACCACAAATCCGCTGCATAACTAAGACTGCCTATTTCCACTCCCGTAACATCTCCCGTCTCCGCCCCTGCCTCAGCTCATCCGCTGTTGAAACCCTCATCCATGCCTTTGTTACTCCTAGACTTGACTACTCCAACGCACTCCTGGCCGGCCTCCCACATTCTACCCTACGTAAACTTGAGGTGATCCAAAACTCGGCTGCCCGTGTCCTAACTCACACCAAGTCCTGTTCACCCATCACCCCTGTGCTCGCTGACCTACATTGGCTCCCGGTTAAGCAACGTTTCAATTTGAAAATTCTCATCCTTGTTTTCAAATCGCTCCATGGCCTCGCCCCTCCCTATCTCTGTAATCTCCTCCAGCCCCACAACCCCCCGAGATATCTGCGCTCCTCTAATTCTGCCCTCTTGAGCATCCCTGATTATAATCGCTCCACCATTGGTGGCCGTACCTTCTGTTGCCTAGGCACTAAGCTCTGGAATTCCCTGCCTAAACCTCTCCGCCTCACTACCTCTCTTTCCTCCTTTAAGATGCTCCTTAAAACCTACCTCTTTGACCAAGCCTTTGGTCACCTGCCCTAATTTACCCTTATGTGGCTCGGTGTCAAATTGTTTTGTCTCATAACACTCCTGTGCAGCGCCTTGGGACGTTTTACTACGTTAAAGGCGCTATAATAAATACAAGTTGTTGTTGTTATTCTATGTAAGTCATGAAGTTCAGAAAGAAAGAAATGCTTTTGAATTGAACTCTTCACACATCTTGTAAATGAAGAGATTAGTGTTGGCTTTCCTTGTACATTTAACATCCTGAATGATGCCATGGACACATTTTGATTACTTTTCTCAAATCCTGCTCCAATGCTAGGAACTCACGATCATAAACATACCAGCGGGGCTGGCTCAAGGGACTTGGCACAACAGCGAGGTGTTGAGTCATCCCATTTCAGACAAACGACCAACACATGTTTGTTTATCCGATTGCTTTTCTATCTATTTACTGCAACACAAACTGTTCTAAACCCTGCTGTCAATCTCCCTGGTCGACAAAAAAAAATGTAGGAAATATCTGTGGCCACTTTAGAAAAAGTGCTCTGGGTTATTCTTCTCCGAATCCATAAGGTAATCAAGAGAAGGCAGGGCAATGCCTACTCAGCACGTGCTTCGGTAATCTGTTCCAGAGAGCGACAACTCTCTGCGTAAAGAAGTAGCATCTAAACCCATTGGCCACTCTTGACAGTGGGTGCTCATAAACTATTCGACAGTGGATGCCTTCAACAACAACTTGTATTTATATTTTTTTTCCCTCCTAGAAGCTGGCAGCTGTCCTTCATTCTGCCAGTGCATTTCACACTTCTTTTAGCCTCAACCGGTCACATTAACACCACCTCTTGCCTTGATCATCTCTTAATGTCTCTCAATGTCTCTTAATCTCTCCTTTTGTTCTTTCATCCCCTCCCCCTTTTCCCAGCTTTATCCTTGCCTTAAATCTATTTCATTTCCTGCTTTTTCCAGTTCTGACGAAAGGTCTTCGACCTGAAACGTTAACTCTGTTTCTCTCTCCACGGATGCTGCCTGGCCTGCTGAGTTTTTCCAGTATTTTCTGTTGTTATTTTGTATTTATATAGCGCCTTTATTGTAGTAAAATGCCCCAGAACGCTTCACAGGAGCGATTATCAAACAAAATTTGACACCAAGCCACATAAGGAGAAATTAGGGGCAGGCGTCCAAAAGCTTGGTCAAAGAGGGAGGTTTTCAGGAGGGTCTTAAAGGAGAAGAGAGAGGCGGCGAGGCGGAGAGGTTTAGGGAGGGAATTCTAGAGCCAGATCACATCCTCTGATTTGGGTGCCATCTAATTTCTTGGCTAAAGTCTGTGTCTTTGAGTGAGAAAGAGCAGCATGGTCCTAATTTTGTTTTTAATTTGCAGCATCTCAGCTCGGCTGAGGTCTGGGCCTCAGATTCACCTCAACCCTCCTGGGTTAAGGAAAGAGAAGCTCTCCTTACGTGGCTCGGTGTCAAATTATTTCTGATACCGCTTCCGTGAAGCCCCGTGGGATGTTTTACACGCTGCGGACGCCTACAGAGACTGGCGGCAGGACCATGGGGCATTTTGTTACCGGCGAGCTGCGGACAGCAGCGGCAGCTCATCGAAGGCCGAGGGAACAATTCCCCCTTTTGAAAGTGACTATTGAATCTGCTTCCACCGCCCTCCAGGCAACGCGTTCCAGATCGCAACATCTCACCGTGTCAAAAAAAAATTCTCATTTCACCTCTGTCTTTTTTTTTGCCAATGACTTTAAATCTGTGTCCTCTGGTTACCGAGCCTCCTGTTGCTGTTGATTAACTCTGAGTAACCAGTGCTGTACTAATAAACTCCTTCAAAAAAGGATTGGATAATTATCTCGTTTGGAACAGGACTGCAATTCATAAGAGGTAAGGCTCGACTGAGGTAATCAGTAACAGTTTGACAGTGGAAACAATCATTTCCCAAACTCGAAATTCTCTTTGCTAAGCACCTCGAGCGTTCTGTCGACAGAGAGTAAAAAGCATCTCAGTGCTGAGTGCTAATCTGGGCAAGCTTCCCAGGGCAGGAGAAAGTCTGAGGGCATTTTGGGGAAAATTACGATCAGGCTTAGCGACATTCGCAGCGCAAGCATTCGGAAAAGAGTTCTGCAGCCTGATTGCTTTCCAAGTGCAAACACCACTTCCCACTCCACCACCCCCGCCCCCCCCCCCCTCACCCCCACCCCCCCAACTCCCCTGAGGATTCTTAATCAGTCCTTTTATCTTGCTCAGAACCACAGCCAGCAAAGTCCTCATTCCGCAATAATCTACTGCGATGAGGAAACTGCCAACATATGGCTAATTGGCTCATCCTCAGGGGTTGCTGCCTTCCACAAGTGTGATTGAATCTTACACAACCCAGCCCCCTCCCCGACTAAAACGGCCAATTACTATTCATTGTTTCTTCCACCGCCCCCCCAACCTTGTCCCACATCTAAAAGACACTAATAGCACCAAGTTCATATTTGAACCTATTAATGGTATATAAATTGGTTAATCTTATTTCACTGCCGAAAGGGTGGTGGAAGTAGATTTAATTGTAACTTTTGAAAGGGAATTGGATAAATATATAAAGAATGACAGACAGAACTTGCATTTCTACAGCGCCTTTCATGACCTCAAGATGTCCCAAAAGTGCTTTATAGCCAATGAAGTACTTTTTGAAGTGGAGTCACTGTTGTAATGTAGGAAACGCAGCAGCCAATTTGCACACAGCAAGCTCCCACAAACTGCAATGTGATGGTCTGTTTATTAACGATGCTGGTTGAGGGATAGATATTGGCCCAGTGCACCGGGGAGAACTCCCCTGCCCCTCTTCGATTAGTGCCATCAGATCCTTTGGACAGACGGGGCCTCGGTTTAACGTCTCATACGAAAGGCGGCACCTCCGACAGTGCAGCACTCCCTCAGTACTGGCACTGGGAGTGTCAGCCTGGATTTTGTACTCAGTCCAGGTTATATACTTGAAAAGGATAAATTCGCAGGGCTACGGGGAAAGAGCAGGAGGGGAGTGGGACTGATTGGACAGCTCTTTCAAAGAGCCGGCACAGGCTCGATGGGCCGAATGGCCTTCATCTGTGCTGTAATATTCTATGATTTAAAAATTGCTAAAAGAATTGTTCTAAAGGTTGGGAGTCTGGGTGCCATCTAATATGTGACTGACATTCCGCACTTGAACACAGTGACTAAGTAATTGTGCTCTTTAGGAGAGGCAGGCTTCTACTGTATGTGCGTCAGACTCCATTACTCTCAATTCTGCTGTTAATTGTCATAATTGGAGAAAATTGCAGCTGAAACCCATTCGATGGGAATTTGTCCCAGTTCCTTCGCTCTGGGTTTCCTCACGGCTGTTTTCTGTAACTAGAGCTGGAGAAGAGCGTTATTACAGAGCGGAGAGCGCTTTAGCTTTTCCTGCAAATGTTCTGCTTATCACAGTTAATAATATCAATCCTGGGGAACCGAACGCTTTATATTGAATTTAGATGATGGAGAAAGGAAGAGAATGATATGCTGATAGGGTGAGATGAAGTCAGGTGGGTTGAGGCTTGAGTGGAGCATAAACACTGGCACAGACAGGTTGGGCCGAATGGTCTGCTTCTGTGCTGTCAATACTATGCAGTGTGTGCCATCTACAAGATGCACTGCAGCAACTCACTAAAGCTTCTTCAGCAGCACCTCCCAAACCCGCGACCTCCACCACCTAGAAGGACAAGGGCAGCAGACGCATGGGAACACCACCACCTCCAAGTTCCCCTCCAAGTCACACACCATCCTGACTTGGAAATCTATCACCGTTCCTTCATCGTCGCTGGGTCAAAATCCTGGAACTCCCTCCCTAACAGCACTGGGGGAGTACCATCACCACACGGACTGCAGCGGTTCAAGAAGGCGGCTCACCACCATCTTCTCAAGGGCAATAAATGCTGGCCTTGCCAGTGACACCCACATCCCATGAACGAATAAAACAAAAATGATCTTAGTGACAATCGTGCTAACGGAATTGTCAGGATGGGTGACAGAGGAGCTCCATAGGCACATGCGCAATGCGTCAGCCATGGCTCAGTGGGTAGCACTCTGGTCTGGTCTCTGAGTCAGAAGGTTGTGGGTTCAAGTCCCACTCCAGAGACTTGAGCACATAAATCAAGGCTGACACTCCAGTGCAGTGCTGAGGGAGCGCTGCACTGTCGGAGGTGCCGTCTTTCGGATGAGATGTTAACCGAGGCCCCGTCTGCCTTCTCACGTGGATGTAAAAGATCCCATGGCACTATTTCGAAGAAGAGCAGGGGAGATATCCCTGGTGTCCTGGCCAATATTTATCCCTCAATCAACATCACCAAAACAGATTATCTGGTCATTATCACATTGCTGTCTGTGGGAGCTTGCTGTGCGCAAATTGGCTTTCTTTCTTAGGTGTAACTTGTGATATTACAGCTTGCCAATACAATGGGCCCTCATTTACATCAATTTAAATCAGCTCCATGGGGACTGAGTGGGTAGATTGTGGGGAGGCCCAAACCTGACTGAACTCTCGGGCTGGCTGCGTTTAGGAAAACCAGGTCTAAACGCGGCCTTACCAGCGGTCCTTAAAGGGACCTCTGCAGTGCTGCCACCACAAAACAATAACTTGTATTTATATAGCGCCTTTATCGTAGTAAAATGTCCCACGGTGCTTCACAGGAGCGTTATCAAACAAACTTTGACACCGAGTCACATAAGGAGATATTAGGACAGGTGACCAAAAGCTTGGTCAAAGAGGTAGGTTTTAAGGAGTGTCTTAAAGGAGAAGAGAGGTAGAGAGGTGGAGAGGTTTAGGGAGGGAATTCCAGAGCTTAGGGCCCAGGCAGCTGAAGGCACGGCCGCCAATAATGGAGCGATGAAAATCAGGGATGCGCAAGAGGCCAGAATTGGAGGAGTGCAGATATCTCGGGGGGTTGTATGACTGGAGGAGGTTACAGAGATAGGGAGGGGCGAGGCCATGGAGGGATTTGAAAACAAGGATGAGAATTTTAAAATTGTGGTGTTGTCGGACCGGGAGCCAATGTAGGCCAGTGAACACAGGGCTGATGGATGAATGGGACTTGGTGCGAGTTAGGATACGGGCAGCATGGTTTTGGATGAGCTCAAGTTTATGGAGGAAGGAAGATGGGAGGCCGGCCAGGAGAGCGTTGCAATAGTCAAGCCTAGAGGTAACAAAGACATAGATGAGGGGTTTAGATCGAGTAAATAAAGAGAAACTGTTTCCAATGGCTGAAGGGTCGATAACCAGAGGGCACAGATTGAAGGTGATTGGCAAAAGAACCAGAGGCGACTTGAGGAAAAACTTTTTTACGCAGCGAGTGGTTAGGATTTGGAATGCGCTGCCTGATAGGGCGGTGGATACAGATTCAATAGTAGCCTTCAAAAGGGAATCGGATAAATACTTGAAGGAGAAAAAATTGCAGAGATATGGAGAAAGAGGCAGGGGAGTGGGACTAACTGGATCGCTCTCCGAAAGAGCCAGCACAGACTCGATGAGCTGAATGGCCTCCTTCTGTGCTGTACTATTCTATGATTCTGTGAGGGTTTCAGCAGCAGCTGAGCAGAAAATTAAGTTCAGTTCCTGAAAAATACTTACCTGAATGTAGTACTCCTCCCGGCTCCATATTAATCCTCGGCCTGCTGCGGACAGCATGGCCTCTTCTGATCCTTGCCTCTACGATCTCTGGATTGGTACCAGTTGGAAATTTCCATTTCCCACGCTCCAGCTGTTACACAATGGAAACTCAAGCACAGCATGCAGACAGCTGTAACTTAAAATGTATTTATTAATTATACATTACAACGGGAGAAATCCAGTGTGGTCGTCTGAAATTCAGCTTAAAGTCAGTTCGCCCATTTCCAAACAACCCATTCAGAGAATTGATGCTCATTATTTATTAGGCACAGACCATAATTACAAATGACCTCAAGTTCCTGGGTTACCAAATTGCTTAAAATGTTTACATTCATATGTAATATAAGTCAGCCTGCCATTTAAGAAAACCCTGCTGACGCACGTTAGTCTGATGGATCTGTTTCAGAAGAATGTGCGCTAGATTTAGGGGATTGGACAGGAGGAGTTGAGTTTGGATTCAGTTGTTTTCAGGATGTAAGTATTGTTACATTGATGGGAATAGGAGGAGGCCATTCAGCCCCTCGAGCCTGCTCTGCCATTCGATTAGATCGTGGCCGATCTGTAGCTTAACTCCATTTACCTACCCTGGTTCCATATCCCTTAATAACCTCACCCAACAAATATCTATCAATCTCAGTTTTGAAATGTTCAATTGACCCCCCCCCCCCCCCAGCCTCAAAAGCTTTTTGGAGGAGAGAGTTCCAGATTTCCACTACCCTTTGTGTGAAGAAGTGCTTCCTGACATCACCCCTGAACGGCCTGGCTCTAATCTTAAAGTCATGCCCCCTTGTTCCGGACTCCCCACCCACCCCACCCCCCCCCCACTACCACCAGAGGAAATAGATTCTCTCTATCTACTCTATCGAATCCTTCAATCGTCTTAAACACCTTCAATCAGATCACCCCTTATCTTCTATATTTAAGGAATACAAGCCTAGTCTATGCAACCTGTCCTCATAATTTAACCTTTTTTCCCCCGGTATCATCCTGGTGAATCTGCACTCCAAGGCCAATATATCCCTGCTGAGGTGCGGAGCCCAGAACTGAATGCAGTGCTCCAGATGGGGTCTGACCAGAGCTTTATACAAGTGTGTTTATATAATTCAACGTGTGTCAACTAATTGTCCTGAGCACCACTGGATGGCTTGTCTCCGTGGCGCAATCTCGGCGCCCATTTTCAAGCTGGTTGGGTTTTGGGCGAGTTGGAAATTCACCCACTCCTCACCCCACATTCCAGAAATGAGGCCCGCTCTTCCCTCATACCCCTTGATGCCTTTTGTGTCTAGAAATCTAGCTATCTCCTTCTTAAATATATTCAGTGACTTGGCCTCCACAGCCTTCTGTGGTGGAGAATTCCACAGGTTCACCACCCTCTCCTCATCTCAGTTCTAAATGTCCTACCCCGTATCCTGAGACTGTGACCCCTCGTTCTAGACCTCCCAGCCAGGGGAAACATCCTCCCTGCATCCAGTCTGTCTAGCCCTGTCAGAATTTTATACAATTCAATAAGATCCCCTCTCATTCTTCTAAACTCTAGTGAATACAGGCCTAGTCGACCCAATCTCTCCTCATACGACAGTCCTGCCATCCCAGGAATCAGTCTGGTGAACCTTCGCTGCACTCCCTCTATGGCAAGTATATCCTTTCTTAGGTAAGGAGACCAAAACTGCAAACAGTACTCCAGGTGTGGTCTCACCAAGGCCCTGTATAACTGTAGTAAGACATCCTTGCTCCTGTACTCAATAGGGCTTCTCCCTCAGTGCCCTTATGGTGCGCAATGGGCCCTCCATGCTGGCTTGCTGCGCTGGGCTGCACTGAGTCCAGTGAGGGTCTCAGGCCTCCACACTTGATAATAAGGGGAGCGGCAGCTCACCATTGTGCAACTGGGCCCCACTCTCCAGATCAACTGGATGTGAACTCAAACAGCTCAGAACAAGATGTAGTGTTTCCAAGAAGTTTGTTTCGTAATATATCATTGTGAAAATCAATAACTGCACTGCATGATACTGGAAAGCAGTTCAGTAGCAGGAATGCGCCCTGCAGTCTTACCCACATGTCCTCATTTCCCAAGAAAAAAAATAAAGACTTGCATTTCTACAGCGCCTTTCACAACCTCAGGATGTGTAGTCACTGGTGTAAGGTGGAAAATGCAGCAGCCAGTTTTGTGCACAGCAAGCTCCCAACAAACAGTAATGTGATAATGACCAGATAATCTATTTTTTGTGATGTTGATTGAGGGATAAATACTGGCCCCAGGACACCGGGGAGAACTCCCCTGCTCTTCTTCGAAATAGTGGCCATGGGATCTTTTACATCCACCTGAGAGGGCAGATGGCACCTCCGACGGTGCAGCACTCCCTCAGTACTGCACTGGAATGGTCAGGATTTATTATACTCAAGTCTCATGGAGTGGGACTTGAACCCAGAACCTTCTGACTCAGAGGTGAGAGTGCTGCCCACTGAGCCAAGGCTGACACCAATTGGCATCTTCAGCAACAGTTGATGCAGCAAACTTGTTACCCCAGTAATACCTGTCCTGTCCCGTGCCTCCCCTTCCCCTCACCTGTCCACTATGTATAGAATGTACAAATGTGGGAAGTCGCACAACACCAGGTTATAGTCCAACAGCTTTATTTGAAATCACAAGCTTTCGGAGCGCTGCTCCTTCGTCAGGTGAAGCTTGTGATAACCAAAGGGCACAGATTTGAGGTGATTGGCAAAAGTACCAGGGTCGACAGGAGGAAAAACCTTTTTACGCAACGAGTGGTTAGGATTTGGAATGCGCTGCCTGATGGGGCGGTGGAGGCAGATTCAATAGTAGTCTTCAAAAGGGAATTGAAGGAAAAAGAATTGCAGGGATATGGGGAAAGAGCGGGGAAGTGGGACTAACTGGATTGCTCTTCGAAAGAGCCGGCGCAGACTCGATGGGCTGAATGGCCTCCTTCTGTGCTGTACGATTCTCTGATCCTATGATTCTACGACTTCATATCTTGTACCACATGGGCAACAACCCATCATACGCAAGGTGTGTGGCAAGACCTTCACACAGCAACTATACCTCATGAGAAACCGTTCAACAACAACTTGTATTTGTGTAACGCCTTTAACATAATAAAATATCCCAAGGCGCTTCACAGGAGCGTAATCAGGCAAAATTTGACACCGAGCCGCATAAGGAGATATTAGGGCAGGGATAGGTTTTAAGGAGCATCTTAAAGGAGGAGAGAGATGTAGAGAGGCGGAGAGGTTTAGGGAAAGAATTCCAGAGGAACCATTCAGGTGTGAGATGTGCAAGAAAACGTTCACACATTTTGCATCATCCTGCGGCACCTGCGCATTGTTGAGCCTCCTGATCCACCAGCACATCTATACACACAAGCAGTTATAGCAGACAAGATAATGTTCAGGTATGAGTTACATAAGCAGTCAGCAACACCTGCTTGAGACTCCATCGCACCCTCATAGTGACAAACTGTCCAGGTGCAAGGTGCGTGACAAACCCTTCACACCAAGGTGCAACAAAGCCTTCATTCAATTGTTGAGCCAACCTGAAGCACCAGCACCTTCACAGGGGCAAGAAATGATAGTAGACAACCTTGGCTCAGAGGTAGCGCTCTTGGCTCTGAGTCTGAAGGTTGTGGGCTTAAGCCGCACTCCAAAGATTTAGTAATCTAAGCTGAAATTCTAGTGTAGTACTGATGGAATGAAGATCTCCTCTGTCATGGTAAGTCATCAAGTGAGCTTTAGCCAGTTCGGCCCATTGAATGCAGGTTCACACATAAAGTGTCCCATTTTTTGGCATTAAAGGTGAGTTTTCCAGTTGCACAGTCCTGACATGGAGCCTTGCCTACTGGGAGCATGCATAAGGTAATCACACAGTTCATGGATGGTAAAGCGAGGGCTGTAGGTTTCCTGCTGCACAGTCCAGATGAGCAGGACTTCACACCCGGAGCACGGAAATGGAAAGTGTACTTTAAGTTGTCTCAGGGAGGCCACAAGGATGGAGTCTGTAGGTAATGGAAATCTCAGACTGGCGCGGTGGGAGGTTGGGATTATGGGCATATTGTTGGAGCAGTGTAGAGGGAGCTTTAATCTGTATCTAACTGAAAGCTAGAGGAATGTGGGTACAAGCTATACCCCAGAGCCTTGAGAACAGAATCTAGGTTGGCATATAAGTGCAGCACTGTCGGAGGTGCCGACTTTCAGATGAGATGTTAAACTGAGGCCCGTCTGCTCTCTCAGGTGGATATAAAAGATCCCATAGCACTAATGGAAGAAGATCTTAGGAGTTCTACCAACATTTATCTTTCAATCAACACCACTAAAACAGATTTTCTGGTTACTTATCTTATTGCTGTTTCTGGGAGCTTGCTGTGCACAAATTGGCTGCCACATTTCCCATATTACAGCAGAGACTACATTTCAAAAGTACATCATTGGCTGGGAAGCACTTTGGGACATCTAGAGTTTGTGAATGATGCTGTATAAATGCAAATTCTTGCTTTCTCACCATATCATTCTATCCCTTCTCGTTCCAGACTCACATCTGTACCCATTTTTACTGTTTGCTTCAGTGGCCTTCTCTGGTAATTCATTCCAGACATCTATTTCCCTTCATGTGGAAAAGTTTATCCTGACTCCCATTTTTACTCTTAACTTTCTATTTTTAACTTGTCTCCTCTGGCATTTGAACCCTTCACCATAGTGAACAATTTGCCTGGTCATGATCATCACGATTTTTCCTAATTTCCAAATATGCAACAAGCCACCTCAAAGTCTCCATCATTCTGAAGGATCTACACTCAGTTTCCTCAATGTTTTTGGCTAACCTAGATTCCTGACACCTGTGATCGCTGGCTCATCATCACTTGTTTAGCTTTACAAAGGCAGTAATATCCTTCTGAAATAACAGAAAATACTGGAAACACTCAGCAGGCCAGGCAGCATCTGCGGAGAGAGAAACAGAGTTAACGTTTCAGGTCTGTGACCCTTCGTCAGAACTGGAAAAAGTTAGATAATATCCTTCTTATGGTTAAGGACTAGAATTGAACAAGGTGCACCAGATGGGGTCTGACTAAAACCTACAAGAATAATAAAATCTCTTTTCGTTATGGACTCTATCCTTTGGCTACTGTTTTTTTTTTATTTGCTTATGGAATCTGGGCGTCGCTGGCCAGGCCAGCATTAATTGCCTATCCCTAGTTGCCCTTTAGAAGGTGGTGAGCTGCCTTCTTGAACCGTTGCAGTCTGTGTGGTGATGGTACTCCCACAGTGCTTTAAGGGAGGGATTTCCAGGATTTTGGCCCAGCGACTATGAAGGATCGGCGATATACTTCCAAGTCAGGATGGTGTGTGACTTGGAGGGGAACTTGGAGGTGGTGGTGTTCCCATGCGCCTGCTGCCCTTGTCCTTCTAGATGGAAGAGGTCACGGGTTTGGGAGGTGCTGCCGAAGAATCCTTGGCGAGTTGCTGCAGTGCATCTTGTAGATGGTACACACTGCAGCCACGGTACGCCGGTGGTGGAGGGAGTGAATGTTTAAGGTGGTGGATGGGGTGCCAATCAAACGGGCTGCTTTGTTCTGGTTATAACACACCTCTCTTGTAAAGGAAATGCTGGGTGTTTAGAAGTAAACCATAAGGTGTGAGATCAATGGTGGATCAATATATTGAGGATCCCTGAGGCAAAGTGTGTAAGAGACCTGGATTGAAATCCTTTGACTATGCTTTTATTAAGAAACTTAAAAGTAGGTTCAAGACCCACCCACACTGCAGGAAACTATCAAGTACTTTTTCACACAAAGGGTAGTGGAAATCTGTAACGCTCTCTTCACAAAGACTGTAGATGTTGGGGTCAATTGGAGCTTTCAAGGCTGAGATCGCTAGATTTTTGTTAGGTAAGGATAGCAAGGCATAAGGGTCAAAGGTGGGCAAATGGGGTTGAGGTACAGATCAGCCATGATCTAATTGAATGGTGGAACAGGCTCGAGGGACTGAATGGCCTCCTCCTGTTCCTGTGTAAGGATGAAAAAGAAAATAGATGAGCAAAGTCAAGAAGGACGTGACACCCAACCTAGGTTGCAAAAGTTGATTGTGGAGGAAGGGAAGACGGAGTGATGTGAAAACACATCAGAGTTTTGAGGTGCTGGAAAAGAGTAGGAGATGGTAGATTTGATGTCAACCCAGTGTGGATGAGGGAGGGAATAGAGTGTGTAGGGTGGTGTGTTTGGATAAAAGAAGAAGGATTAGAGAAACAAAAACCATTGTAGTATTAACAAAATAGAAAGACAAGAAAGATTGTGAGAAAGAGGGAGAGGACTGAGGTTAGAGGCGAGAGAAGGATCAATGAGCTTTGTCGTGTACTCTTGCCAGGATAGTGAGGAAGGTGCTAGCAGAATGTCTTTAACTCTGGAACAGAGCTGTTACAGATACTCAGGCACTGCTTCATAAACCCCAATCCCTGAATGTGGACCAGTTGCAACGTTGCTTTATGAGATGATGGAGCATTTCTGAACAATGTTGAAGATGCGTGGTAAGAGGACAATACTGAGAGGGTATTCCCAGTACCTGACCGCTACCCAAAAGACCTTCAGTTACACTGCACCCTTCACCTTCCAGTATGGCAGGAGATCATCCTTGGAGACTTCTTCCTGCTCCTCCAGTTAATAGTCGAGCATCTCCTCCTGTGGTGGGACTTTCAGAATTGGTGTGACCTTTACTCGCTACATAATGAAATTCAGTCATGTTCAAATGTTTTCATCTCATCAATGGGTCCAACAATAAATCGGCCTTACTAACTGTTAGCATTTGCTGTGAATAACTTAAAAATACCCCTGTAATATATTTCCCTACATGAACTCCAAACGTAATTCCTTGTGTGAAGTCTTTTGAAACGTTTCAATTATGATGCCATTTGATCCATTTTAGCTCGTCCATCCAGCAAGCTGACAGATCCTGCATTGTAGCATTCCAGGGTTTTTGTGTTCCCCCTACCCTCACTGGAAGTCCATTCTGCATGTTGATCTTTCTTTGAAAGAAGAAAGACTTGCATTTATACAGCGCCATTCACAACCTCAGTACATCCCAAAGTGCTTTACAGCCAATGAAGTACTTTTCTGAAGTGTAGCCACTGTTGTAATTTAGGACTAGTTGCAATGTTGCTTTATGAGATGAGAGAGCATTTGTCAATTGCAATTTGCCAATTTGCACACAGGAAACTCCCACAAATAGCAACGTGATAATGACCAGATAATCTGTTTTTAGAGGTTTTGGTTGAGGGATAAATACTGGCCAGGCAACTGGGGAGAACTCCAACTGTTCTTCTTCGAATAGTGACCCTAGGATCTTTTATGTCTACCTGAGAGAGCAGACCGGTCCAACGTCTCACCTGAAAGATGGCACCTCTGACAGTGCAGCACATCCTCAGTATTGCACCGGAGTGTCAACCTGGATTTTTCTTGTGCTCAAGTCTCTAGAGTGGGACTTGAACCCACGGCCGTCTAACTCAGAGTCGAGAACACTACCCACCGAGCTATGGCTGACACAGCGTGCTGGAGTCAGCTAACTCCTCAAACAAACGACGAGAGCCATCACACCCATCAGTCCTTGACAATCCAGATCCCTTTAACTCAAAGCACACCAACATCCCACTGAGATCTTAATTAATATCGAATGGCCATTCACGAGATGAGTGCTTTGGATGAGATTTTAGTATTTGTTTAAAATTGAAAGGATTCCTCTCTCTTTGAACAATATCTCAGCCAAACCACTTGAAAGGGGGTCATTAATTATTCAGTTACCACACACTATCCAAAAGCAAATTTTACAGATCCCTCAAACTAGGTTCCAGGCTTGCCCTCTTAGTCAACAAGGTTGATGGGGATAAAAACAACACGAGATCCACTTGCTGGGAACCCATCTGTATCAAGGAAATCGCAGGCTACTGCTTCTTTTTTAAATTAAACTTTTTTTTATTTTGCCCTGACAGCACGCAAACTTGTCATTTTCAGATTCTTGGAATTATAATCCGTTCTTTCTTTTGAGGAGTTTAGATCTTTGCCAGCACGCGCAATGCAAAACAGGTTTTTCAGCCATTTAAAAACAAAATGTCGTTGGCGCTTTTCCCAGACCTGCCGTTAAAAGGATCACGGGTAGGGAAAGTAGGCCTTCGGCTCAGCCCGAAATCCTGTAATAAATCCCGTAGACTTCCGCACTTACCACATGTAATGTGATTTACTGCCTGCAATTTTGCACAAAGAAGCCCAGGAGGATATGGTGCCAGAAATCACAAGTCACCTGCCCCAATTATGGGTCACAAAAGTCAGTTGACTTTTGAGAGGAGTGGCGTCTATAATTACCCAACCTTAATGGAGCGAGCTCTTAAGTTTTGTGGCGGTGATCTCTGGGGCAGTAGGTGTATGGTTCGTATCCCACCCCAGGGAGTGGAGACCGGGAGTTCCGGCTTGGATTTCCAGGTTGACATCCAGCGGGAAACTCACGTCCGGTGGGTGCGAGTGGCCCCTCCCCTCATTGAACGAGTTGTGGGAGGCACCTTATAGAATTAACCACCCTATGGGCTGCTATAAAGATGGTTACGGCCATATTCACAGTGGGACCTGGCAGCCCCGTGGCTCAGTGGGTAGCACCCGCCCCCCCTGAGTCAGAGGGTAGTGGGTGGGTTCAACTCCCACTCCAGAGACTTGAACACAAAATCCAGGCCGACACTCCCAACGCAGTGCTGAGGGAGTGCTGCACTGTCGGTGGTGCCGAATTCGGATGAGACGTTAAGCTGAAGCCCCGTCTGCCCAGAATGTGACCCAGACTCCAGGGGTTAAATTATGAGGAGCGATTACACAAACTAGAATTGCATTCCCTGGATATTAAGGGGAACAGATAGGGTAGATAGAGAGAAACTATTTCCGCGGGTTGGAGTCTAGGACTAGGGGGCATAGCCTAAAAATTAGAGCCAGACCTTTCAGGAGTGAAATTAGGAAACACTTCTACACACAAAGGGTGGTAGAAGTTTAGAACTCTTCTTCCACAAACGGCAACTGATGCTAGATCAATTGTTAATTTTAAATCGGAGATTGATAAAAAAAATTTAATCAAAGGTATTAAGGGATATGGAGCAAAGGCGGGGATATGGAGTTAGGTCGCAGATCAGCCATGATCTTATTGAATGATGGAACAGGCTTGAGGGGCTAAATGGCCACCTCCTGTTCCTATGTCCCTCTCAGATGGGCGTAAAATATCCGATGGCACTATTCAAAGAAGAGCGGGGAGTTCTCCTGGACAACATTTTTCCTTCAACCAACATCACTGAAACAGATTATTTGGCCATTATCACATTGCTGTTTGTGGGAGCTTGCTGTGCGCAAATTGGCTGCTGTGTTTCCTACATTACAACAGTGACTACACTTGTAAAAGTACTTCATTGGCTGTAAAGCATTTTGGAACATTGTGAAAGGTGTCATATAAATACAAGTCTTTTTTCTTTCAATCAGCCTGCGAATCCTTCATACTATTCTCCAGGGGAAGATACAAAAACAACGACATCTGGGGGACTGCATTTCATCCCATAATTGGACCAGATGCACCCTTCCTTCTGACGCTTGGCCACATTTCCAGCTCTCTACATGTGTACTCGCTTCCTTGCCTCAAGCTACAGCTGTGTTCCCAGGGCCACACATTGCAAGTTGTCATTCTCCCACAGCAGTGCAATCGACTTCGGTATGTATGGAGCCTGCGCAGTTACCAACAGCCCACCATGGTCCTTGAGACATCTGCACGTCTACAGACTGTGACGCATCGCGTTCTTTGAATGGTAACTCACCAACACTCCTTGCCCTGCAGGGATCTCATGGAAAATGTCCTTTAATGTTTATTATTCTCTTGGGAATGTGCTAGATAATGATAACAGAAAATGCCGGGAACACTCAGCAGGTCAGGCAGCATCGAGGAGAGAGAAACAGAGTCAACGTTTCGGGTCGAGGACCCTTCATCAGATTTAAGGTAATCATTGTTGTTTTAATGATTTAAGGTGATTGGCAAAAGAACCGGAGGCGACATGAGGAAAAAACTTTCTTACGCAGCAAGTGGTTAGGATTTGGAATGCACTGCCTGATAGGGCGGTGGACACACATTCAATAGTAGCCTTCAAAAGGGAATTGGATCAATACTTGAAGGAGAAAAAATTGCAGGGATATGGGGAAAGAGCAGGGGGAGTGGGACTAACTGGATTGCTCTTCGAAAGAGTCGGCGCAGTCTCGATGGGCCGAATGGCCTCCTTCTGTCCTATACTATTCTGTGAATCTATTGTATAATAAAGGAAAATCAATTCAATACATAATGCTTTTTAAGAAATTTCCCATTCAGCTAGCTTACACAATAACATAAGAACATAAGAATTAGGAGCAGGAATAGGCCATAAGACCCCTTGAGCCTGCTCCGCCATTCAATAAGATCATGGCTGATCGTCAGTCTCAACTCTACTTTCTCACCCGATCCCCATGTCCCTTGATTCCCCTAGAGTCCAAAAATATATCAATCTCAGCCTTGAATATACTCAACAACTGAACATCCACAGCCCTCTGGGGCAGAAAATTCCAAATATTCACAACCCTCTGAGTGAAGAAATTACTCCTCATCTCAATCTTAAATGGCCGACCCTGAGACGATGACCCCTAGTTCTAGACTCCCCCAGCCAGGGGAGTCCATCTTGCAGACTGACTGACTTCAGGTTGGATCTAATTGGTTACTTCATTGACGCATCGAGAAGCACTCACTGGTATTGAGGGAACATCTCCAAATTCTCACCCTCAAACTCGGACATCATTACAGCAAGCACAAACAGAAAGACTCGGACAGCCCCTTACAGAAGCAGGTGGCCGCACACACAGGACAGTCGCATACACATTTTAGCAAAGTTTTAAAAGCAGTTCGCTCAGACATTTGGCAAGAACGATATATATATAAAAAGAACATATCAACATGTAAATGGGAAGATTCTGGGTACATTCCTCACGCAATACAAAAATATACATTTCATAGCCAAAATCCCTCTAGGCTTAGAAACAACAAACTTAGAAAAATAGCCTATTTCTGATTTGGACAAAATTTAATCCCCCTTCCCTTCAACCCATTATTTCTTGCTGGTTCTTTTTTTCACCAATATTTTGAACATGTATGAATATATGTTTTTGCAGCTATCCAGAAGAGACAGGTTGATTGCTAAGATTAAGCATTAGGTTATTTTTGTAATTAAATTGTTGCTTTAGGAATTGTCTGAATTGAGACTTGATCCTGGCACAGCGCACGGTGCCTGCGCCTAGTGAGGACCACAGCTGGCCCGACCATGGCAAATGGGTCCGCCGGCTTCACTAGGACAGTACCGGCGTTCTGCGGGCTCCAGGAGTGGCCCAGAGGCAGCTTGCCCATCCGCGGGGTGAGGTAGCAAGATCGAGCTGCTGCATTCAGGGCCTCCCAAATTCGCGGTTTGGGTTGTAAACCTAGCGTTACGCCCCTTATTAGCATAGCCTTTTAACCTCGGCGCTCTCCCGCCCCATAACCTGCTCTTGACCTCGCTTTCCTGTTGAAAGGGTTATCACAGAATGCCCAGCCTCTACCCTGGATTTGTGGCCTGCGGTGTTGATTTGACTGGTCCACTTCAGCTTTCTGCCCAGCGATAACCAGCAAGACCTTGATGATGGGGGATTGGGTGATGGTGGTGCCATTGATGGTCAAGTGGAGATATTTAGGCTTTCTCTTCTTCGAGATGGTCATTACCCGGCACTTATATGGAGCAAATGCTAGCTGCTACTTGGCAGCCCAAGCCTCAATGTTATCCAGGTTCTGCTGTAGACTGGCATGAGGATAGCAAATGTAACCTCGCTATTTAAGAAAGGAGGGAGAGAGAAAACGGTGAGCTACAGACCTGTTAGCCTCACATCAGTAGTTGGGAAAATGCTGGAATCTATTATAAAGGATGCAATAACTGGGCACTTAGAAACTAATAGTAAAATTGGGCAGACTCAACATGGATTTATGAAAGGGAAATCCTGTTTGACAAACCTATTGGAGTTCATTGAGGATGTAACTAGTGGAGTAGACAAAGGGGAACCGGTAGATGTGGTGTATCTGGATTTTCAGAAGGCCTTCGATAAGGTTCCACACAAGAGGTTGGTGAGCAAAATTAGGGCACATGGAATTGGGGGTAATATACTAGTATGGATTGAGAATTGGTTAACAGATAGAAAACAAAGAGTAGGGATAAACTGGTCTTTTTCAGGATGGCAGGCTGTGACTAGCGGGGTACCACAAGGATCGGTATTTGGGCCCCAGCTATTCACAATCTATATCAATGATTTGGATGAGGGGACTAAATGTAACATTTCCAAATTTGCTGATGATACAAAGCTAGGTGGCAGTGTCAGTTGTGAAGAGGATGTGAAGAGGCTTCAGGAGGATCTCGACAGGCTCAGTGAGTGGGCGAGAACATGGCAGATGGAATATAATGTGGATAAATGTGAAGTTATCCACTTTGGTAGAAAAAACAGAAAGGCAGAGTATTTCCTAAATAGTGAAAGATTGGGGAATGCAGATGCTCAAAGGGACCTGGGTGTCCTTGTACATGAGTCACTGAAAGTGAATGTGCAGGTGCAGCAAGCCATTAGGAAGGCAAGTGGTATGCTGGCCTTCATTACAAGAGGATTTGAGTACAGGAGTAAAGAAGTCTTACTCCAATTATATAGGACCTTGGTGAGACCACACCTGGTGTACTGTGTACAAATTTGGTCTCCTTACCTAAGGAAGGATATACTTGCCATAGAGGGAGTGCAATGAAGGTTCACGAGGTTGATTCCTGGGATGGCGGGACTGTCGTTTGAGAAGAGATTGAGTAAACTAGACCTGTATTCTCTTAAATTCAGAAGAATGAGAGGGGATCTCATTGAAGCATATAAAATTATTACAGGGCTTGATAGGATGGATGCTGGGAGAATGTTTCCCTTGGCTGGGTAGTCAAGAAGCAGGGGCCACAGCCTCAGGATAAAGGGTAGGCCATTCAGGACTGAGATGAGAAGAAATTTCTTCACACAGAGGGTGGTGAATCTTTGGAATTCTCTACCCCAGAGGACTGTGGAGGCTCAGTCATCTGGTGTATTCAAAACAGAAGTCGATAGATTTCTGACTAGTAAGGGCATCAAGGGATATGGCGATAGGGCCGGTGAATGGAGTTGAAGCAGAAGATCAGCCATGATCTCATTGAATGGCGGAGCAGGCTCGAAGGGCCGAATGGCCTACTCCTGCTCCTATTTCTTATGTTTTTATGTTCTTACGAGATGCTTCATTATTGGAGGGGTTGCGAATGAAGCTGAACATTGTGGAATCATCAGCGAACAGGCTCACTCCTGACCTTATGATGGAGAGAAGATCATTGATGGAGCAGCTAAGGATGATTGGGTCAAGGAGACTTTCCTGAGGAGTTCCTGCAGTGATGTCCTGGGGCTGGTTCTCTGACAACCACAAACGTCTTGCCTTGTGTCAGCTATGACTCCAGTCATTGGCAGATTGTCCCTTTGGCCTTTACGGAACTCCGTTTTGCTCGGATTCCCTGGTGCCATGCTCGGCTGAATGCTGCCTTGATAACTGGGCAACTCCTAAGAACATAAGAAATAGGAGCAGGCGTAGGCCATTTGGTGCTTCGAGCCTGCTCCGCCATTCAATAAGATCATGGCTGATCTTCTACTTCTTCACCATCCCGCACTATCTCCATATCCCTTGATTCCCTTCCCTTCTCTTCCCTCTCCTCTGCATTCAGCTGTTGGGACCACATCTGCATTATAGCTGTGAATAAGGTCTGGAGCCGAGTGGTAAACACACCTTCCTGCACAGTAGACCACTCCACTACCGAACCCTTTCTGAACTTTCAGTCTCGCTCCCTTTTCCATATTTGAAATGAATGGAGCCGTTCAGGTGCAGAAGAGATTTACTAGAATGGTACCAGGGATGAGGGACTTCCGTTATATGGAGAGACTGGAAAAGTTGGGGTTGTTCTCCATGGAGCAGAGAAGGTTAAGGGGAGATTTGATTGGGATGTTCAGAATCATGAATGGTTACGATAGAGTAAATAAGGAGAAAGTATTTCCAGTGGCAGAAGTGTCAGTAACCAGAGGACACACAGATTGAAGGTGATTGGCAAAGCAATCAGAGGGGAGGTGAGAAAACACTTTTTTACCCAGCGAGTTGTGATGATCTGGAACGCGCTGCCTGAAAGGGCGGTGAAAGCAGATTCAATAGTAACTTTCAAAAGGGAATTGGATAAATACTTGAAGGGGAAAAAGTTGCAGCGTTATGGGGAAAGAGCCGGGGGGTGGGGGGAGTGGGATTAATTGGAAAGCTCTGACAAAAAGCCAGCACAGCCGCGATGGGCTGAGTGGCCTCCTTCTGTGCTGCTTCATTCTATGATTCTACAAAATTCAGCACTGGAGAATCAGGGAGCCCAACGCTCCAGCCAATGGTGTTTGTCGCCAATATTGCCATTGCAGGGAGTTCGGGACCGATATTTACAGCTGTGCAATCGACCGAAAACTTTCCTCCCAGGCCGGGGCCAAGATGGCGGTCGTATATTGAGGATATTTCTCCCGCGCCAACCCCCCCTGCAAAATGACGGGATAGAATTTACTTTGATGGAATGTGATTGGGAAGTAAATTGAAATGAGCAAAGTGTTGTGTTCTGTTCTCACAGGTGAAACAGACAGCTTAGACCTGGCAAAAGTATAAATGGAGATCACTCCAAAAACACATCAAAACATTAAATACATTTTTTTTTTAAATGACGTTTATAAAATGAGTGAAAATTACATTAAATTAAATATTTTTAAACAAAAATGTAATTTTCCCAAAAAAATTGAAGTTTTTTACGGGGCTAAAAATAAACTTACCTTTTTTAAGAGTATTTTTAAATTATAAATGAGTGAAACATTTTTATTAACTTTTTTTAAACTCTTATGCTGGTAAAAGCAGGTCTTACGTCTACTTTTACCAGGCGTAAGATTTCTAAGGGTTTTCTGCGGGCGGAGGTTCTGCAGAAAGCGGAACTCTCCCCCTCCCCCGCAGAGGCCCTTCTCCAGGGCAGGCGTCCGATCTGTCCAGAATCAATCTTGACAGTACGGAAGTGCCGGTTTTCAGCGCATGAGCTTCGCAAGCCTGAAACCGGCATTTCCGAGGTCCCTACGGGGGTGTGTACACACCTCGTACACACCCGTAGGGATCGGAAAATACGGGCCATTAAATTTAAAATAGACTGGAGCACACAGACAGGAACAGAACTCGCTGCTCGCGCAGGCAGCTGAGCCGCCGTCAGTCTCTCGGGTCGACTCGCAGGCTGCGGTTTGTGCAGCAAGGAAGGTTGACAGGGGCCGTGGAGCTTTGAAAAATAAATGTTTTGGGACTTCCAGGGTCAGCTACCCTGTGCTATTTATATTTAATATTATAATGATCGAATAATAGAATAATTCACTGAGACACTGTCACACCAATACATTAATACACTGATACATCGCTACAATAATATTTTGTTACACTAATAGAGTTACACTAATAAATTAGTAACTGATACTTTGGTACAATAGGAACATAGGAACAGGAGGAGGCCATTCAGCCCCTCGAGCCTGTTCCGCCATTCAATGAGATCATGGCTGATCTGTCTGCGACCTAACTCCAGATACCCACCTTTGGCCCATATCCCTTAATACCTTTGGTTAACAAAAAGCTATCAATCTCCGATTTAAAATTAACAATTGATCTAGCATCAATTGCCGTTTGTGGAAGAGAGTTCCAAACTTCTACCACCCTTTGTGTGTAGAAGTGTTTCCTAATTTCACTCCTGAAAGGTCTGGCTCTAATTTTTAGACGATGCCCCCTAGTCCTAGAATCCCCAACCAGCAGAAATAGTTTCTCTCTCTCTACCCTATCTGTTCCCCTTAATATCTTGAAAACTTCGATCAGATCATCCCTTAACCTTCTAAATTCCAGGGAATATAACCCTAGTTTGTGCAATAATAGTGTTACACTAATAGACTGATCTATTAATACTGTGATAGGCTGATACATTAATACAGTGATACAGTGAAAAGTCCAGAATCTAACCAGGGTTGGGGGAAGGGCTGGAAGGAAGGACAATGGCTGACTTTCGGAATCTTGGGGCTCTGGGTTTTTTTCAAAGTCGGGTTTTTCCTTTTCCCCAGGGAGTCTCTGACTCTCCAGCCTCACTGTGCACAAAATGGCCGCCACGCTTGGCGACGCAACAGCAACATTACTCCGATTCAGGAAAGTCGATCAATGAACGTGAAGCACGAAGGACAATCCTGAGAGATGTGAGGCGCTGCTGTATACATTCCGATTCTTTTCCCTTACTTTATTTTAAAATGTTATCGCATCCGTTGCTAATATATGAACAGTGTGATTGTAAACTCCACTCAGTCATGCTGTCAACTTGGTGCCAACATCAGGCTGGGAAGTCGTGTGCAGCAGCCGATGTAATTCATCTGGTTGCCTTGATTCAACAAGACTTCAGGGACTCTGCAGAAAATAAAACCACGATGTATTGCCAACTGACAATATAAAGTCTTTGGAAACCTTAATAATTAACGCAAGTAATGCTACAACAGCCTGTCACAAGGGTAACATGGAAAGGAAAATGGACTTTAGTTTATATAAAAAAGTTCCAGACAACCCACTCTAAAGCAAAATTCTCCCACCCAAATCCAGGCAGGTGACAACTCTCCTTTATCCTGTCCTAACAACTTGGCTTTAACCTTCCATAAGAACCTAAGAATTCGGAGCAGCAGTCGGCTACACGGCCCCTCGAGCCTGCTCCGCCATTCAATGAGATCATGGCTGAACTTTGACCTCAACTCCACTTTCCCGCCCGATCCCCATCTCCCTTGATTCCCCTAGAGTCCAAAAATCTATCGATCTCAGCCTTGAATATACTCATCGACTCAGCATCCACAGCCCTCTGGGACAGAGAATTCCAAAGATTCACAACCCCTGAGTGAAGAGATTTCTCCTCATCTCAGTCCGACCCCTTATTCTGAGACTGTGACTCCTGGTTCTAGACACTCTAGCCAGGGGGAAACAACCTCTCAGCGTCTATCCTGTCAAGCCCCTTAAGAATTTTATACGTTTCAATGAGATCACCTCTCATTCTTCTAAACTCCAGAGAGTAAAGGCCCAGTCCACTCAATCTTTCCTCATAGGACGGCCCTCTCATCCCAGGAATCAGTCTAGTGAACCTTCGTTGCACCCTCTCTAAGGCAAGTATACCCTTCCTTAGGTAAGGAGACCAAAACTGTGCACAGTACTCCAGGTGTGGTCTCGCCAAAGCCCTGTACAATTGAAGCAAGACTTCCTTATTCTTATATTTCAACCCCCTTGCAATAGCGAACATACCATTTGCCTTCCTAATTGCTTACTGTACCTGCATGTTAACTTTCTGTGATTCATGTACAAGGACCCCCAAATCACTCTGAACACCAACATTTACTAATACAAAAGCAAAATACTGCGGATGCTGGAAATCTGAAATAAAAACCAGAAAGTGCTGGAAACACTCAGCAGGCCAGGCAGCATCTGTGGAGAGAGAGACAGGGTTAACGGGCTGGATTTTGATACTGGGGACGTGATGGAGGCGGGACTCCCACTTTTTGGGTTGTAGTCCCGCCTCCATCGACTTGTGGCCAACCCACTGCATTTTCAGTTGACTGACCTTGTTGAGCCCGCCCAGTGGGCTCAGCAGGCCAATTAAGGGCCACCCGGCAACAGGTGACGTCACAGATTGACATTTCATCTGTCAAGAGCTTTTGACAGATGAAATATCAGCGTTTGACAGCTCTGTGAAGCTATCAAACACTGACAATTTCTCTTCTAACTTGAGTCCTTCCTCTCAGGCTGAGTTAGAAATCATTCCAGCACAGAAAGCAGAAGGCTGCAGTTTTTGACAGCACCACGGCCATTGTGCTTTCTGTGCCGGTGAGATTTCTGACTCCCGAGACCTGAAGGGCTGACACCTGCAGGAGGAAGTTCTTTGATGTTTGTTGAAGAGAAATGAAGCCTTTGATTCTGAAGGTTTGCCGCAGACTGCTGGTCTCACAGTTCCAAAAGAAAAATCCACACTTAACATCAGAAAGAGCTCCACAGCACGGTATGTGGCCAGCTCAGCCAGTGCTCAAGAATCGCTGCTGCCAAGCATTATAGTCAATGAACTAAAACACCTCAGAGGGGCATCAAAATCAGGGGCGTTCCACATCGGTTATTTATCTTTGTGGATTTTGACAGAGTTGGCACACCATCAACCACTAGCACTGGAAAGAAGGCAACTGTGTAAGCGGGCTCAAACTGCCCCATTCAGGTGTGGCACTGCCAATCTTTCTTTTTTGGTCATGGTGGTTAGGGAATAAAACAAATGGGCTAATCTTCGTTAAAATAAGGGACAGAGGAATTTCATTCGAACGTGCGAACACGGCCATTGTCAGTATCCGCGAAGAGTTATTTCAACCACAGGGAGACCACAAGGGATGAGAGACAAGAAAAATGTTGGTAATGAAAACAGAAAGTGCTGGAAATGCTCAGCAGGACAGGCAGCACCTGTGGAGAGAGAGAAACAGAGGTAACGTTTCAGGTCGATGACCTTTCGTCAGAACTGGAAAAAGTCAGAGATGTCACAAGGTTTTAAGCCTTAAGGCAGTGGTTCCCAACCTGTGGTCCGCGGTGGCCCGTGAAAAAATGGTCCAAACCCCTAAAGTAAACGTGTCTGTTGTCTCCACAGATGTTGAATGACCCGCCGTGTGGTTCCAGGGTTTTTATTGCTGTTTAAAGCTGGGTTTTAGGGTGAGCTGATGGGGGTGAAAACCTGCTGTGGATGGAGGGCGGGTTGGTTTTCTTGAAGGTGCAAATCAACTGGGCCGAAAAATCAGCTCCAGACAAATTCACCAAAATATTTCCCATCTCACTACCGCACAACGGCAAGTACTGCTCCACTCTACTATATAAACCCAACCAGTGCCCCCTCAATTGAACAATCTTCACCAGTGTCCCCAATATTATACAACCTCAGGTGTGCATGTACGGAGTGTGCGTCTTTGACAGTGGGTTTTATACAACAGCAGCCGCCAGTCCTCTTGTGTCACACTAAGTAAAACTAGATGTCATAAATATAAGATCCTCAATAATAAATCCAGTAGGGAATTCAGGAAAAACTTGTTTGTGCAAAGAGTGGTTGGAATGTGGAACGCGATACCACAGGTACCAGATATCAGTGAGGGGAGCAGAGACATTCCAGCCGTGAGTTGGCTCCGTGGCTTAGCTGGTCAAAGAGCTTGTCTAGTTTACAGGAGAGCCTGGGTTCGATTCCCAGCGAGGCATTTTATAAAGAACAAAATATTCTCTTATGATCCCACAGAGGTTGGTTGCTTCTCGTTTGAAAGTGCTGCAATCCTTTGGGATGGGAACGGCTAAAGGCTCATCACACACACATCACAAATACATATTAAAGTCTGACTGTCATTCGGCCAACATGCTAACATTTCCTCCAGTCTGCAACAGAAAGTTATCGGTTTATTAATGGCGATTAAAGCAATTATTCATCGTGATACTGCCTTTAATTAGATCTTCGTGTAATTGATTTAATAAACTGCACAACTGTTTTATAAAAATCAGAGCGGAAATCAAACCCGTGCTGTGGTTGCTCCGAATTCCAACCCCTGGCCCACCAAGGAACGCTCCACCCAGCAGCTGTCAGAGCTGTAAATATACTGGGTGCATTCCCGCCAGATACAAATGTATTCCTGACTTGTGTTCGATGTAAATGTTTATTATCTCTGCAAGTTCCAAGTGTGTTGTCAGTGCAAAGGTGAAATGAATGTTATTGAAAATAATTTCCCGCTGACAGTTTGTGTAGATTTTTTGTAAAGTCTGGATTTCCAATGTCAGGAGAAACCGGAAAAGTAAGAAATAAACTGCTGATGACCCGTACAGGGATTAAACCCGTGCCCTTAGCGATATTAGCACCACGCTCTAAACAACTGTGATAAAAGCTGTCCGGATTGTTCGAGCCCCGTGCTGGGCGGTTTATGTTTTACTTCTCACACTGGGTCACAGAGTTATTGTACAGATAATGAACACACCACATCCCTTAAACATGATTCCGATATAAAATAATCACTTTTCGATAAAAACCGAGTATGTAAATCGAAAGTAACAGAAAAAGAGCACTTAATTGTGAAAAGAATGATTGCACCAACAGTGAAGGGGAATCTGCCGGCCTCTGCCATTCTAATCCTGTGACTGTGGGAGTTTGGTTCGGGCACAGGTTTGACTGTGATGACACGGACACCCCCTCCGCCCCCACCATCCATGTTAAAACCTAAAAGTGTCTGGCAGAAATTCGGAACAGGCGGGGAGGAAGCAACCCTTTGAAGAGGTTTGTGTTTCTGAATCCCTAACCCTTCTGGCTCTTTTTGACATGTCCCCATTCAATGTACAGACCCTCTCCTCAGTCTGTCCCTCCAGACCTGTCACCTCACATTTCTCTCCAGCTAATTTCAAAACATGTTTTACACACCCCTCCATGATTGTCCTGGAGTCCCCAATACTGTGTCAATTGTAGCACTTTCTGAAATACTACCCGTGTCATGTGTTAGTCAAGAGAGACAGAGGTGAATTAGGCAGACCAAGCGTCGCTGAGCCTTTGCTGGAGTGAAACAGGGGTTCGTTTCATGAAACAGTGCTACAGCTTTCGGAATAGAGGGAGCTTATAGAGACCTGATGGGTTCCACCGAAACAAAACGGTTTGAGGTGTTGGCCGGCAGGACAGACAGAATGTGGGGAGTGTTTAAACTAGATGTGGAGGTTGTTGCTGTAGTTGTTCTACGGAGTTCCTTCAAGGAGGTGATTCTGAATGCAATGGATCAACGTGTACCCATGCAAAGCAAAGGTACTGAGCGTCATTACAGTCCAGCCTGGTTCAATGGAACGAACAAACAATTCATCCAGAAGAGAAAAAGGGATTTAAGGCCATGACGGTAAATGGCACAGAATTCAGGCGGCTTCAAAACCAGAAGGCAAGACAAGAGTGTAAAAACTGCAACAGAATGGCGAAGAACAATTTCACATTGAACATGGCAAGTGAAGAGAAGGGTCATAATAGTGCCAGAGGTAAGTTGTGACATTATTCACAAAATGTTTTAAACGGCTTGCTTACGTTGTGGTCTGCAAAAGCTTTCGATGACGATGTAGTGGTCCACATAAAGGAAAAGGTTGGGAACCGCTGCCTTAAGGGACAGGGAAAGGGCGGGGGGGGGGGGGAGGAAAGAACCAAAGGGAAGGTCTGTGATAGGGTGGAAGGCAGGAGAGATTAAAAGACAAAAGGGATGATGGTGCAAGGCAAAAGGAAATGTTTTTATTTCAGATTCCCAGCATCCGCAGTATTTTGCTTTTGTATTAGTGTTTAATTCACGGCCACTTCTCTTCCAGGAATGCCCACCTTGAAGAAGTTCTGCTCTTCTCTCCGACGGGATTTCCGTTTCTCTCTTTTAAAACCTCTTTTAAAAACTCTAACTTTTTCCAGTTCTGACGAAAGGTCTTCGACCTGAAACGTTAACTCTGTTTCTCTCTCCACGGATGCTGCCTGGCCTGCTGAGCGTTTCCAGCACTTTTTGGTTTTTATTTCAGATTTCCAGCATCCGCAGTATTTTGCTTTTGTATTAGTAAATGTTGGTGTTCAGAGGGATTTGGGGGTCCTTGTACATGAATCACAGAAAGTTAACATGCAGGTACAGTAAGCAATTAGGAAGGCAAATGGTATGTTCGCTATTGCAAGGGGGTTGAAATATAAGAATAAGGAAGTCTTGCTGCAATTGTACAGGGCCTTGGTGAGACCACACCTGGAGTACTGTGCACAGTTTTGGTCTCCTTACCTAAGGAAGGATATACTTGCCTTAGAGAGGGTGCAACGAAGGTTCACTAGACTGATTCCTGGGATGAGAGGGCCGTCCTATGAGGAGAGATTGAGTGGACTGGGCCTATACTCTCTGGAGTTTAGAAGAATGAGAGGTGATCTCATTGAAACGTGTAAAATTCTTAAGGGGCTTGACAGGATAGACGCTGAGAGGCTGTTTCCCCCTGGCTAGAGTGTCTAGAACCAGGGGTCACAGTCTCAGAATAAGGGGTCGGACTGAGATGAGGAGAAATCTCTTCACTCAGGGGGTGGTGAATCTTTGGAATTCTCTGTCCCAGAGGGCTGTGGATGCTGAGTCGATGAGTATATTCAAGGCTGAGATCGATAGATTTTTGGACTCTCGGGGAATCAAGGGAGATGGGGATCGGGCGGGAAAGTGGAGTTGAGGTCGAAGTTCAGCCATGATCACATTGAATGGCGGAGCAGGCTCGAGGGGCCGTGTAGCCGACTGCTGCTCCGAATTCTATGGAAGGTTAAAGCCAAGTTGTTAGGACAGGATAAAGGAGAGTTGTCACCTGCCTGGATTTGGGTGGGAGAATTTTGCTTTAGAGTGGGTTGTCTGGAACTTTTTTATATAAACTAAAGTCCATTTTCCTTTCCACGTTACCCTTGTGACAGGCTGTTGTAGCATTACTTGCGTTAATTATTAAGGTTTCCAAAGACTTTATATTGTCAGTTGGCAATACATCGTGGTTTTATTTTCTGCAGAGTCCCTGAAGTCTTGTTGAATCAAGGCAACCAGATGAATTGCATCGGCTGCTGCACACGACTTCCCAGCCTGATGTTGGCACTAAGTTGACAGCATGACTGAGTAGAGTTTACAATCACACTGTTCATATATTAGCAACGAATGCGATAACATTTTAAGATAAAGTAAGGGAAAAGAATCAGAATGTATACAGCAGCGCCTCACATCTCTCAGGATTGTCCTTCGTGCTTCACGTTCATTGATCGACTTTCCTGAATCGGAGTAATGTTGCTGTTGCGTCGCCAAGCGTGGCGGCCATTTTGTGCACAGTGAGGCTGGAGAGTCAGAGACTCCCTGGGGAAAAGGAAAAACCCGACTTTGAAAAAAACCCAGAGCCCCAAGATTCCGATATCCAGCCATTGTCCTTCCTTCCAGCCCTTCCCCCAACCCTGGTTAGATTCTGGACTTTTCACTGTATCACTGTATTAATGTATCAGCCTATCACAGTATTAATAGATCAGTCTATTAGTCTAACACTATTATTGCACAAACTAGGGTTGTATTCCCTGGAATTTAGTAGGTTAAGGGGTGATCTGATCGAAGTTTTCAAGATATTAAGGGGAACAGATAGGGTAGATAGAGAGAAACTATTTCTGCTGGTTGGGGATTCTAGGACTAGGCGGCATAGCCTAAAAATTAGAGCCAGACCTTTCAGGAGTGAAATTAGGAAACACTTCTACACACAAAGGGTGGTAGAAGTTTGGAACTCTCTTCCACAAACGGCAATTGATGCTAGATCAATTGTTAATTTTAAATCGGAGATTGATAGATTTTTGTTAACCAAAGGTATTAAGGGATATAGGCCAAAGGCGGGTATATGGAGTTAGATCACAGACAGATCAGCCATGAGCTCATTGAATAGCGGAACAGGCTCGAGGGGCTGAATGGCCTCCTCCTGTTCCTATGTTCCTATTGTATCAAAGTATCAGTTATTAATTTATTAGTGTAACTCTATTAGTGTAACAAAATATTATTGTAGCGATGTATCAGTGTATTAATGTATTGGTGTGACAGTGTCTCAGTGAATTATTCTATTATTCGATCACTATAATATTAAAGATAAATAGCACAGGGTAGCTGACCCTGGAAGTCCCAAAACATTTATCTTTCAAAGCTCCACGGCCCCTGTCAACCTTCCTTGCTGCACAAACCGCAGCCTGCGAGTCATCGAGAGACTGACGGCGGCTCAACTGCCTGCGCGAGCAGCGAGTTCTGTTCCTGTCTGTGTGCTCCAGTCTATTTTAAATTTAATGGCCCGTATTTTCCGATCCCTACGGGTGTGTACGAGGTGTGTACACACCCCCGTAGGGACCTCGGAAATGCCGGTTTCAGGCTTGCGAAGCTCATGCGCTGAAAACCGGCATTTCCGATCTGTCAAGAATGATTCTGGACAGATCGGACGCCTGCCCTGGAGAAGGGCCTCTGCGGGGGAGGGGGAGAGTTCCGCTTTCTGCAGAACCTCCGCCCGCAGAAAACCCTTAGAAATCTTACGCCTGGTAAAAGCAGACGTAAGACCTGCTTTTACCAGCATAAGAGTTTAAAAAAGTTAAAAAAAAAAATTTCAATCATTTATAATTTAAAAATACTCTTAAAAAAGGTAAGTTTATTTTTAGCCCTGTAAAAAACGTTAATTTTTTTTTTGAAAATTAAATTTTTGTTTAAAATATTTAATTTAATGTAATTTTCACTCATTTTAAAAACGTGATTTAAAAAAAAAATGTATTTAATGTTTTGATGTGTTTTTGGAGTGATCTCCATTCATACTTTTGCCAGGTCTAAGCTGTCTGATTCACCTGTGAGAACAGCACACAACACTTTCCTCATTGCAATTTTCTTCCCAATCACATTCCATCAAAGTAAATTCTATCCCGTCATTTTGCAGGGGGGGGGGCGGGAGAAATATCCTCAATATACGACCGCCATCTTGGCCCCGGCCTGGGAGGAAAGTTTTCGGTCAATTGCGCAGCTGTAAATATCGGTCCCGAACTCCCTGCAATGGCAATATTGGCGACAAACACCATTGGCTGGAGCGTTGGGCTCCCTGATCCTCCAGTGCTGAATTTTGTAGAATCATAGAATGAAGCAGCACAGAAGGAGGCCACTCAGCCCATCGCGGCTGTGCTGGCTTTTTGTCAGAGCTTTCCAATTAATCCCACTTCCCCCCCACCGCCCCCATCTCTGCTCTTTCCCCATAACGCTGCAACTTTTTCCCCTTCAAGTATTTATCCAGTTGCTTTTGGAAAGTTACTATTGAATCTGCTTCCACCGCCCTTTCAGGCAGCGCGTTCCAGATCATCACAACTCGCTGGGTAAAAAAGTGTTTTCTCACCTCCCCTCTGATTGCTTTGCCAATCACCTTCAGTCTGTGGGTCCTCTGGTTACTGACACTTCTGCCACTGGAAATACTTTCTCCTTATTTACTCTATCGTAACCATTCATGATTCTGAACATCCCTATCAAATCTCCCCTTAACCTTCTCTGCTCCATGGAGAACAACCCCAACTTTTCCAGTCTCTCCATATAACGGAAGTCCCTCATCCCTGGTACCATTCTGGTAAATCTCTTCTGCACCCTCTCTTAAGGCCTTGACATCCTTCCTAAAGTGTGGTGCCCAGAATTGGACACAATTATGCAATAATTGATGTCAAAATCAGCCTGAGCTGATAGGGTTAGATGAAGAGGGGTGGGAGAAGACTCGTGTGGAGCATAAACTCTGGCGTAAACCTGTTGGGCTGAATGGCCTGTTTCTGTGCTGTAATTTCTATGTAATATGCTGGAGAACTGATTAGAATAGGCCACACCGAGCATAGCAGTGAATCAGAAGTGCCCCAGCCAATGGCAATCCTGGGACAGCGACGGTAACACAGAGACTGCCTGTTATGTTTCTAGTGCACTACATCACTTTATTTATTTGTACAGTGCATTTCAAATATGTGGTTGTCTCTTAACTGCCCTCTGAAATGGCGGCTCACCACCACCTTCTCAAGGGCAATTAGGGATGGGTAATAAATGCCGGCCTTGCCAGCGACGCCCACATCCTATGAACGAATATTTTAAAAAATAGTGCCACGGGGTCTTTCATGTCCATGTTTAACATCTCATCTGAAAGACGGCACCTCCGACAGTGCAGCACTCCCTCAGCACTGCACTGGAGTGTCAGCCTAGATTTTTGTGCTCAAGTCTCTGGAGTGGGACTTGAACCCACAACCTTACTTGACTCAGAGGAGAGGGTGCATACCCTCTGACCTACGACTAACGTGTAGATTTAAAGAATAGCTAGCTCCCATCTTTTTAAAGTGGCAACCTGTCAATTATCGTTAATAGCATAGAAAATTGCAAAATAATTAAAAGTTACTAAAATAACAATATAAACTAAAAGGCTGAAATAAGAGGTGGGATATTCCTTTTACTGCCCGCAGATTGTTTATTTCACTGCCCAGTATTGGATGTTGCCTATTGTTACCTCTACACGTCACTATTCCAACGCTCTCCTGGCCGGCCTCACACCTTCCACCCTCCGTAAACTTGAGCTCATCCAAAACTCGGCTGCCCGTGTCCTAACTCTCACCAAGTCCCGTTCGCCCATCACCCCTGTGCTCGCTGACCTACATTGGCTCTCAGTCCAGCAACGCCTCCATTTTAAATTTCTCATCCTTGTTTTCAAATCCCTCCATGGCCTCGCTCCCCCCCCCTCCCTATCTTTGAAACCTCCTGCAGCCCTGCAATCTTCCGCGATCTCTGCGCTCCTCCAATTCTGGCCTCTTGCGCGTCCCCAATTTCCAACGCTCTACCATTGGCGGCCGTGCCTTCATCTGCCTAGGCCCTAAGCTCTGGAATTCCCTGCCTAAACCTCTCCGTCTCGCCACCTCACCTCTTTTAAGACGCTCCTTAAAACCTACCTCTTTGACCAAGCTCTTGGTCATCTGCCCTAATATCTCCTTATGTGGCTCAGTGTTAAATCTTGTTTGACAATCGCTCTTGTGGAGCACCTTGGGACGTCATAGTCCTTATGATGTACAGAGACAGACTATGCTGAGCATAAATCCACAGGAAAAACGTTTGTTCCTGTGGTTATGCATAAGAGAGGATTTTTGCTCTGGGACCTTGTAAATTATGAGCAGTAGATCGGCTGCCAACAATGTAATTTAAGAACCTGCTTCGAAGCAAACACATTAAGCATTGAATGGATTATTGGCGCACATACCACCCAAAGTAATCCACTGCAGGCCGCTGGCCATTTCAGAACCATTAAAGCCTCATCTTGATATCTAATAGCTTTGTTGTGAATTTTAAAATTGCCATCTAATAATCATCGTGACAGGCCTGTGGTGGTAACCCAATGCTTTCCAAAACTCCAGCTGGCACCATGTCAGTACTGCAGGTACCAGAAGGCCAGGACCCCGAAGGCGAATAGTCTTCAGAGGGCTGTACCGTGAAATCACACCAGCAAGTTTAGTAATTCATCCCCCTTCACGCTCAATTATTAAAATTGCTTCACAGGGAAACATAAAAATCAGAGGAATAGGCTGGAAAATTGAGAATGTCAAAATTAATACTTTTGAAACAGTGTCACTGATTGCGAGAATGCCTCTTTCCTGTATTACAGCAGTGACTACACATCAGAGAAAAAGTGCTTCATTGCCTGTAAAGCGCTTTGGAATGGTTCTGAGGTGGTGGGAGGCGTTATATAGGCGATATATTAATGACTTGGATGTGGGTGTACAGGGCGCAATTTCAAAATTTGCAGATGACACAAAACTTGGAAGTTTAGTGAACAGTGAGGAGGATAGTGATAGACTTCAAGAGGGCATAGACAGGCTGGTGGAATGGGCGGACACGTGGCAGATGAAATTTAACGCAGAAAAGTACAAAGTGATACATTTTGGTAGGAAGAACGAGGAGAGGACATATAAACTAAAGAGTGCAATTCTAAAGGGGGTGAATGAACAGAGCGACCTGGGGGTATATGTGCACAAATCATTGAAGGTGGCAGGGCAGGTTGAGAAAGTGGTTAAAGAAAGCATACGGGATCCTGGGCTTCATAAATAGAGGCAACGGCCGGAATTTTGCCGGCGCTCAGGGGACGGAATTGGAGGCGGGACATCCGGCAAAATCGCAAAGATTGACAGCAGGTCGGAAACCCGCTGTCATCCTGCCTCCAAACAATCTTCCCAGGTGTCGGGTCCATGATTTGCGCAGGGACGCGACACCTAGCGGTGGGAAGAGGATTATAGGCACTTAACTGCTTGTTAACAGGTTGTTAACAGGCAGTTAAGAGGCTTTTTGTAATTTTGACAGGTCTGCTGCGGGCTTCCCGATGTCTGGACACCACACCAGGGTCAGTGTGGCGTGCTGTGGGTCTACTGTAATGTTTGTGCATTGATGACAGCTGCAGAAGTGGTGTGAAGGATCCAATGGTACACTGGTGAGTTTCAGAGGTAAGAAAATGTTGGGAAATCATTTTTAATGTATTTAGACTTTTCTGTAGGTGACAAGTTTTGAGTTGTTTGTGCAGTCCCACCTCATTGGGAGAACCTCTCTCACCAGTGACAGACCGCTTCTGTAACCTCACCTGCCGCTGCCATCTGTTCTAGCCTAAGGAGGGAGTTACTGGAGAGCCTGGATGCAAGGGCTCACCTTTGTACAGTGATTGTCAGAGTTTGCAGCACCTCAATGCTGTCAAACACTAAAAAAAATCAGCTGTCAAAAAAAATTGTGCGTGGCCCCTTTAAGAAAACCGGCAGATGATGCGTCATCAACTGACGTCATCTGACACCAGCTTTCTCTTAATTGGCCGGCGTCTGCCAACACAAAAAGGTAATTTATTTTAACTATACTTACCTGGGATTGGCCAGCTAGGCCTCACTGTCTCTACAATCCATGGCTTAGGCTGCAACTGTCCGACTGTGTCTTGTACTCGAGAAGAAAGGTTTACCAGACATGCTTTCATGACCTTGATGTCCGTAGCATACCAAGAGATGGTTCTGTAGATCCCTTGGTAACTACGAATGGAATGGGACAAGATGTGACAGATTACAGTGATAATAACGTTCAGAACATTTTTGACGTATTGCCAGTTGATTATTTTTATCTATTTTAATGGCCATTGATCTCAGGCCAGAACACAACGTGCTGCCTATTTCGACAAGGTGGAACTTTTTTCTTTTCTTATCACGTCCAACAAAATCACCGATCATAAAACAAACCCAGTATAAGTTATCGTTCTGTATGCAGTAAGTGTGAGTACTGCTCACACTTGGGACGTCCTGAGGTTGTGAAAGGTGCTATAGAAATGCAAGTCTCTTTTTTTCTCCAGGTTGCTTTGGCGCTCTCCTGTCAATGGGATGTCAAAGCCAAGTGTAGTCTTTAGGTGAAATCGAGTTAGAGGTCTAGGGATAACTGAATGGGGTGCACAGGCTTTATGTTAAATTCACATATTCTGTCCTTATTTACATATTTCTATTATAATTCATATTCCCAGCTCTATAATGGAAACTGCCTATGTAAACATGTAACACTATAATTACACCCTCCCACCAGTGATGGTGTTGCACATGGATATAAAATAACTTGCGCTTTCATGACCTCAGGACGTCCCAAAGCGCTTTACAGCCAATGAAGTACTTTTGAAGTGTGGTCACTGTTGTAATGTAGGAAACGCGGCAGCCAATTTGCGCACAGCAAGCTCCCACAAACAGCAATGTGATAATGACCAGATAATCTGTTTTAGTGAATGTTGGTTGAGGGATAAATATTGTTAAGGACACCGGGGAGAACTCCCCTGCTCTTCTTAGAATAGTGCCATGGAATCTTTTACATCCACCTGAGAGAGCAGACGGGGCCTCGGTTTAACGTCTCATTCGAAAGACGGCACCTCCGACAGTGCAGCACTCCCTCAGTGCTGCCCTGGAGTGTCAGCCTAGATTTTTATGCTCAAGTCTCTTGAGTGGGACTTGAACCCACAACCTTCTGACACATGTGTGATGTGTGTGTATATCTTGAGCAAAAATATACGTGGTTTTAAACGTACAGGGAATAAACGGTATGCACGTGGTGAAGGCTTTGCAGTAGAACTCAGCACAGTTTCAACTTTGAATCATCTTTAATCCAGATTTTAAATGTTACTTTTTGGACAGCTGGTCCTAAATCTGAAGTTAATAACACGACCATAACATGACAATCCTATATTAAAATGGTTCTATAATCTGAAAGTGAAATCATTAAAAACAAGGTGACAAAACACAGATTATGTCACTAAGATGCTAATTATTAAGAGCTGGAATCTCCGACAATTATGCTAATAGGTTATATTTAATAAGTAATAAAAATTGTAAAATGCAGGCTGTGCTTTACATAATTAATGGCAACATTACAAGTCTTTGCTAATGTGAGCCCTAAAGTGGGGAGCCAAGAAAATTAGATTTACTACTCGCTACTTGATGGAGCCAGAAGGAGACATGTACATACAGGCGTACGGAATCCAACATTTCATTTGTTTTTTTTGTTGTGCTCCCATTTAGCACAAACCCTAATTGTCTCCAAGCTGGTCCAGAAGTCATGCTGAGTTGTAAGGCAGTTGTTTCATTAAAAGTCCCATCTAACGCGTCTTACTGTTGTCAATAAATGATCTTGATATCTACGGTGAAAAGAGTTTTCGCAATAAAATCTAATAGAAAGAACTTGCATTTCTATAGCATCAACTTCAGGACGTCCCAAAGTGCTTCACAGCCAATAGGGTGCTTTCAAAGTGTAGTCACTGTTGTAGGGTAGGAAATGCGACAACCCATTTGCACCACAGCAAGCTCCCACAAACAGCAATGAGAAAAACGACCAGATAATCAGTTTTTTAGTGAGGTGGGTTGAGGGATAAATATTGGCCCAGGGCACCGGGGAGAACTCCTCCTCTCTTCTTCAAAATAGTGCCATGGGATCTTTTACGTCCACCTGAGAGGGCAGACAGGGCCTAGTTTAGCGTCTCATCCGAAAGACGGTACCTCCGACAGTGCAGCACTCCCTCAGTACTGCACTGGGAGTGCCAGCCTAAATTATGTGCTCAGGTCACTGGAGTGGGGCTCGAACCCACGACATTCTGACTCAGTATGTGTGTGTGATGTGCGTGTATATCCTGAGCAAAAATATACTAAGTTTATATCGTGCACGTTTATTTGAAATCTACTGCGTCAAGTTGCCAAGGACAGTTCTGCGCCTTATTTTGTAAACTGAGTTCAGACTGACAAGAACATAAGAAATAGGAGCACGAGCAGGCCATACGGCCCCTCGAGCCTGCTCCGCCATTCAATAAGATCATGGCTGATCCTCGACCTCAACTTCACTTTCCCGCCCGATCTCAATATCCGTTGATTCCCCTAGAGTCCAAAAATCTATCGATCTCAGCCTTGAATATACTCAAAGACTCAGCATTCACAGCCCTCTGGGGCAGAGAATTCCAAAGATTCACAACACTCTGAGTGAAGAAATTCCTCCTCATCTTGGTCTTAAATGGCCTACCCCTTATCCTGAGACTATGCTCCTTAGATCTAGACACTCCAGCCAGGGGAAACAATCTCTCAGCATCTACCCTGTCAATCTCCTTCAGAATCTTGTATGTTTCAATGAGATCACATCTCATTCTTCTAAACTTTAGAGCGTATAGGCCCATTCTACACAATCTCTCATCATAGGACAGCCCTCTCATCCCAGGAATCAATCTAGTGAACCTTTGTTTTAGCATCTCCAAGGCAAGTATGTCCTTTCTTAGATAAGGAAACCAAAACTGCACAGTACTCCAGGTGTGGTCTCACCAAGGCCCTGTACAATTGTAGCAAGACTTCCTTACTCTTATACTCCAACCCCCTTGCAATAAAGGCCAACATGCCATTCGCCTTCCTTACTGCTTGTTGTACCTGCATGTTAGCTTTCTGTGTTTCTTGCACGAGGACACACAAATCTCTCTGAACACCAACATTTGAAAGTTTCTCACCATTTAAAAATATTCTATTTTTCTATTCTTCCCACCAAAGTGAATAACCTCACATTTCCTTATATTATACTCCATCTGCCACCTTATTGCCCACTCACTTAGTCTATCGAAATCCCTTTGCAGACTCTTTGAGCTGGATTTTCATTGACCCGTGGAGGTGAGTTTGGAGGCGTGTGGGCGGTTAAAATTGCGAAAACTGGCGGGCGGGCACAAGCCCGCCTCCATCCCGCCTACACGCAATTTTCATTAAATCGTGTCTGCTGGTCCCAACTCCGTCCCGCCTCTAAGAGACGGGATAGGCTGTTAAGGCTGTTAACAAGGACTAAATTGGCTCTATAGTGCCATTTTACATAGATACATAGATACATAGAAGATAGGAGCAGGAGTAGGCCATCCGGCCCTTCGAGCCTGCTCCGCCATTTAATGAGATCATGGCTGATCCTCCAATTCAGTATCCCGTCCCCGCCTTCTCTCCGTAACCCTTAACCCCTTTTGCCTGTAGAAATATATCTAATTCCCTCTTAAATATATTTAATGAGCTGGCGTACACTGCCCTCTGTGGCAATGAGTTCCACAGGTTCACCACCCTCTGAGTGAAGAAATTCCCCCTCATTTCTGTCCTAAATGGTTTAGCCCTTATCCTTAAATTATGTCCTCTAGTTCTGTTCTCACCCGCCAAGGGAAACATTCCTTCTGCATCTAGTCTGTCTAGACCTGTCAGAATTTTATACACTTCTATGAGGTCCCCTCTCAATCTTCTAAACTCCAGTGTGTACATCCCTAAACTACATAGTCTCTCCTCATAGGTCAATCCCGCCATTCCTGGTATCAGCCTGGTGAATCGCCGCTGCACCCCCTCCATGGCAAGAACATCTTTCCTCAGATGAGGCGACCAAAACTGCACACAGTACTCGAGGTGTGGTCTCACCAGTGCCCTGTACAGCTGCAGCAAGGTATCCCTGTTCCTGTATTCCAACCCTTTTGCTATGAAGGCCAGCATACCGTTTGCCTTCTTGATCGCCTGTTGCACCTGCATGCTCGCCTTCAGTGACTGGTGTACAAGAACACCCAGGTCTCTCTGTACTTCCCCCTCTCCCAATTTATTGCCATTTAAATAATAATTTGCCCTCCCGTTCCTGCACCCAAGGTGGATAACTTCGCACTTGTCCACATTATAGTGCATCTGCCATTTATCCGCCCAATCACCCAGTCTGTCCAAATCGCTCTGGAGCTTCCTGGACTCCTCCTCTGAGCCCACCCCCCCTCCTAGTTTAGTGTCGTCTGCAAATTTGGAAATGCTGCATCCGACTCCCTGATCCAGGTCATTAATGTAAATTGTGAACAGCTGGGGACCCAGGACAGATCCCTGTGGTACCCCACTTGTTACTGCCTGCCATTCAGAAAATGAGCCGTTTATTCCAACTCTCTGTTTTCTATCTGACAGCCAGTTCTCTATCCACGTCAATACTTTCCCCTTTATCCCATGAGCTTCAATTTTCCCTGCTAATCTTTTATGTGGGACCTTATCGAAGGCCTTTTGGAAGTCCAGGTACACCACATCTACTGGCTCTCCCCCATCTATTTTACCAGTTACTCCCTCAAAAAATTCTAATAGATTAGTCAAGCACGATTTACCCTTTGTAAATCCATGTTGACTCTGTCCTATCCTGTCCCCATTTGCTAAGTGCTCCGCTATTTCATCCTTAATGATGGACTCCAGCATTTTGCCCACAACTGATGTAAGGTGCCCACAACTGATGAAAGGCCTTTGTGATTTTAACCCTTGATCTACGTGAAGCACGCCTGTTCTGAACCACAAATGTGAAACCTGGCGGGAGCACATTTGGATAGCTGACTATCAGCTGCAGGTCCACTATTACAACGGAGATGTGATGAAAGTAGTAGTAGTAGTAGTAGTAGTAGTAGGAGGAGGAGGCACAATAGACATATCTGGGACTGGTGGTGGTGGAAAAATATCTGGGAGCAGACTTAGGGATGCTGCTGCTCATTTTGCATCCAGGTCCTCTCACAGCAAAGGCCAGGCAGTCTTTGAAGACCTTCAATGCAGCAGCAATGATGACATCATCAGAGGTAACTTTCAGACTGAAAAGACTAATTGGTTCATGGGTTCCCACATGCTGGAACTCAATTGCCCAAATTGGTTAAAATCGCATCAATCTCCCACATCCAATTGCAGTCGGGTGGATAACATGAAAAGTGGATGACATGACCCCAACCCGCCCCAGTATCAAAATCCAGCCCTTTGTGTTCTCCTCACAGCTTACTGTCCCACCTAGCTGTGTATCATCAGTAAACTTGGATACATTACATTTGGTCCCTTCATCTAGGTCATTAATATAGATTGTAAATAGCTGAGGCCCCAAAACAGATCCTTGCGGCACCCTACTAGTTACAGCCTGCCAACCTGAAAAAGATCTGTTTATCCTTACTCTCTGTTTTCTGTCCGTTAACCAATCCTCTATCCACGCTATTGTATTACCCCCAACCCCATGAGCCCTAATCTTGTGTAATAACCTTTTATGTGGCACCTTATTGAATGCCTTTTGGAAATCCAAATATACTACATCCACTGGCTCCCCTTTATCTACCCTGCTAGTTACATCCTCAAAAACTCTAATAAATTTGTCAAACACAATTTCCCATTCATAAAACCATGTTGACTCTGCCTAATCATGTTATGATTTTCTAAGTGCTCTGATACCACTTCCTTAACAATGGATTCCAGCATTTTCCCGATGACTGATATCAGGCTAACTGGCCTGTAGTTCCCTGTTTTTTCTCTCCCTCCTTTCTTGAATAGTGGTGTTACATTTGTGACCTTCCAATCCGCTGGGACTGTTCTAGAATCTAGGGAATTTTGGAAGATCAAAACCAATGCATCCACTATCTCTTCAGCCACCTCTTTTAGAACCCTAGGATGTAAGCTGTCAGGTCCAGGGGATTTGTCGGCTTTTAGTCCCATTAGTTTCTCTAATACTTTTTCTCTACTTATATTAATTACGTTAAGTTCCTCACCCTCATTAGACCCTTGGTTCCCTACCATTTTTGGTATGCTTTTTGTGTCCTCTACTGTGAAGACAGAAACAAAATATTTGTTTAATGTTTCTGCCATTTGCTTATTCCCCATAATAATTTCTCCTGTCTCAGCTTCTAAGGGACCAATGTTTACTTTTGCTACTCTCTTCCTTTTTACAAACTTGTAGATGCACTTACAATCTGCTTTTATATTTCTTGCTAGTTTTCTCTCATGTTCTATTTTTTCCCTATTTATCAATTTTTTGGTCATCCTTTGCTGGTTTCTGAAACTCTCCCAATCCTCAGGCTTACTATTATTCTTCGCAACATTATAAGCTTTTTCTTTCAATCTAATGCTATCCTTAATTTCTTTAGTTAGCCACGGTTGGATCACTTTTCCCATGGAGTTTTTGTTTCTCAATGGAATGTATTTTTGTTATTATGAAATATTTCTTTAAATGCGAGCCACTGCTTATCTACCGCCATACCTGTTAATCTATTTTCCCCATCTACCTTAGCCAGGCTTAGGTCAGGCTTGGCAAACTCTCGAGCATTTGCCAAAACTTTTTGAGCATTCCTCAAATCTTCAAATGAAATGATTCTGATTGGCTTTAACCCTGGTGTTAGACACAGAAAAACAGGTATGTACGTGATGAAGGTACAGTTTTAACTTTGCATCATATTTAATCCAGATTTTAAATGTTACCTTTTGGATAGTTGGTCCTAAATCTGAAATTAATGGGCCAGATATTCCGATCCCTACGGTTGGGTACGCACTGTGTACCCACCCGTAGGGACATCGGAAATGCCAGTTTCAGGCATGCACAGCGCAGAGATTCCCTTCTGTGATTGGCTCCCCATGTCCCACGTGATCCCAGGGATGCTGCGAACTACATGCGCCTCTTGGATACGTGGGCCCTTCGTACTTGGAGTTTGGTGAGGCCCAGCATCGGAATTGTGCGCGTCCCGGGAGCCCTCAGGTAAGGGTGCAGATTTTTCCAAATCGCAGTCCTCCGCCCGCGGGAGGCCTGCGATCGGAAAATACGGGCCAGTATAACGACCGTAAATGCCAATCCCATCGTAAAATGGTTCTATAATCTGAAAGTTAAGGACAAAAAATAAGTAATAAAAATGTTTTTAAATGCATACAGTGCTTTACATAATTAATGGCAATATTACAAGTCTTTGCTAATGTGAGCCCATTCCTGTCTATTTAAAGTGTGGAGCCAATAAAATTAGATTTACTACTCGCTACTTGATGGAGTCAGAAGGAGACACATACAGACATACGGAATCCAACATTTCATTCGTTTTTTTTTGTTGATTTCCCATTTAGCACAAACTCTAATTATCTCCAATAGCAAAATACTGCAGATGCTGGAAATCCGAAATAACAACAGAAAACGCTGGAAAAACTCAGCAGGCCAGGCAGCATCCGTGGAGAGAGAAACAGAGTTAACGTTTCAGGTCAAAGACCTTTCGTCAGAACTGGAAAAAAGCAGGAAATGGAATAGATTTTAAAGCAAGTTTAAGGGGTGGGAAAAGGGGGAGGGGATGAAAGAACAAAAGGGAAGGTCAGTGATAGGATAGAAAGCAGGAGAGATTAAGAGACATTGAGAGGCATTAAGAGATATTCAAGGCAAGAGGAGGTGGTAATGTGACAGGTTAAGGAACAAAGGATGGCTCTAGATGAAGTGTGAATTGCGCTGGCAGAATGAAGGACAGCTGCCATGTGGGAGGGAAGAAAAAAAGGCCAAACAAAAAGTGTGCATATAAAAAAAAAATTATATTATATATGACAGGGGCCGAGGTTATGATCTGAAATTGTTGAACCCTATGTTGAGTCCGGAGGGCTGTAAAGTGCCTAATCGAAAGGTGAGGTGCTGTTCCTCGAGCTTACGCTGAGCTTCCGTGGAACAATGCAAGAGGCCGAGGACGGTGAGGTCTGAGTGGGAGTGAAGCAGTGAATTAAAGTGACAGGCCACCGGGAGCTCGGGGTCCACCTTACGGACTGAACGGAGGTGTTCCGCAAAGCGGTCACCCAATCTGCGTTTGGTCTCCCCAATGTAGAGGAGACCACATCGTGAGCAGCGAATACAATATACTAAATTGCAAGAAGTACAAGTAAATCGCTGTTTACCTGGAAGGGGTTTTTGAGGCCCTGGACAGTGGGAAGGGGGGAGGTGTAAGGGCATGTGTTGCATCTCCTGCGCTTGCATGGGAAGGTGGCGGGCGAAGGGGAAGGGGTGCTGGGGGTGGTAGAGGAGTGGGCTAGGGTGTCACGGAGGGAGCGGTCCCTACGGAATGCTGAAAGGGGAGGTGAGGGGAAGATGCGTTTGGTGGTGGGATCACGCTGGAGGTGGCGGAAATGACGGAGGATGATCCGTTGAATGTGGAGGCTGGTGGGGTGAAAGGTGAGGACAAGGGGAACTCTATCGTGGTTCCAGGAGGGAGGGGCAGGAGTGAGGGCAGAAGTGCCGTGTCAACCACAGTAGAGGGGAATCCTCGGTTGAGGAAAAAGGAAGACATGTCGGAAGCACTGGTATGGAAGGTGGCATCGTCAGAGCAGATGCGGCGGAGACGGAGAAACTGGGAGAATGGAATAGAGTCCTTACAGGAGGCGGGGTGGGAGGAAGTGTAGTCCAGGTAGCTGTGGGAGTCAGTGGGCTTGTAGTGAATGTTTGTCAATAACCTATCCCCAGAGATGGAGATGGAGAAGTCAAGGAAGGGAAGGGAAGAGTCAGGGATGGACCATGTGAAGGTGAGGGAAGGGTGGAAATTGGAAGCAAAGTGAATGAAATTTTCTAGTTCAGGGCGAGAGCAGGAGACAGTCATCAATGTACCAGAAAAAGAGGTGAGGGAGGGGACCCGAGTAGGACTGGAACAAAGAGTGTTCCATATATCCCATGAAAAGGCAGGCATAGCTAGGACCCATGCGGGTACCCATAGCAACACCTTTGATTTGGAGGAAATGAGTGGAGTCAAAGGAGAAGTTGTTCAATGTGAGAACAAGTTCAGCCAGGCGGAAGAGGGTGGTGGTGGATGGGGACTGGTTGGGCCTCTGTTCAAGGAAGAAGCGGAGCACCCTCAGGCCATTCTGGTGGAGGATGGAGGTGTAGAGGGATTGTACATCCATAGTGAAAAGGAGGCGGTTGGGGCCGGGAAACTGGAAACTGTTAAAGTGGTGGATGGCGTCGGAAGAGTCGCGGATGTAGGTGGGAAGAGACTGGACAAGGGGGGAAAAGATAGAGTCGAGATAGGAAGAGATAAGTTCCGTGGGGCAAGAACAGGCTGAAATGATGGGTCTACCAGGGCAGTCCTGTTTGTGGATCTTGGGAAGGAGGTAGAAGCGGGCTGTGCGGGGTTGGGGGACTATGAGATTGGCGGCCGTGGGGGGAAGATCTCCAGAGAAGATGAGGTCAGTGACAGTCTTGGAAACGGTGGCTTGATGTTCGGTAGTGGGGTCATGGTCCAGGTGGAGGTAGGAGGAGGTGTCGGAGAGTTGGCGTTCAGCTTCCGCTAGGTAGAGGTCGGTTTGCCAAACAACAACAGCACCACCCTTGTCAGCAGGTTTAATGACAATGTCGGGGTTGGATCTGAGAGAATGGAGTGCTGCAAGTTCAGAGGGAGGTAGGTTGGAGTGAGTGAGGGGAGCAGAGAAATGGAGACGGCTGATGTCATGGCGGCAGTTTGCAATGAAAAGATCTAGAGAGGGTAAGAGGCCAGAGGGAGGGGTCCAGGTGGAACGAGAATTCTGAAAGCGGGAGAAAGGGTCAGCCGTGCGGGGGGAAGACTCCTGGCCAGAGAAGTGGGCACGGAGACGGAGGCGGCGGAAAAAGAGCTCAGCATCGTGCTGAGCTCGAAATTCATTGAGGTGGGGGCGTAAGGGGATGAAGCTCAGGCCATTGCTGAGGACTGATCGTTCGGGGTCAGAAGGAGAAGGTCAGAAGGGATCGTGAAAACGCGGCAGGGGGTGAGATTGGGAGAAGGGGGGTCAGAGGAAAGTGAAGGTGAAGAAGGTTCCGGAGGGGCATTGGTGTTCAAGGGTTGATGAAGCTTGCGATCCTTGACATCAGAAAGGAAGAATAAAAGTTTTTTGTTGAAGCGCCGGATGAGTCGAAGGATGAAATGGAACTGTGGACCCGGACAGCTTTGAGATAGAGTGCGTCGGTGCTGCTGAAGAGAGAGGTAGAGAGTGTTCATGTGGCGCCGCATGGCGTTGAGCGTGGATCTCAAGATGCGGCGAGAGCAGTAGTTCGAGGACGATGAATATCTTAGAGATATTTGTAATCCTGGGTGGGATCCGAAACACGAAGGGTGAAGTTTAGTTGGAATCCACGTGGAATAAGTCGGAACCGGAGACAGTTTCTCTCTCAACGGATGCTGCCTGGCCTGCTGAGTTTTTCCAGCATTTTCTGTTGTTATTTCTAATTATCTCCAAGCTGGTCCAGAAGTCATGTTGAGTTATAAGGCAGTTGTTTCATTAAAAGTCCCATCTCACGCTTTTTACTGTTGTCAATAAAGTATCTTCATATCTACGGCCAAGAGTTTCGCAATAAAAATCTAACAACAGAAAGAACTTGCAGTTATATATCGCCGTTCACAACTTCAGGATATCCCAACGTGCTTCACAGCCAATGAGGTGCTTTTGAAGTGTTGTCACTGTTGTAGTGTAGGAAACACTGCAAGGTCCCACAACCAGCAATGAGATTATGACCAGGTAATCTGTTTTTTAGTGTGTGGGTTGAAAGATAAATATTGGGGCTCCTCTGCTCTTCTTCAAATAGTGCCGTGGGATCTTTCACGTCCACCTGAGAGAGGGCACACGGGGTCTCGGTTTGACGTCTCCTCCGAAAGACGGCACCTCCGACAGTGCAGCGACTCCCTCAGCACTGAACTGGGAGTGTCAGCCTAGATTTTTTGTGCTCAAGTCTCTGGAGTGGGACTTGAACCCACAACCTCCTGACTCAGGGGCGAGAGTGCTGCCCACTGAAGCAAGGATAGATCCAGAGGTGATTGCTCTACAGTAGAAAGAGAAGCCATAACTGGTGATGGCTTGGTTGCAGTTAGACAAGGAAGAGTGGAACCAGATTAGGGCAGTCCCACAGAGGTGAACAATATAGCAGAGACAATAGAGAAGTATGGCACGATGGAGAGGTCGACGAAGTCAAGGAGGGTTAATGCATCACAGTCACAGAGGTGGTCATTCTGGCCTGGAAATTTCTCCCAGTCTCTCATTGTAAGGGGTCCTAATGGCAGGATGCTGCCCGACAATTAGATACCCTCTTTTAAAAGGGTCCTGATGGCAACACTCCCATTTAAAAAGGGCGACTTATTGTGACTGCGGCATTATAAACGGATGCTAATGGAGCAATTTTCTCTTTTAAAAAGGTTCCTTTAAGATGCTGAGATTCCCCTTTTGAAACGGACTCTACTGGTGATTGGTACTCATTACAAAGGGTCCTGATCATAGAATCATACAGCACAGAAGGAGGCCATTCAGCCCATTGTGCCTGTGCCAGCTCTTTGAAGGTGCTAACCAATTAGTTCCACTCCTCTGCACTTGCCCCATAGTTGCACTTGTTTCCTTTTCAACTCCATATCCAATTTCCTTTTGAAAGTTATTGTTGAATCTGCTTCCACCGCCCTTTCAGGCAGCGCGTTCCAGATCACAACAACTCGCTGTGTAAATAAAATTCTCCTCAACTCCCCCCTCTGGTTCTTTTGCCAATTAGCTTAAATCTGTGTCCTCTGGTTATTGGCCCTTGGAAAACAAGTGGTTAGACGCCCTCTTTCATGGTTAGAACTCGCTCTTTAAATAAAAAAAAGTTCCAGTTACTGTAATCAAATTGAGAGAGGTGAAAGAGCCCAGACTCCTGCAGGCCCCTCAACGAACCACAGGGCACCAAGTTGCCTTGTCAACTAACCTCCAGGCCCAACCCGTGGAACAATCGATGAAGAAATTGCCCTGTAGATGAGGTGGGCACCGTGGGTGAACAGTCATCGCAGCAAATCTCGCCCCTGCCTTTGTGCCCCAGACCCACGAGTATCCCTTTGATCATTTCAATTGGCAGTTTTCTTTCATGCCAACCGTTATCTTGCAAAGATACAAAGGCTTTCCTTTAAAGCTTAATTGAAACTCACTTAAAATATTTGTATTGGCGAAAATTGGAATACCTACATTTGTATGTAATTTCCAAGTGGAGCCCGGTGCCAGTATTATAAAATGCCATGAAAGTCAAGGTTATTTCAATATTAATTAGGTTATGAAAACAGTTAACTTTAGTTGTGATCTATAAGCCATCGCACGTGGTTGTATTTACTTCTGCTTTAAAGGATTAAAGTAAACTTCATTTCAGATTTAACCAGAAACATCTGTCTGGGCTCGAACCCCCCTCCTCCTGCAGTGATGTTACTGGGCCATTAAACAGCAACTGTCTCTGCCGTGCAGCATGCAGTGTTTGGTATGACAAGCGGCTCACAACTATCGCTCAAGAAAGACGCTAGCCCCAGGGCGTGTGTCGGGCAGTGGGGAGGGGAGGTGGGAAGCAAACCGTCTGGACCTCAGCAGTGAGAGGTTTTAACTCCCATCCTCATCCCATCAGCATGTTCTTCCATCCTTCTTTTCCTCACCCTCGTCCCCTCCCCACCCTTCTTAACCCATCTTCTCCCTCTCTTCCTCCGTTTTCCTACACTCCTTCCCTTCCCCATCCCTCTTCCGCCCTCCTTCTCCCTCGATCCACGTTTCCCTCAGCATCCTGCCCCCCATCCACCCTCCCAATCCCCCTCTACCAGCCTTACCTCAAAGCCTTCTGCCGCTGCTACCCTCACCCCCGGGCCTGCTGTCTCAGCGAGGGCTGTAAAAAAAACCAAATCCCCCAATTACCAGGCTCGGTGCTGAGAAACCAGCGTAAAGGATGCAGTAGACCTGGGTCGGTGAGGGGCGTGGCCCTGCCGTGGGCCTAAGGCTGATAGACGGGGTGGTGCACAAGACAACTGCAATCAGGGTCTGTGGAAGGTGAGGACAGGTTGACAAGCGGCAATCCAATGGCAAAGACAGGTGGCAGTACACAAGAATGGGGAGGGAGGACTGCATCAGGGAATAGGCAGAATATCTCAGAATATCCATTGACACTACTGTGGCAGCCAATGAGTTGCACTGTGACAGCCAATGAGTTGCATTGTGTTAGCCAATGAGTTGCATTGTGTTAGCCAATGAGTTGCATTGTGTTAGCCAATGAGTTGCACTGTGACAGCCAATGAGTTGCACTGTGTGAGCCAATGAGTTGCACTGTGACAGCCAATAAGTTGCTTTGTGTCAGCCAATGAGTTGCACTGTGACAGCCAATGAGTTGCACTGTGACAGCCAATGAGTTGCACTGTGTGAGCCAATGAGTTGCACTGTGACAGCCAATGAGTTGCACTGTGACAGCCAATGAGTTCCACTGTGTGAGCCAATGAGTTGCACTGTGACAGCCAATGAGTTGCACTGTGTGAGCCAATGAGTTGCACTGTGACAGCCAATGAGTTGCACTGTGACAGCCAATGAGTTGCACTGTGTGAGCCAATGAGTTGCACTGCGACAGCCAATGAGTTGCATGGTCAGCCAATGAGTTGCACTGTGACAGCCAATGAGTTGTACTGTGACAGCCAATGAGTTGCACTGTGTGAGCCAATGAGTTGCACTGTGACAGCCAATGAGTTGCATGGTCAGCCAATGAGTTGCACTGTGACAGCCAATGAGTTGAACTGTGTGAGCCAATGAGTTGCACTGTGACAGCCAATGAGTTGCACTGTGTGAGCCAATGAGTTGCACTGTGTGAGCCAACGAGTTGCACTGTCAGCCAATGAGTTGCACTGTGTCAGCCAATGAGTTGCATAAGAACATAAGAAAGAGAAGCAGGAGTAGGCTGATCTTCTACCTCAACTCCACTTTCCTGCACTATCCCCATATCCCTTGATTCACTTAATATCCAAAAATCTACCGATCTTTGCCTTGAATATACTCAACGACTAGCATCCACAGCCCTCTGGGGTAGAGAATTCCAAAGATTCACCACCCTCTGAGTGAAGAACTTTCTCCTCATCTCAGTCCTAAATGGTTGACCCCTTATTCTGAGACTGTGACCCCTGGTTCTAGACTCCCCAGCCAGGGGAAACATCCTCCCTGCATCAACTCTGTCAAGCCCTGTAAGAATTTTGTATGTTTCAATGAGATCACCCCTCATTCTTCTAAACTCTAGAGAATATAGGCCTAGTCTACTTAATCTCTCCTTATAGGACAATTCCCCCATCCCAGGAACCAGACTGGTGAACCTTCGTTGCACTCCCTCTATGGCAAGTATATCCTTCCTTAGGTAAGGAGACCAAAACTGCACACAATACTCCAGGTGTGGTCTCACCAGGGCCCTGTATAATTGCAGTAAGATGTCTTTACTCTTATACTCAAATCCTCTTGTAATAAAGGCCAACATACCATTTGCTTTCCTAATTGCTTGCTGTACCTGCATATTAACTTTCTGTAATTCTTGTACAAGGACACTCAGGTCCCTCTGAACACCAACATTTCCCAATCTCTCTCCATTTAAAAAATACTCCGATTTTCTATTTTTCTTACCAAAGTGGATAACTTCACACTTCTCCACATTATATTCCATTTGCCATGTTCTTGCCCATTCACTTAGCCTGTCTATATCCCCTTGAAGCCTCCTTGCATCCTCCTCACAACTTACATTCCCACCCAGCTTTGTATTATCAGCAAACTTGGTTATATTACATTTGGTCCCCTCATCCAAATCATTGATGTAGATTGTGAATAGCTGAGGCCTAAGCACTGATCCTTATGGTACCCCACTAGTTACAGCCTGCCACCCCGAAAATGACCCGTTTATTCCTACTCTCTGTTTTCTGTCTGTTAACCAATCCTCAATCCATGCTAGTATATTATCCCCAATCCCATTTTGTTTAATAACCTCTTGTGTGGCACCTTATCGAATGCCTTCTGAAAATCCAAATACACTACATCTACTGGTTCCCCCTCATCTATCTTACTAGTTACAACCTCAAAAAACTCTAAACAGATTTGTCAAACACGATTTCCCTTTCATAAATCCGTGTTGACTCTGCCCAATCCTATTATTACTTTCTAACTGCCCTGTTACCATGTCCTTAATAATAGATTCTAGCATTTTTCCTACTACTGATGTCAGGCTAACTGATCTGTAGTTCCCTGTTTTCTCTCTTCCTCCTTTCTTAAAGAGTGGGGTTACATTTGCGACCTTCCAATCCATGGGAACCCTTCCAGAATCTATGGAATTTTGGAAGATAACAACCAATGCATCCACTATCTCTATAGCTACCTTTTTTTAAACCCTAGGATGTAGGCCATCAGATCCAAGGGATTTATTGGCTTTCAGTCCCATTAATTTCTCCAGTACTATTTTTTAACTAATACTAATTTCTTTCAGTTCTTCATTTTCACTAGACCCTTGGTTTTCCACTATTTCCGGAAGGTTTTTTGTATCTTCTTCCGTGAAGACAGACACAAAGTTTTGTTTAATTTCTCTGCCATTTCCTTATTCCCCACTATAATTTCTCCTGTATCAGCCTGTAAGGGGCCCTGTTTACTTTCGCTGATCTTTTCCTTTTCACATACCTATAGAAGCTTTTACAGTCTATTTTTATGTCTCTCGCTAGTTTACTCTCATATTCTATTTTCCGTTTTTTAAATCAATTTCTTGGTCCTTCTTTGCTGAATTCTAAAATCCTCCCAATCCTCAGGCTTACGACTCTTTTTGGCAACATTATAGGCCTCATCCTTTAATCTAATACTATCTTTAATTTCTCTTGTTAGCCACATGTGGACCATTTTTCCCGTGGTGTTTTTATTCCTTAAGGGAATGTATATTCATTGCGAATTATGAATTATTTCTTTAAATGTTTGCTATTGCTTTTCTACTGTCATACCTTTTAATGTAGTTTCCCAACCTACCTTAGCTAACTTGCCCCTCATACCTACGTAGATTGCTTTGTTTAGATTTAAGACCCTAGTTTCGGACTTAAGTAAATCACTCTCAAATGCAACATAAAATTCTAACATTTGATCACTGCTCCCCAGAGTCTCCTCTACTACAAGGTTATTAATTAACCCTGTCTCATTGCACAATACTAGATCTAAAATAAACAATTCCCTAGTAGGATGCTCGACATACTGATCTAGAAAACTACCATGAGCTTTTCCTCTGCACTATTACTGCAAATTTGGTTTGCCCAGTCTGTATGAAAGTTAAAGTCTCCCATGATTACTGTATTACCCCTGTTACATGCATCTCTAATTTCCTGATTTATACTCTGCCCAACACTACAACTATTGTTAGGGGGCCTATAAACTTGAAGTCAATGGGAATCAGGGGGAAAACGCTCCACTGGCTGGAGTCATACCTAGCACAAAGGAAGATGGTTGTGGTGGTCACAGCCCCAGGACATCGCTGCAGGAGTTCCTCAGGGCAGTGTCCTAGGCCCAACCATCTTCAGCTGCTTCATCAATGACCTTCCCTCCAACATAAGGTCAGAAATGGGGATGTTTGCTGATGACTGCACAGTGTTCAGCGTCATTCACAACTCCACAGATAATGAAGCAGTCCATGCCCGCATGCAACAAGACCTGGACGACGTTCAGGCTTGGGCTGATAAGTGGCAGGTAACATTCGCACCACAGAAGTGCCAGGCAATGACTATCTCTAACAAACGAGAGTCTAACCACCGCCCCTTGACATTCAATGGCATTACCATTGCTGAATCCCCCACTATCAACATCCTGGGGGGTCACCATTGACCAGAAACTTAACTGGACCAGCCATCTAAATACTGTGGCAACAAGAGCAGGTCAGAGGCTTGGTATTCTGTGGCGAGTGTCTCACCTCCTGACTCCCCAAAGCCTTTCCATCATCTACAAGGCACAAGTAAGGAGTGTGATGAAATACTCTCCACTTGCCTGGATGAGTGCAGCTCCAACAACACTCAAGAAGCTCGACACCATCCAGGACAAAGCAGCCTGCTTGATTGGCATCCCATCCACCACCTTAAACATTCACTCCCTCCACCACCGGCGCACCGTGGGTGCAGTGTGTACCATTTACAAGATGCACTGCAGCAACTCGCCAAGGCTTCTTCAGCAGCACCTCCCAAACCCGTGACCTCTTCCACCTAGAAGGACAAGGACAGCAGGCGCATGGGAACACCACCACCTCCAAGTTCCCCTCCAAGTCACACACCATCCTGACTTAGAAGTATTTCACCGATCCTTCATCATCACTGGGTCAAAATCCTGGAACTCCCTCCCTAACAGCATCGTGGGAGTACCATCACCACATGGACTGCAGCGGTTCAAGAAGGCGGCTCACCACCACCTTCTCAAGGGCAACTAGGGATGGGCAATAAACGTTGGCCTTGTCAGCAATGCCCAGATCCCATAAACAAATTTAAAAAAATGTAAAAAACTGATACCACTAATGTTTTTTGACCCTTGTTGTTTCTTAGCTCCACCCAAACTGATTCTACGTTTTGTTTTTCCGGGCTAAGACCCTTTCGCTTTACTGTCTTTATCCCCTCCTTTATTATCAGGGCTACTCCTCCTCCTTTTCCATTCTGCCTGTCTCTTCTAAAAGTCAAATATCCTGGAATATTTAGTTCCCAACCTTGGTCACTCTGCAGCCACGTCTCTATAATGGCTATTAAATCAAACCCATTTATTTCTATCCGTGCTATTAATTCATCTATTTGTTGCGAATGCTTTGTGCATTCAGATATAGTACCTTTAGCTTTAACCTTTTTCTATTTTTCCCTGATGTCACTTTAGTCACTGGTGCCCTATTACCTTTATTAATTTCTCTGTCCCTTCCTGACTCACTCTGCTTAACTTTACCCAGATCACTACTCTGCTTTACAGCCTTGACATTTCTCTTACTGCTTTTGAATTTACCATTTCCTGAATCCTCCCACCCACCTCCCACCCCTACTTTAGTTTAAAGCCCTATTTACTGCCCTAGTTATTCGATTCGCCAGGACACTGGTCCCAGCCCTGTTTAAGTGGAGCCCATCCCAATGGAACAGCTCCCTCTTTCCCCAGTACTGACCAGTGTCCCATGAATCGAAACCCCTTCCTCTCACACCACTCTTTGAGCTATGCATTTAACTCTCTGATCTGTCTATCCCGATGCCAATTTGCACGTGGCTCAGGTAACAATCCAGAGATTATTACCTTTGAGGTTCTGCATTTTAATTTGGACCCTAGCCGCTCAAACTCCCTCAGCAGAACCTCATTCCTAGTTGTGGTTCTTACCTATGTCATTGGTTCCTACGTGGGCCATGACCACTGGATCCTCCCCCTCCCACTCCAAGTTCTTCTCCAGCCATGATGAGATTTCCTTAACCCTGGTACCGGTCAGTCAATGAGTTGCACTGTCAGTCAATGAGTTGCACGGTGACAGCCAATGAGTTGCACGGTCAGTCAATGAGTTGCACGGTCAGTCAATGAGTTGCACTGTCAGTCAATGAGTTGCACTGTCAGTCAATGAGTTGCACGGTGACAGCCAATGAGTTGCACGGTCAGTCAATGAGTTGCACGGTCAGCCAATGAGTTGCACTGTGACAGCCAATGAGTTGCACGATCAGCCAATGAGTTGCACGGTCAGCCAATGAGTTGCACTGTCAGTCAATGAGTTGCACGGTCAGCCAATGAGTTGCACTGTGACAGCCAATGAGTTGCACAATCAGCCAATGAGTTGCACGGTCAGCCAATGAGTTGCACTGTGACAGCCAATGAGTTGCACGGTCAGTCAATGAGTTGCACGGTCAGTCAATGAGTTGCACGGTCAGTCAATGAGTTGCACGGTCAGCCAATGAGTTGCACTGTGACAGCAAATGAGTTGCACGGTCAGCCAATGAGTTGCACTGTGACAGTCAATGAGTTGCATGGGCAGCCAATGAGTTGCACTGTGACAGCCAATGAGTTGCACTGTGACAGTCAATGAGTTGCACTGTGACAGCCAATGAGTTGCACGGTCAGCCAATGAGCTGCACTGTGACAGCCAATGAGTTGCACTGTGACAGTCAATGAGTTGCACGGTCAGTCAATGAGTTGCACGGTCAGTCAATGAGTTGCACGGTCAGTCAATGAGTTGCACGGTCAGTCAATGAGTTGCACGGTGACAGCCAATGAGTTGCATGGTCAGGCAATGAATTGCACGGTGACAGCCAGTGAGCTGCACGGTCAGCCAATGAGTTGCAGTCATGCGGGACTTACAGCAAACAAAGTCTATTTACAGGGTCTATTTAAAAAGAGTCTACAAACTGCAGCAACGTCTCCTGATAAAAGCAGGATTATTTCTCCAGCAAGGTGCAGTGAGTGGAGGATAATTACATCACACAAATATTGTGCGTAAAATCAATCCCAGTCACTTACAGCAGTGCGGTCCCCAGGCGTGTTTGATGGGGGAATTACCCAGTCATCTCCATTCTGGCTGCGAATAGAGGGGTCACTATATGCAACCATGAAATATGACATGAGATATTGCCAGTTAAAATGATGACACTACGCAAAGATAGCATGAACTCTTTAAGTGCCTTAGCAAACTAAATGCCTCTCAGTTATCTCAAGTACTGGAGAGGCTTTGAATTTTTTTTTCAACTTATCTTAGGAACAGGGGGAGGCCATTCAGCCCCTCGAGCCTGCTCTCCCATTCAATTGGCTCATGGCTGACCTGTACCTCGACTCCATTTCCCACCTTTGCTCCATATCCCTCGATATCCTTACCCAACAAAAATCTATCGACCTCAGACTTGAAAGCTTCAACTGATCCCCAGCATCCACAGACATTTGGGGGAGAGTGTTCCAGATTTCCACTACCCTTTGTGTAGAAAAAGTGCTTCGTGATTTCACTCCTGAACGGCCGCGCCCTTATTTTAAGGTTGTGTCTCCTTGTTCTGGACTGCGCCACCCCCCCCCCCCCCCCACCCCCGCCAGAGGAAATAGTTTCTCCGTATCTTCTCTATCGAATCCTTTAAACATTTTAAACCCCTCAATCAGATCACCCCTCAATCTCCTGTACTCGAGGGAATACAAGCCAGGTGCAGAAGGCACAACAAGATCAGTCATGGGGGACATCAGTTACTTCGTCATAGAGATGACTAAACAGCACGTTCTCGAACCATGTGCAGTGCAATGGGCGGCTGCTCGGAATATATTAATAGTCTTGCATATGGCACGCATGTCCTATACACATTAACTATCAACACTTATAATGGTAAAACTACCATTTTCATACTTCACCAGTAGGTTCTGTTGATTAACAAAGCTAGTCACTCAAACTGAAATTTTGTATGTCCAAAGTAATGTTCTGTACAAAAAAAATTAAAAATCAAAAAATTACATATTTCACAGTGCCATGATTAACTTTCACAGTAACCTGAGTACATTTAATAATGAATTCTCTTGTTTAATACCTTCCTTTAAAATTTTTACTTTAAAGTCTCAGCCTGTCACAAAGGCCTGGGTGTCCACTGGATATTTTTACCTCAGAATAGAGTTGAAAAGAATTTCCAATCACATCTGTGCTTTCTGGGCAGGCGGGCCGGAAGTCGGAACCTTTAGCGCCGGCCGTTAAGGCCGGTTTTGAAGAAAACATGGCGGCTGCCTCGCTTCCCTACACTTCCGGCGCAGAATGCGGTGGCGGTGGCCGCCATATTGGGCGGATTGGCAGCGCTGTCGCTGCCTGCGCTCGCAGCAGGTATTTTAATTACCAGGAGTGTGACGTCAATCGACGTGCAAAGCCAAATTGACGCACGCTCAGCGATTTTGGAGCTCGCCGCTCCTCTCACCGACCTCTCCAAAGCATGCCTGTGCATGCGGCCATTGACAGCGCGTAGAGCCGGGAGAAAGAGGCAGTGAGCTGTAAACCTACTCATAGTGTAGTAAACATTCTGGACAAGTCACGCTTACCGTGCTACTTTTACATAAGTTGCATCCAAATAACTGACTTCAATTGTCTTTCAGTTTATTGCAAGAATTCTTTAATAGGATCCAGATCGAGCTGGCTTTTCTTCCGTTGTTGCTTAATTTAATTTATTTTTTTGCTCTTTTCATCAAGATCCAGCTTGCGTCAAGAAAATGCCGATGAACCCGCTAAACAAAGAAATATTAATATTTATAGAATGTTTTTTTGTTCTTATTGAAAATCTTAACATCTCAACTAAGCCCAAGGGCTGGATTTTCCAAGCCACGAGGAGGCGGGCATGGAGGCAGAACAGCCGGTAAATTCGGAGAAAGTGGGGGCGGATGGCAAACCTTTTGCCAGGAGGCGGGAAGATGTGCAGCTTCGGGTCCCGTCTCTTGGAGGCGGGAAAGGCATTTAATCCTTTTAACTGCCTGTTAACAGGTGGTTAACAGGCAGGAAAAAGAATTAGTCCCATTTTACCTTCACAGGTGAAGGCTTCCCCCCCTCGGAGAATCCCGCCGGGTTGGAGGAGACGTGGAGGAGGTCTGCGGCAGTCGGAGGCACCTGGAAGTAAGATGTAGAGGTGAGTGATGGGTGCAAGTGTGGAGTGGTAAGTATGCAAGGTGAGTGATAAGTTTAAAAAAGTGTCCACTTACCTTGTTTTCTTCCTACAGCCTTCAGCCACGGTGGATCGGGAGAGCCGACATCCTCCTTGTCAATTTCACAGACTGGCTGTTGGAACCTCCGAACCAACAGCCATGTGAAATTTACAAAGTAGAAAGGTTTGATGAGTCCTGAATACAAGGACTCATCAAACTGAAGAGAATGTCAGTGTTTGACAGCTTCACAGAGCTGTCAAACACTGACATTTCTTCTTTCAAGAAGTCTTGACAGATAGCACATCTGATGTTGACGTGCTCTGTCAGTGACTTCCTCCCTAATTGGCCTGCTGAGCCCGCAGGGCGGGCTTAACAAGCTCAATCAGGGGAAAATCCCTCTGGTTGGTCAGGCGAGGATGGAGGCGGGACATTGTCACGTCAAGCAGCAGTCCCGCCTCCAACTCGTCTCCATTCACAAAATCCAGCCCCATATCTCACAAAGACGGGAAATAGCACCTTGTATTGTCTGGGGAATTGGGAGGAGGCGGAGCGGGGGAGGGGAGGGGGGGTGAACTGTTAATAAGGTGACTGCCCGAGAACGCCACACCGATCCTTCAGACCCGACCTTCGACCTCCTGCTAACGTTACCGCCGGAAAGAGCGCGTTGCACGGGAGCTCCTCCACTGCGGTCATTTAAATCAGCGGGCAGCGCCAAAATACCGGTGCTGCCGGCGCTCTTTTTGCGGGCGGCCGTTAACCTCGGCCCACCCGCGGTGGTGCCGGCCCGTTCTCGGCCTTAATCGAATTTCTTGGCCATGGAGTTTGCACAACTTTCCAGTGCTTACTGATGTGAGTCATTTTGGTGCTGCAGAACTCGAAGAGTTCGGCACGGCCAGTCAATAGCCAAGTGTTCTCCTAAAATCGCAGACCACCGACTGCTTGATCTCAGGAGCTCTACTCTGCCTGCCAGAGCAATTTAAAACCAGCTCGATAAACAAATTGCCTCACTCTGCGTACTTCAGTCTCATTTTGTATCGCGTTTTGAAAGCAAAGAGGCATTTTTTTGGTAGCTTGGCTGTCGAGGTGACAGGTAAGTCGCACCATTGGCCCTTGCTGCTTCTGATTCGCTGCCACGCTCGCTGCAGCACATTCTACTCCCTTCGCCAGCAAATTTTGTCGTAATCGGGGAATCCGGCAATGTAACCTATGGCCTTCAGCGCCAATATTAGCCTTTGCAATGATCGTTTCTGGTAAAACCCTTTGTCACAACAGATTGTGCCAATCATGTGCTTGTTTGAACAGCGCTGCTGGTGTTAATTTTTGAAAGTTGATGCTTATTGCGACCTTTGCTAAATCCACCGGCTACAGTTGAAGCACACAGAGTAACCACGTTGCTTGTTGCTGCTGCAGTTTGAGGATGGCACGGCATAAAATAATCTGAGTGCATAGCGGGGGAGAGAAAGACAACTGCTCTGAGGTAGCAATAAGAACATAAAAGGCAAGGAATGAGAAGAGGCCACTCGAGTTCATCAAGACCATTTTTCCTGGAGAACATTTCCAATCTTCTCCATCATGGACTCGATCCAACTCTTTTCATCTCCGAAGCAAAGCTTCTTCAAATTTGCCCTTTGTGCGCCCAAAACTAAATCAAGGGAAACCGCAGAATACCCATGTAGCCTTACATTAATCGCCCTTGACAAGCTGCTTTGCTTGGCATGGCATTTACCATGATCCCAACATCTCAGAAACATTGCATTCATTCCACATCTGCCCCAATCCTTCTAACTCTCAGCCCTGTTGCTAACCAGATATCCATTCCACTCATATTGAAGGGTGCGCAGTGGTGTCAGCCGTGGCCACAGTGGTAGCACTCTTGTTCTGAGTCAGAAGGTTGTGGGTTCGAGCCCCGAGACCAGAGACTCCAGCACATCATTTAAGCTGACTCTTCAGTGCTGGTTTGAGGGAGTGCTACACTGTCAGAGATGCCATCTTTCAGATCAGATTTTCACCTCAGGCCCTGTTTGCCTTCTCAGGTGGCAGTGTTTGAAGAAGAGCAGGGAAGTTCTCCTGTTACCCTGGCCAATATTTATCACTAAAACAGACTATCTGGTCATTTCTCACTGCTGTTTGTGGGACCTTGCTGTGCACAAGGTAGCTGCCATGGTTCCCAACTTTATGACAGTGACTACAATTCAAAGGCACTTCATTCTCTGTAAAGTGCTTTCAGAGGTCATGAAAAACACTACACAGATATGTTCTATCTTTCTAGATACAGCCAATTACATTGATAACCCAAGGGGTGGAAAAGGAACTACAGAGGCAGTTGTGTATAAAGAAAGACTTCCACTTATATAGTACGCTGTCAAAACCATCTCAAAGTGCTTCACATACACATACAATGAGTTACTTTGAAGTGCATAGACTGTTGGTATGTAGGCAAATATGGCAGCCATTTTCCACACAGAAGGATCCCACAAACAGCTGCGAGATGAATGACCAGGTAATTCATTTTATTGGTAGTTTTGGTTGAGGGAGGAATGTTGGCCGAGACTGCAGGAGAACTCCCTGCTCATCTTCCAGTATGGGATTAAATTGATTCACGGGAAGAGGTAGACGGTGCCTCAGTTTAATGCCTCGTCCAAATTCTATTTAATTCTATGTAAAACCATTCCAGTAACACTGCTCTCAGAAAACTAACATTGCAACATCTGGATCCCTCAAAAATAGAAATATTCCAGTAGAGGCGTACAAGATTATGACGGGTTTGGATAGGCTAGCTGGGGAAAGGCTGTTCCCACTAGTTGATGGTACAAGGACTAGGGGACACAGATTTAAGGTTTTGGGCAAGAGATACAGGGGGGACGTGAGGAAAAGCTTTTTTACGCAGCGAGTGGTGATGACCTGGAACTCGCTGCCGACGGAAGTGGTGGAAGTGGTGGAAGTGGAGACACTCAATGTTTTCAAGGGGAGACTGGACAGGCACTTGAGGGAAATAAGCTTGCAGGGCTACGGGGATAGAGCGGGGGAGTGGGACTGACTGGATTGCTCTACAGAGAGCTGGCACGGACTCGATGGGCCGAATGGCCTCCTTCTGTGCCGTTATGACTCTAGGGGGTAGAAATTAGGTCGCGCCCCATTTGGGGCGCAAATATCGTCCGGACGCAAATATTAGCACCTGGCGCTAATTATCGGCACTGACAGGAAACTTCACTTTTACCGCCCCGGGAGGTGAGTGGAGCGCTAAAGCAGGCGCTGCACACCTCTCTTAAGTCGCAAAGGCCAAGGAGTGAGGCGCTACCTCAGCGCGCGAGCGCAGCGCAGCTGCTGCCAGTTAGCGAGGGAACACAGACACACTGGCGCCGGACACTTCTTAAAGCGGGGGGGGCCACTTGCTCCCCAGCCACACCCTGCTCATTGCAGCCTTGAATCTCAGCCTGGAGAGACCTGTAATCCATTTTGTTGCCAAGCATGGAGAGGGTGAGAGAACGCGCTCATCGCTTCACCGAGCGGGCCTTGGATGCTCTGGTTGACGCAGTGGAGCGCAGACGATGTATGCTGTTCCCTGAGAGTGGCAGGAGGCCTTTGCCACGCGAGTTCAGAAGAGTGTGGAGGGAGGTGGCTCAGAGCGTCTCCTCCAGGAGCATGGTGCCCAGGACCCATACTCAATGCCGCAAAAAGTTCAACGACCTCACTCGGGTCGTCAGGCTGAGTGGCTTTTTCTCAATACCTCTCCATCCCTCCATCTCAACCTCACTCTATGGCCAGAGGGTCTTAAAACCCCAATGCACAACACTCATCCAACACCTATGGCCCTTTCATCAAACACACACACACATTCCACACTTTGCATACAGTAAGGGCTATTCACCTATGGGAGGCACATCAGGCAAGACCATGGCTGTATATTGTAAGGGCTATTCACCTATGGGAGGCACATCAGGCAAGACCATGGCTGTATATTGTAAGGGCTATTCACCTATGGGAGGTACATCAGGCAAGACCATGGCTGTATATTTACTCAGATGCTGTCCTTTTTCTTGCAGGCTAAGCTGGCTCATAATAGGAGACAGCAGCAACGGACAGGTGGAGGGCGGCTTCAGCTGCAACCCCTCAGCGATCTGGAGGAGCGCGTCCACAGGATTGTGGCAAGCCGGGTGATCGGTCCCGTCGCCACTGGAGACGCCGACCCCGTTGTGGACAGCAATGGCAAGGTCATCACCTTTTTGTCCTCTGTCCTTCCACTTGTCCCTCACAACACCAGCCTTTGACACTTTCAATCCAACTTGCTAACTCGCTGCACTTATTCCTCCCTTACTGCCACCCTGTCCTCACGCTAAAGCCACTCTTGTACCTCCCTGCTTTCAGATGGTGATTCACCAGCTGAGGAGACGGGCCCTGAAGCTGCCACTGGGAGTGATGCTGCAGCCGAGGAGGAAGAGGAAGCCAGAGCATCAGTGCCACCCTCTCCCGAGGAAGCCCATGCCCACACTGGGAACACGCCTTCCCCGGAGGGGAGCAGGGGGGAAGGGGCTGATGATGGTGAAGCTCCAGGACCCAGCGGGCTGCAGCAACGCCATGGGGGGGTAGGGAAGAACGGGGGCCTTCTCCCCAGAGGGAGAGTATGCCAGACACTCCTACTGCAATGGACGCAGAGGAGGAGCGGCTGATTGCAGAAATGAACACCCAGGCGGTGGGCATGCACACTGAGCTCATGGGTGCAGTGGGAAGGGTGCCCGAATGCATTGAGTCACTGGCAAGGAATGTGGAGCACTTCGCTGTAGCACAGGCGGATGCCACACTAACGCTTAGTGCTGCAATTCAGTCACTGGCTGCCGTGATCCCACCTCTGACTGCTCTCATACAGACTCAGATGGAGGCCACGCGAGCACAGACTGCTGCCAACCTCGATGGTTCGTGCACATGTCCCCGGGGCTGTCACCGCGCCGCAGCAGGCCAGCAATCTGTTCTCCGGCAGATTGCTCCGGATGCTGAAGTGCTGCCCCGTGGGAGTGCCAGTGTGTCGGGCGAGCAGGGAGTTGCCTGGCCTCTCTCACGATGACAGCATTCCTGCTGCCAACACTGTCACTTCTCCACTGCACTTGCCACCGCCTGTAGGACAGACTGCTGCCGCCCATGCAGAGTTGGTGCAGTCTGCAGCCGGGCCCTCCAGGCCCAGAAGTGGTCGAGGCCGTCCTTCAGGGGCATCTGCAGTGTCAGGGTCTGACGAGCAGCAGCCTTCCACCAGCCTTGCTGCAGCCACTGAGGTCCCATTACGGAGGAGCAGTAGGGTTAGAAGGGGGGAAGTGCGCAAGGGAAGGAGATCACCCTCGAAGGGCAAAAAGTAGGAGGTGTGACAAAATGCTGGTCATTTTTTTATTAAAGGCCGAGGTTCATGGTCCAACTTTTGTTTAGTGTTTTGGACATTATCTCCAGGTTGTGAGAACCAGTTATGTTATTGACTGTTTTTTTGTGTTTATTTCTATGAGTTTGTCATGAGGAATTGACACACACAGAGTTTGTAAAATAAATAAGTTTCTGTATTCAAAATATACATGGCTGGTGGTTGGATTATTGGTGCCTTGGCCGGCTTAGGGGTTGCGTGCTGGGTTGATTAGTGTTTGTAGCAATGGCAGGGGCCCTAGAAGCGGCTTGCTATTAGTCGTTGACGGACGGCCCTTGCAGTTTGACCATTGTGGGCCGCCCTCCTGCCTTGGTGCTGCTGATGATCATCGTCCTCGTCCTCTTCCTCCTCTTCCTCCTCCTCCTCTGGTGGTGCTACAAGGCCTGGTGGCATTGGCTGGGTCCTGAGGATTGCCATGTTGTGCAACATGCAGCACACGACTACGAAGTTCGAAACTTGCTCAGGCGAGTACTGCAGGGCTCCTCCGGAATGGTCCAGACAGCGGAACCGTTGTTTCAGCACGCCGATTGTGCGCTCAATAATGTTCCTGGTTGCTTGATGGCTTTCATTGTACCGCAGCTCAGCAGGGGTGTTTGGCGTACGGAGCGGTGTCATCAGCCAGGTGCTCAATGCGTACCCCTTGTCCCCCAGAAGCCAACCAACTGGCTGATGCGGTGCCTCGAAAACTTCTGCCACAGTAGTCTGGCGCAGGATGAAAGCATCGTGGCAGCTGCCCGGATAGTGGGCATTGACAGCGAGTATCACCTGTCTGTGGTCACAGACCAACTGCACATTCAAGGAATGGAACCCCTTTCTGTTCCTGAATTCCTCTGCATTCTCTCGCGGAGCACGCAAAGCCACATGCATGCAGTCAATGGCGCCCTGCACCATGGGGAAGCCCGCTACCCTCGCAAAGCCCAGAGCACGGTCACGCTGCTTGTCTGGGGTCATAGGGAAAGAGATGAAGTCTCGTCTCCTTCTGAAGAGGGCATTGGTGACCTGCCGGATGCAGCGATGCACCGCAAACTGGGAGATATTGGCGAGGTCCCCAACAGCAGCTTGGAATGAGCCAGTGGCGTAGAAGTTCAAAGCCACTGTGACCTTCACTGCCACCGACAGAGACGTCCTGGACCTCAGCTGAGGCTGCAGATCTGGCTGCAGCAGGTGGCAGAGCTCAGTGACCACCTCCTTGCTGAATCGCAGCCTTCGCAAACACAGCTCCTCGGACATATGGATGTAGGAGAGCTGTTCACGATATACCCTGGGAGGGTAAGCTCTCCTGTACATGCGCCTGATGGCCCTCCTCCGTCTGGCCATCATTGCCACTCTCTGTCTGCGTCTAGGTATCCTCCGATTCAGCTGGAGAAGGACGACGCCCCCAATCATTGCAGCCCCCATATTCTCTTTGCCAGAAAAGTAATGAGGTACAGCAACTAAAGTAGCAACAAAGTTAGGATGAATAGGCAAAACTACCTCACAAAGCGTTGAGTCAATGTAGAAGTCTCTCTCTCTCTCTCTCCGAATCTCTCTCTCTCTCTCTCAGAACGAGTGGTGCATAAATGTCGACCACAAAAAAAGACAGGAAGAGGCCCCCTTTAAATAGCGCCCCCCCCAGCCCCACACCGATTGATAGCGTTCCAGTCTTCCGGTCGTTGGAAGCGCCAGGCGGTAAGGCAGGGGGCGCCACTCAATTTCCGCTCCGGGGCGCCCCAAGGGCGTTACACCATGGAATGACGTCATAATCTGCGCGCGCAGGTGGTCGCAGCGGTAAGTTTTAGCGCCGCCGCACAATCTCAAGTTAAGTTCTCGAGCGGCGCAAACATCGCTGCGCCCGGGCGTTAGCGGCTTTGCGCCCCATTAGCGCCCTCTTAAGGCGCTAACGGGAGGCGCAACCAAGTGAATTTTTACCCCTATGACTCTAGTGAAAATTTAGGATCGCCTCTACCAATTTACTCATCACATATTCCTTACTTGGACCAATTTCAGCAAGACCTCATTCTTCCTTCGAGCAATGTATATAACTTTTCGTTGACTCTTAAAGCCATCTGCAAAAAATAAGTATTTCTGCAAGTCAGACACAAGATTTATTTTTACCTTCATAACCACATCCAGAGCAGAATTTTATGGAGGATATCACAACCACACTGTTTACTTGCCAGAGGCATTATAACCCGACACACTCCACTGACAAAAGCTGCTCTTTCTCTGGGATAAGGGAGACGTCTTGGACTGAGGAACATTTAGTCAAACACTTTTAACTTATGCTGACTAAAACACTTTTAGCAATTTAACGTATTCAGCGTAATGATATACTTACATGGTGAACTTCTAATTCATTTTTGAAATATAATTGACGATTACATTGCAAAAAGTTGCTAGCTTTAAAAGCATGAGAGTATGGATTATGCGAATCATCTAACTCCCTCAAAGCTAGACTTTGTAAATCATAGAATTACATCGAATTTACAGCACAGAAACAGGCCATTCGGCCCAACTGGTCTATGCCTGTGTTTATGCTCCTTCCACCCCTCTTCACCTAACCCGATCAACATAACCTGCTACTTTTTTCTCCCTCATGTGTTTATCTAGCTTCCCCTTAAATGCATCTGTGCTATTCGCCTCAACCACTCCCTGTGGTAGTGAGTTCCACATTCTCACCACTCTCTGGGTAAAGAAGTTTCTCCTGAATTCCCCATTGGATCTGTTAGCAACCATCTTATATTTATGGCTCCTAGTTCTGGACTCTGCAGAATGAGATGACAGTCATTTAAAAAAAAGTAATTCAAATACTTTGTTAAGTCTAAAGAGGTGTGTTAAAAATAAAATCTAGACAATTTAAGCTTGAAGTCCTTTTCAGAAAGCTGAATAGATCTTAATATATGAAATCACACAAAGGCTGTGTTTTTGAATTTTGTAAAAGTGCTTGAATTTCTGACACAGCCATTTATAGAATCCATAACCCAGAAAGAAATAAAGACTTGCATTTCTATAGCGCCTTTCACGACCACCGGACGTCCCAAAGCGCTTTGCAGCCAATTTAGTAATTTTTGCAATGTAGTCACTGTTGTAATGTAGGAAACACGGCAGCCACCTTGTAACAGCAAGCTCCCACAAACAGCAATGTGATAATGACCAGATAATCTGTTTTAGTGAAGTTGATTGAGGGATAAATATTGGCCCAGGACACCGGGGAGAACTCCCCTGCTCTTCTTCAAAATAGTGTCGCAGGATCTTTTACATCCACCTGAGAGAGCAGACGGGGCCTCGGTTTAACATCTCATCCGAAAGATGCCACCTCTGACAGTGCAGCACTCCCTCAGTACTGCACTGGGAGTGTCAGCCTAGATTTTTGTGCTCAAGTCTCTGGAGTGGGACTTGAACCCACAACCTTCTGACTCAGAGGTGAGGGTGCTGCCCACTGAGCCAGGGACCGACACCTCATGGTGGTCTTTACACCAGCATGAATCAGAATCTTCAGAAGAAGATGGGAGAAAAGTGAGGAAGATATGCGAGAAACTTGCCACTGCCTTGAAAAGATTCATTTCCATTGCACTCAACGTTTGATTGTCAAGATCACATAAAGCTTTAAAAACAAGAATCTTTAACTGGTTGGCAAAAATCTAAATATTGGCCCCTGCCTCAAAACGTGCCATCGTGGTGCCCCAGACAAATGAACAAGTTGAGATGAAATCTGTACCCATTGAAGAACAATGCAAAACTGCAGCAGAAGCTCAAGACCCAATACATAAAACGGAAGCTGTGAAGCAGAAAATAAAATGCAGTTAAACACAGACCAGATGATCAATAAACCACTTACACATGCAGCATAAGATAGCAGAGATAGTCACTCATGTTTCATTACAGATTTTCACTCTTGGCTCATGACTACCTGAGCATATCAAGGGATTTTAACTTCCTCTTGTACTACACTAAAACAGAGTATCTGGTCATGATCACATTGCTGTTTGTGGGAGCTTGCTGTGCGCAAATTGGCTGCCGCGTTGCCCACATTACAACAGTGACTACACTTCAAAAGGTACTTCATTGGCTGTAAAGCGCTTTGGGATGTCCAGTGGTCGCGAAAGGCGCTATATAAATGCGATTCTTTCTTTTTTACAATGGTTAACCCACTCCTTGTGAGCTATTTTGCCACACCTCCCAAACCATTTTAAATGCATCGTTCTTCCATAAGAACATAAGAATTAGTACCAGGAGCAGGCCATACGGCCCCTCGAGCCTGCTCCACAATTCAATAAGATCATGGCTGATCATCAACCTCAACTCCACTTTCCCGCCTGATCCCCATATCCCTTGGTTCCCCTAGAGTCCAAAAATCTATCGATCTCGGCCTTGAATATACTCAATGATTGAGCATCCACAACCCTCTAGGGTAGAGAATTCCAAGGATTCACAACCCTCTGAGTGAAGAAATTCCTCCTCATCTCAGTCTTAAATGGCCGACCCCTTATCCTGAGACTGTGACCCCGAGTTCTAGACTCCCCAGCCAGGGGGAAACATCCTCTCAGCATCTACCCTGTCAATCCCCCTCAGAACCTTATATGTCTCAATTAAATCACCTCTCATTCTTCTAATTTCCAGATTCTAGGTCGTTCTGTGGGGCAAGATCCCAAACTCAATTTCTGCAACACTGCCTCCTCAGATTCTCCTCCATCTGCAACCTCCTCCTCACTTCTGTGTCAGCTTGGCACAGTTGGTAGCACTCATCGCTCTGAAACAGAATGTTGTGTGTTCAAATCCCATTCCTAGACATAAATGTATAATCTAGATTGACATTACAGTGTACTACTGAAGTGGGGCAGAGGTTCTGTCCAGATGAGATGTTTAATGGATTCACTGTAGCCTGTTCAGGTGGGTGTTAGATGCCATGGTCCTATTTTGAAGATCATTAACAATTTTCTTTCAACTTCAAGAAGGTCAATTGATCCTTGACCTCAGTGCTGTTAATGGAACCTTTCTGTCCACATATTCATCATCACATTTTTTTTTATTCGCTTATGGGATCTGGGCGTCGCTGGCAAGGCCAGCATTTATTGCCCATCCTAGTTGCCCTTGAGAAGGTGGCGGTGAGCTGCCTTCTTGAACTACTGCAGTCCATGTGGTGAAGGTACTCCCACAGTGCTGTTAGGTAGGGAGTTCCAGGTTTTTGACCCAGCGACGATGAAGGATCGGCGATATACTTCCAAGTCAGGATGGTGTGTGACTTGGAGGGGAACTTGGAGGTGGTGGTGTTCCCATGCGCCAACTGCCCTTGTCCTTCTAGGTGGTAGAGGTCGCGGGTTTGGGAGGTGCTGCCGAAGAAACCTTGGCGAGTTGCTGCTGTGCATCTTGTAAATGGTACACACTGCAGCCACGGTATGCCAGTGGTGAAGAGAATGAATGTTTAAGGTGGTGGATGGGTGCCAATCAAGCGGGTTGCTTTGTCATGGATGGTGTCGAGCTTCTTGAGTGTTGTTGCAGCTGCACTCATCCAGGCAAGTGGAGAGTATTCCATCACACTCCTTACTTGTGCCTTGTAGATGGAAAGGCTTTGGGGAGTCAGGAGGTGAGACACTCGCCACAGAATACCTAGCCTCTGACCTGCTCTTGTTGCCACAGTATTTATGTGGCTGGTCCAGTTAAGTGTCTGGTCAATGGTGACCCCCATGATGTTGGTGGTGGGGGATTCAGTGATGGTAATGCCGTTGAATATCAAGGGGAGGTGGTTAGACTCTTGCTTGTTGGAGATAGTCATTGCCTGGCACTTCTGTGGCGCGAATGTTACCTGCCACTTACCAGCCCAAGCCTGAACGTCGTCCAGGTCTTGTTGCATGCGGGCATGGACTGCTTCATTATCTGGGGAGTTGTGAATGGCGCTGAACACTGTGCAGTCATCAGCGAACATCCCCATTTCTGACCTTATGTTGGAGGGAAGGTCATTGATGAAGCAGCTGAAGATGGTTGGGCCTAGGACACTGCCCTGAGGAACTCCTGCAGCGATGTCCTGGGGCTGTGATGATTGACCTTAAATCACCACAACCATCTTCCTTTTGTGCTAGGTATGACTCCAGCCAGTGGAGAGTTTTCCCCCTGATTCCCATTGACTTCAGTTTTACTAGGGCTCCTTGATGCCACACTCGGTCAAATGCTGCCTTGATGTCAAGGGCAGTCACTCTCACCTCACCTCTGGAATTCAGCTCCTTTGTCCATGTTTGGACCAAGGCTGTAATGAGGTCGGGAGCCGAGTGGTCTTGGCGGAACCCAAACTGGGCATCAGTGAGTAGGTTATTGGTGAGTAAGTGCCGCTTGATAGCACTGCCGATGACACCTTCCATCACTCTGCTGATGATTGAGAGTAGACTGATGGGGCAGTAATTGTCCAGGTTGGATTTGTCCTGCTTTTTGTGGACATGACATACCTGGGCAGTTTTCCACATTGTCAGACTAATTCTGTCCCTCAGAATTTTTTCCAATAATTTCCCTACCACTGATGTTAGGCTCACTGGCCTGTAATTCCCTGGTTTATCCCTACTACACTTCTTGAATAATGGTACTATGTTAGCTGTCCTCCAGTCCTCTGGCACCTCCCCTGTGGCCAGAGAAGTTCTGAAAATTTGTGTCAGAGCCCCTGCAATCTCCTCCCTTGCCTCACACAGCAGCCTGGGATATATCTCGTCTGGGCCTGGGAACTTATCCATTTAAGCCCGCTAAAACCGTTAGTACCTCCTCCCTCTCAATACTAATTTGTTCAAGTATATCACAATCCCCCTGCCTGATTTCTATGCCTACATCATCCTTCTCCATAGTGAACACAGATGCAAAATATTCATTTAAAACCTCACCTACATCTTCCGGCTCTACACACAGATTGCCACTTTGGTCCCTAATGGGCCCTACTCTTTCCCTGGTTATCCTCTTGTCCTTAATATACTTATAAAACACCTTGGGATTTTCCTTTATTTTCCCCAGTGATTTTTCATGCCCCCTCTTCGCTCTCCTAATTTCTTTTTTAAGTACCACCCTGCACTTTCTATACTCCTCTTGGGCTTCCACTGTTTTTAGTCCTTTGTATCTGCGAAAAGCCTCTCTTTTTTTCCTAATCCATTCTTGTATATCCCTTGACATCCAGGGTTCCCTGGGCTTGTTGGTCCCACCCTTGACCTTTATGGGAACACGTTGCCGTTGTACTCTCTCTATTTCCTTTCTGAAAGACTCCCACTGCTCTGATGTGGATTTTCCTACAAGTAGCTGATCCCAGTCCACTTTGGCCAGATCCTGCCTTATCATATTAAAATCGGCCTTCCCCCAATTTAGAACCTTTATTTCCGGTCCATATTTATCCTTTTCCATGATTACCTTAAATCTCACCGAATTATGGTCACTGTTACCAAAATGCTCTCCTACTGACACTTCTACCACTTGCCCTGCTACATTCCCTAGAATTAGGTCCAGTAGCACCCCCTCTCTTGTAGGACTTTCTACATGCTGGCTCAAAAAGCTCTCCTGGATGCACTTTAAGAATTCCGCACCCTCTAAGCCTTTCACACTCTGACTATCCCAGTTAATAGTGGGGAAGTTGAAATCCCCTACAATTACCCTATTATTTCTACACTTCTCTGAGATTTGCCTACATATCTGTTCCTCTATCTCACCCTGACTGTTTGGGGGCCTATAGTACACTCCCAGTAAAGTGCTTGCCCCCTTTTTGTTTTTAAGTTCTACCCATATGGCCTCATTAGAGGAACCTGCTAAGATATCATCCCTCCTTACAGCAGTAATTGACTCCTTGATTAATATTGCGACACCCCCTCCTCTTTTACACCCCCCTCTGTGGAGTGAATTGAATTGGTTGAAGACTGGCTTCTGTGATGGTGGGGACCTCAGGAGGAGGCTGATATGGATCATCCACTTGGCATTTCTGGCTGAAGATTTGCCTCTATAGCAACAGTGGCTATTTTTCAAAAGTAATTTGTGTGAAGCACATCTCTTTGTGATAAGGCTGTATATAAATCTACCTCTATCTTTTCTCTGTTACTAAATGTGAGGAGCCCATGGACTTCTTTGTCTCCATGGCTGAAGGGTTGATAACCAGAGGGCACAGATTTAAGGTGATTGGCAAAAGAACCAGAGGCGACATGAGGAAAAACTTTTTTACACAGCGAGTGGTTAGGATTTGGAATGCGCTGCCTGATAGGGCGGTGGATACAGAGTCAATAGTAGCCTTCAAAAGGGAATTGGATAAATACTTGAAGGAGAAAAAATTGCAGGGATATGGGGAAAGAGCAGAGGAGTGAGATTGACTCCTTCTGTGCTGTACTATTCCATGGTTCTATGGTTCTATAATCAGTGTACTCTGCCCTCAAAGGAAGCTAGCAAGGTGCAATGAGAGGCAGCAAGGTAAAGTGGTTTCAGAAGAGAGCACAAATGGGAAAAGGCAGAGCGACAAAATGTTCAGCCTCCAATCTTTCATTCACTCTGGATAATCAAGCACATCAAACCCACTCTTTCTGATGGACCAGGCATAATTTGTCTTAAAGATCAACCTGACCGAACATAACCTACAACTGAAGGTGGAAGCATCCATGAAGAGAAAGCCATGTGACATTAATTTCTCCAAAACACTGGATTTTGCGGGGTGGGTGGGTGGGGGCCGTTCAGGTGGGAAAATGCTTTTTATCCCCAGCGGGTCGGGACCCCGCTGTGAACCCGCCGCCACGCGCCTTTACCAAATGTCAGGTCTGTCGCTGCTGAGCCAACCCAACATGCAGCGGCGGGAGAGGCTATTAAAATCATTAGTGGCTTGTTTACAGCCACTTGTCAATGGTTTTTTTCCCAGCTTTTTGGATTTGACAGGTCGCCCACCATTTCCCCACTGTGCCTAGACCTCGTCTGTGAAGCTGAGGCGGGAGGTTAGTGGCCATTGAATCAGCTGATGAGTTGACAGCTTCAAATGTCAAGTCAAAGCTCCCAGCTGATTGAGAAATGTTCCCTTTGCCACTAGCTTCTCTAAACTGCATTTCCACTACAGATTCAGAATGCTGCAAATCTTTACACAAGTCTCCATCCAGTCTGACCTCATTACCTCACCCACCATTGACAGATCGCTTTACCTGCCATCTATTCCATCAGCCCGGGTGCCCATGAAACTCTTTCACCTGGGTCCTCAGAATCCCACCATGATCAGCCCCAACACCAGCATCACCAGGCACACCAGCAACACCAGACACACCAGCAGCACCAACGACAGCACCAACCTTCTCTGCAATCAACTGATGCTGCACAGGACACAGGGCATCAGCACCGGACCACATAGCTGCCCAGAAGGCCCGGGATGGCTTCACTATGTACACACTTAATGCTGTACACCCTGGCTGCCACATGATGCACCAGGTTGGCACCACCCCACACCAACACCATAAAGCATCCCTACAATGCCCAAGCCATTCCTTTCACACTCATCATCATTGCGAGGGGTACCATTCTGTCTCACCATTCACTGCAACTCACTAAGCCACTTCCAAGGGTGCAGACAAATCTGTCCAAGACCGGAAAGTAAGGTTTCAATGTTTGACACCTCATTAACAGAAAGTTTACGTGAACATTGCATAAAACAACCAAGTGCCTACACTTGTGTGTTGTTAGTTGGTATGATTGCACTAGGATGAGGGTGAGTGTGAGGGGTGGCTACTGAGATGGGGATGTGATAATGTAGATAGAGAGGGATGGGTGGAGGTGCAAGGTAAGTTGGTATGAGTAAGGATCTGCAGGAGTAGGGTAGGGAAGGCAGAGTGATGGGGATGTGATGAGAGGCACAG
>CM059436.1:3051211-3217269 GCA_030390025.1 Squalus acanthias
TGAGTATTTCCAGCATTTTCTGTCGTTAGTCAGGATAGGGGACTTGTTGGGTGGAGATCCTTCACCGCTGAACAAAAGTGCTCACTGCCCAGTCACTGTGACTCCCAGTGCCGACTTCTCAAGAACCATCAGAGGGGGACACTGGTGAATTTTGGAAATATCTGATGCTAAAGTGAAGAGCGGCTTAATTGCGTTCGTAAGATGAAGGAGCTGAAACAGGCCTATAGTTATGAAAGAAGGTTGCTGGAGCTCAACTTATCTTCACTGGAGGAAGGACTGAGGAGAGAGATGGCGGTAAAGTTCCACAGGAGGTTCTCCCATCTGAAGAGCCACCCATGAGCAAAAGAAAATGGCTGACGAGTGGGAGAACTTCCACGGAATTTCACCCCCATGATATAGATCTTTAAATAACTAACAGTTGAAGTAGGCAGGTTATTTAACTTGGACAATAAAGCCTAGGACAAGTGGGACACGAGTACAGAACTCACAAGGCTCAAATAGGGCTCCTAGCCAGAGATAGTGGACATGTGGAAAAGACTTCTCACAGAAGGTAGTTGACTCAGAGTCAATTGATGTCTTTAATAAGGTGATGGATTCTGTTGAGAAGGGAGATTGAGGGTGATAGAGATAATAATAGCGTTGTGTTAGTTTTTTAGGGGAAAATAGGGCAATTTCATTGAGGCTTTGTTCTCAGAGGGGAGCCTTGCGGGCTGGGAAGGTGGGTTAGAGAATCGAGACAGTAAGGTTTTATTCAGAGCTCTAGTGCCCCCAATGATGGAGCTTCACTCATCGAAGAGTGAGTCAGACCATCTCCAACCCGTGCTCCATCATCGAGTGAGGCTCCCTACTGGGACCGCAGCCTCACTGAATTTTCTCTAGTGGATCAAGAGGTGGTTCAGGGTCAGGGGACATCCATGGCGGATTGATATACATGAGAGGGTTGTCCTTTGAGGAGAGATTGTGTAGAATGGGCCTATACTCTCTGGAGTTTAGAAGAATGAGAGCTGATCACATTGAAACTTATAAGATTTTGAGGGGGATTGACAGGGTAGATGCTGAGAGATTGTTTCCCCTGGCTGGAGAGTCTAGAACTAGGGGGCATAGTCTCAGGATAAGAGGTCGACCTTTTAAGACCGAGATGAGGAGGAATTTCTTCACTCAGTGGGTTGTGAATCTTTGGAATTCTCTGCCCCAGAGGGCTGTGGATGCTGAGTCTTTGAGTATATTCAAGACTGAGATCGATAGATTTTTGGACTCTAGTGGAATCAAGGGATATGGAGATTGGGCGAGAAAGTGGAGCTGAGGTCGAAGATCAGCCATGATCTTATTGAATGGCAGAGCAGGCTCGAGGGGCCGTTTGGCCCACTCCTGCTCTTATTTCTTATTTTCTTATGGACTGTGGTCGGAGTGAGCTGGATGAGTCAAATGGCCTTTTCTTGCTCTGGGCTTCTCTAAAATGCCTTTTGGAAAGGTATAACAGTGGGGTGTAATGGTGCCCTTGAGCTCATGAGGTGCAGATAGTCTTTGGAAGGGTGGCAGCGAGTTATGCTGGTCTTGGGTAAGTAACCGTTGAAGTAATAGTGGTCTTAGAAAAGTTAACATTGGAGTGCTGGTGGGCTTTTGGAAGGATTGTTGTGACATCGCAGATGAAGACTGGCGATAACTTCATAAAAACAGCTAGGGTGATGGAAGGGGGACAGGGATGAGTGGCTTTGAAGATGGAGTTGGTAGCTCACAAGATAGATATGGCTCAGAAAGGTCATTTAGCCTCTTTTAGTTGAGCCGTCCAGGCAAAAACCTATGGTATCCAGCTGTTTCTACCTCCACCACCCTGCCCAGAAGTCCGTGCCTTAATAATGGCCAATTCCTTAAGAGTGACTCCAGGGTCTTTACCTCCGCAATCCCATCACCCCCTGTGCTCGCTGACCTACATTGGCTCCCGGTCCGGCAACGCCGCGATTTTAAAATTCTCATCCTTCTTTACAAATCCAACCATGGCCTCGCCCCCCTCCCTCTCTCTGTAATCTCCTCCAGCCCTGCCACCCTCCAAGGTCTCTGCGCTCCTCCAATTCTGACCTCTTGTGCATCCCCGATTGTAATCGCTCCACCCTTGGCGGCCGTGCTTTCAGCTGCCTAGGCCCTAAGCTCTGGAATTCCCGCCCTAAACCTCTCCGCCTCGCTCCCTCTCTTTCCTCCTTTAAGACGCTCCTTAAAACCTACCTCTTTGACCAAGCACCTGTCCTAATATCTGCTTATGTGGCTCAGTGTCTAATTTTGTCTGATAACGCACCTGTGAAGCACCTTGGGACGTTTTACTACGCTAAAGGCGCCGTATAAATGCAAGCTGTTGTTGTTGTAAAACGAGAGTGTTGGGGAACAAGGCTAGATTTGTCAAATGGGTGGAAGATTGCGAGACTCTGGTCTGATTAAAATCATCTGTTTTCCTGATTTCATTATTCGCTGGTAACAGAAGACTGCTAAGAATTTGAGGCTGCTGGTCTTTATTAGGGAGCGACAAGCACAGTGCCAGGTCCCATATGCAACCCTGCCCATTTCAGCTTGGTTGATGTGGTCAGGATGAGCAGCAGCTGAAAACTTCTTGGCCTGGGATCCATCTTATTTTAATTAGTTGTTCGGTTCCGCCTCTGAGGTGATGATAATTCGAAGCTCTCCCTTTGTTTGCAGTGCAGGTCACAGCGAGTTCCTTCCTCCGCTTGATCAGATTTCACATCGGCTTTTCAATTATCTACACCGGCCTTTGACTTCCAGGAACAAATTGTGAAGAAGGACCTGCATTTATATAGCGCCTTTCACAACCTCAGGGCGTCCCAAAGCGGTGACATTGGTCTTGGGCGGGAAAGCCAATGAAGTACATTTTGAAGTGTCGTCACCATTTTAATGTAGGAAATGTGGCAGCCATTTTGCACAAGATCCCAAGAACTGCAATTTGATAATGACCTGATAATTTGGGGGGGGGGGCTGTTTTCACTGATGTTGGTTAAGGGATAAATAGTGATCAGGACACCTGGAAAAACTCCCCTGCTCTTCTTCAAAACAGTGGCCGCGGGATCTTTTAATGGAAAAGACAACCAGGTGAGCTGTAAAGGGGCTGCTGATTCGCCAGCGTCAGTTTTGCGCTCCCCCCCCGGCCAAGACCAATTTCACCCCTTTGGACTGTGAGCTGCTGAGAGGCGGGTCCTGATTTATCCGGCAAACTTTATATCCTACCTGAGCCTGAATAGCTAAAGTAAAGGACTGACCGTTCTCATCATAGTGACAGCCGTGGCCCAGTGGGCAGCACCTTCGCCTTTGAGTCCGAAGGTTGTGGGTTCATAATCCCACTCCAGAAACTTTGAGTATAAAAAATCTAGGCTGACACCTCAGTGCAGTACTGAGGGAGCCCTGCACTGTTAGAAGTGCTGTTTTTCAGATGCTTTCTCAGGTGGATGTAAAAGAGCCTGTGGCCACTATTTTGAAGAATAGCAGGGAGAATGCTCCCCTGGTGTCCTGGCCAGTATTTATCCCTCAATCACCATCATGAAAACAGATTATCACATTGCTGTTTGTGGGAGCTTGCTGTGCGCACATTGGCTGCCACATTTCCTACATTGCAACAGTGACTACACTTCATTGGCTGTGAAGCGCTTTGGGAGGTCGTGAAAGGTGCTATAGAAATGCAAGTCTTTCTTTGAGGAGAAAATCGAGCTTTTCTGCTTGTGCACTATTTTTACTTCTTTAATATGGATATTTATTGTCTCTGCTATGGTTAGTGAGCACTCTTTTCCAGTGTATTCAAGCAAAACTACAAGAGCTTAACTATACGGTCACAAACCATGGAAGGGTGTGTTTGCCAAGGTTCTTTATATGTCTATAGCCGCCATGCCATTATTATTAATGTTTTTCTTATATTACTACATTTTCTGCCGTTGACTCATGCTAGGGTGCAGTTCCAAGGGCACGGGCTGGGTTTCCCATCCTCATCCAAGAGTCCTTCATGTGATAGTCAGCAATCTATTCACTATAGCCAAGCCTGATCCTATCCTCGCCTACCATCCACATTCACGTGCAGGGGTCACTGGCTGTCAAGCCAGGAGTACGGCAGTGGTGACAGGAGTGGCCCGAGCAACAACCTGATGGTCGAGCGGTCAAATCACACCATCATAAAGAACGCCCGGAGTTACGATGGACAAACGGCGGGAATTCATCCCCAACATTGGTTGAGGAAGTAAGACTTCATTTTCTGCACTGACATCAGACTAGAATTCATAGTTTTCTCTTTCAAACACCACATGTCTTCAGAATCTCTGCGGTGGAGATCGAAAAGCTTGCCTCAAGGCCAGGAGCTCGACAACATCTGCTGCTGTCACCACTCCATCGCAGGGCTATTTTCGAAGCTGCAAAGCTCCCATCATTTATCAAACACCCACATCTTTTCACTGATCGTTGAGGCACAGATTCAGAATTAAATTCACAGAAACTAGGAGACCGCTTTCCATTAACTCTGCCCAGTGACTGAGCCAGCCTGAGCAACTGTCTACTGGATGCGCCATGGTCAGTGTGTTAATGGATACAGGCGAGACACGGTAATCTGCATCTAATCTGTCTAGACCTGTCAGAATTTTATACACTTCTATGAGGTCCCCTCTCAATCTTCTAAACTCCAGTGTGTACATCCCTAAACTACATAGTCTCTCCTCATAGGTCAATCCCGCCATTCCTGGTATCAGCCTGGTGAATCGCCGCTGCACCCCCTCCATGGCAAGAACATCTTTCCTCAGATGAGGCGACCAAAACTGTACACAGTACTCGAGGTGTGGTCTCACCAGTGCCCTGTACAGCTGCAGCAAGGTATCCCTGTTCCTGTATTCCAACCCTTTAGCTATGAAGGCCAGCATACCGTTTGCCTTCTTGACCGCCTGTTGCACCTGCATGCTCGCCTTCAGTGACTGGTGTACAAGAACACCCAGGTCTCTCTGTACTTCCCCCTCTCCCAATTTATTGCCATTTAAATAATAATTTGCCCTCCCGTTCCTGCACCCAAGGTGGATAACTTCGCACTTGTCCACATTATAGTGCATCTGCCATTTATCCGCCCAATCACCCAGTCTGTCCAAATCGCTCTGGAGCTTCCTGGTCTCCTCCTCTGAGCCCACCCCCCCTCCTAGTTTAGTGTCGTCTGCAAATTTGGAAATGCTGCATTCGACTCCCTGATCCAGGTCATTAATATAAATTGTGAACAGCTGGGGACCCAGGACAGATCCCTGTGGTACCCCACTTGTTACTGCCTGCCATTCAGAAAATGAGCCGTTTATTCCAACTCTCTGTTTTCTATCTGACAGCCAGTTCTCTATCCACGTCAATACTTTCCCCTTTATCCCATGAGCTTCAATTTTCCATGCTAATCTTTTATGTGGGACCTTATCGAAGGCCTTTTGGAAGTCCAGGTACACCACATCTACTGGCTCTCCCCCATCTATTTTACCAGTTACTCCCTCAAAAAATTCCAATAGATTAGTCAAGCACGATTTACCCTTTGTAAATCCATGTTGACTCTGTCCTATCCTGTCCCCATTTGCTAAGTGCTCGGCTATTTCATCCTTAATGATGGACTCCAGCATTTTGCCCACAACTGATGTAAGGCTTACAGGTCTGTAATTACCTGCTTTTTTCCCTACCCCCCTTTTTGAATAGTGGGGTAACGTTAGCTACCCTCCAATCCATGGGCACTGTTCCCGAGTCTAATGAATTCTGAAAAATCATGCTTAGTGCATCCGCTATCTCTAGGGCCACCTCCTTCAGTACCCTAGGATGCATGTTATCAGGCCCTGGGGATTTGTCCGCCTTCAATCCCTTTAGCTTCCTTAACACCATATCCTTAGAGATATTGATTTGCGTCAGTTCCTCCTTTGCCAATGTCCCTATTTTTCCCGATATCCCAGGGAGGTTTTTTGTGTCTTCCTTCGTAAAGACTGACCCAAAGTATGCATTTAGTTGGTCTGCCATTTCCTTATTTCCCATTATATATTCCCCCGTATCTGACTGCAATGGACCAACTTTGGTTTTCACCAGTCTTTTCCTCTTGATATACTTATAAAAGCTTTTGGAGTTAGTTTTTATATTTTCCGCCAGCTTGCTTTCGTAAGCTATTTTGCCCTTCTTGATTAAGCCCTTTGCCCTCCTTTGCTCTATCTTAAACTGTTCCCAATCTTCCGCTCTGGCGCGTTTTTTGGCTATTTTATACGCCCTATCTTTGGATTTTATGCTGTCTCTAATTTCCCCTGTTATCCACGGTTGAGTCACCTTTTTAGATTTCCTTTTATGCCAGATTGGTATAAACAATTTTTGCAATTTTGTCATTCTATCTTTAAATGCTTGCCATTGTTTATCTACCTCCAGTCCTCCCAGGAACGTTGTCCAATCAGACCTACTCAGTTCTCGTCTAATGGCATCATAATTCCCCTTGTTTAAATTCAGGACCTGAGTCTCTGAGTCAATTTCTTCGCTCTCCATTTCGAGTGAGAAATCGATCATGTTATGATCGCTCTGACCCAAGGGTCCCCGTACAACAAGATTACTAATTAGTCCCTTCTCATTGCACAGTACCCAGTCCAATATAGCCTGTTCCCGAGTTGGTTCCTCGACATATTGATCCAGATAACCATCCCTTAAACACTCAAGGAATTCCTCCTCCTCATTATTTTTACTGATTAGGCTAGTCCAATCTATATGTAAGTTAAAGTCACCTATGATGACAGCTGTGCTCTTATTGCACGCTTCTCTAATTTCCCTCGTGATGCCCTCCCCAACCTCTATTTTACTATTTGGAGGCCTATATACCACTCCTATTAATGTTTTTCGCCCCTCGCTATTTCTTAGCTCCACCCATATAGATTCTGTATTAACTGAGTTAATATCCTTCCTTTCAATTGCATTTATCCCCTCTTTTACCAGCAATGCTACCCCTCCTCCCTTTCTTTTTTGTCGATCCTTCCTAAATACTGAATACCCCTGTATGTTAAGCTCCCAGCCCTGCTCACCCTGCAACCATGTTTCCGTAATCCCAATTAGATCATAATTATTAACCTCTATTTCCACAGCTAATTCATCTACCTTGTTCCTGATGCTTCTCGCATTAAGGTATAAAACCCTCAGGCTTTTTTTATGCTCACATTTTTATGAATTAGTTTGGCCCTTTGTTTTTTGTTCCTCTCCTTTTTACCATTTATTTCTGTCTGCCTTTCACTTTCCTCTATTTCACTACATGGGTTTCTAGCCCCCTGCCATACTAGTTTAAATGCTCCCGAACTGCTTTATCAAAATTTACCCCGAGAACATCAGTTCCATCTTTGCACAGGTGTAGACCGTCCCTTTTGTATAGGTCACACCTACCACAAAACTGGTCCCAATGCCTCAAAAATTTAAAACCCTCCCTCTTACACCACTGCTCAAGCCACGTATTTAGCCTAACTATCCTGTTCTCTGTACTCTTACTAGCACGTGGCACTGGTAGTAATCCAGAGATTACTACCTTCGAGGTCCTACTTTTTAGCTTGGCTCCTAACTCCCTAAATTCTACTTGTAGGACCTCTTCCCTTTTTTTAGCTACGTCGTTGGTACCAACATGTATCACGACAACTGGCTGTTCCCCCTCCCCCTCCAGAATGTTCTGCACCCGTGCCGAGACATCCTTGACCCTTGCACCAGGGAGGCAAATTACCATCCTGGAGTCTCGGTCGCGACCACAGAAACTCCTATCTAATCCCCTTACAATCGAATCCCCTATTACTATAGCCCTGCCACTCTTTTTCCCTCCCTTCTTTGCAACAGAGCCAGTCATGGTGCCATGAGCCTGGCTGCTGGTGCCTTCCCCCGATGAGTCATCCCCCCCGACAACAGCACCTAAGGCGGTGAACCTGTTGCTGAGGGAGACAACCCCAGGGGATTCCTGCACTACCTTCCTGCCCTTGCTCTGCCTTTTGGTCACCCATGTACTATCTACTCTGGCCTTAACCTGCGGTGTGACCAACTCACTAAATGTGCTATTCACAACCCTCTCAGAATCGTGGATGCTCCAAAGTGAGTCCATCCGCAGCTCAAGGGCCGTCATGCGGTCCCACATGAGCTGCAGCTGGACACACTTCCCGCACACATGGTTGTCAGGGACACAGGAAGCGTCCATGATTTCCCACATGTTACAGGAGGAGCATGACACAGGTCCGAGCTCTACTGCCATGACTTAACCCTTATATTACTTATTAATTTTCTAGTTTTAGTTTATTTATTGACTTTTGTTTTCCCGAAGCTTACTTAGACTAACATGAAGTCAGGAATTATATATGGGGGTTCTGATGGTTTATATATGGATTAATGGATACCTGGGAGCGAGGTACAGGCTGGAATCTAATCGAGGGGTTCGGGTGGTTTATGTATAGAATAATGAGCCTATACTCTCTGGAGTTTAGAAGAATGAGAGGTGATCTCATTGAAACATATAAGATTCTGAGGGCGATTGACAGGGTAGATGCTGAGAGGTTGTTTCCCCTGGCAGGAGTGTCTAGAACTAGGAGGCATAGTCTCAGGATAAGGGGTCGGCCATTTAAGACTGAGATGAGGAGGAATTTCTTCACTCAAAGGTTTGTGAATCTTTGAAATTCTCTGCCCCAGAGGGCTGTGAATGCTGAGTCTTTGAGTATATTCATGGCTGAGATAGATAGATTTTTGGACTCTAGGGATATGGAGATCGGGCAGGAAAGTGGAGTTGAGGTCGATGATCAGCCATGATCTTATTGAATGGCGGAGCAGGCTCGAGGGGCCTTATGGCCTACTCCTGCTCTTATTTCTTAATGGATACCCGGGAGTGAGTTACAGGCTGGAATCTAATCAAGGGGTTCTGATGGTTTATATATAGATTAATGGATACCTGGGAATGAGTTTTATGCATAGAATAATTCACACCCGGGAATGACTTACTGGCTGGAATCTAATCGAAGGGTTCAAATAGTTTGTTATGTGGTATCATGGGCTTCTGGGTGTGATGTACATGCTGGAATCTAATCAAAGGATTCAGAACAAATTCGGAGAAGCAGGCACAAGAATCCACTTATTGAAACAATTCCCAAATAAAGATGTTTGCTGCTCATTAACCTTCAGTGGCTGGCATTGCTCAGACGCGAACAGAATCACTGGATGGGCACTGTTCAACGACTCTGTACCTCGGGTGTCAGAGTGCGAATGATATCCTCTGACAACACTGGAGAGTCATTTCTCCACCAATTGGCTCCGAAGTCCATCGTCCGAGATTTTGCACCAATTTTCTCTCTCCACTCCTGAAAGTGTTGGCTTCGTTGCTTGGGTCTAAACACTGTCAGCCCTCTGCGAACCTGCTGAAGAGGAATTCTTTGTGTGTGATCCCAGACTTAGCAGTTCCTTTTTTTAAAAATTCATTCAGGGGACGTGGGCATAGCGGGCAAGGCCTGCATTTATTGCCCATCCCTAATTGCCCTTGAGAAGTGATGCGGAGATGCCGGTGTTGGACTGGGGTGGACAAAAATGAGAAGTCGCACAACACCAGGTTATAGTCCAACAGTTTTATTTAAAATTACGAGCTTTCGGAGCTCCGAAAGCTCGTAATTTTAAATAAAACTGTTGGACTATAACCTGGTGTTGTGCGACTTCTCATTTTTGCCCTTGAGAAGGTGGTGGCAAGCCACCTTATACAACTGAGTGGCTTGCTAGGCCATTTCAGAGGACAGTGAAGAGTCAACCACATTGCTGTGGGTCTGGAGTCACATATAGGCCAGACTGGGAGGTAAGGACAGCAGGTGTCCTTCCCTAAAGGGCATTAGTGAACCAAATGGGTTCTTATGACAATGCGATAGTTTCATGGTCACCATTACTGATACTAGCTTCTTATTCCAGATTTATTTAATTAACTGAATTTAAATTCCCCAGCTGCTGTGGTGGTGGGATATGAACTCATGTCTCCAGATCATTAGTCCAGGCCTTTGGATTACTAGTCCAGTAACATAACCACTATGGTGACGTACCCCTACATTCATTCCTCCACCCATTGGCTCCAAAGTCCATCGTCCTAGTTTTTGTTTTTCTTCCTGGCTCCATTTTGAGGCAATTTCCTCTTCTTCTTCTTTCCTGAGGGACAGGGGAGGAAAGGAGAGACTGTGTGGGTGGGCGGGGGATGGGGCGGGGAACTAAAGACTGAGCTTGACCTTGTCTTCAACAACATTGGCTGATTTCCCCCGCCCCAGTCTCAGTACAGAGACACCGAAGCTAATTGTCGTAACCCTAACACTACACCGCCCGCGATCATTGGACCTGGGATATTCTAGTTCTGTCTACCTCAGACACTCACCCAATAGATAAAGATGCTGAGCCACTCAGGGAGGAGCAGGATCTGGGGTTGTGCGAACCAGTGCTCTGTTCGAAATGCGCACCCAAACTCGGTCATCTGAACTGCTACATCTTCCGCTGGTTGGGGAGTCTAGGACTAGGGGGCATAGTCTAAAAATTAGAGCCAGACCTTTCAGGAGTGAAATTAGGAAACACTTCTACACACAAAGGGTGGTAGAAGTTTGGAACTCTCTTCCGCAAACGGCAATTGATGCGAGATCAATTGTTAATTTTAAATCGGAGATTGATAGATTTTTGTTAACCAAAGGTATTAAGGGATATGGGCCAAAGGCGGGTATATGGAGTTAGGTCGCAGATCAGCCATGATCTCATTGAATGGCGGGCCAGGTTCGAGGGGCTGAATGGCCTCCTCCTGTTCCTATGTTCCTAGGGGAAATGTAAAGGCCTCTTCCCCAGTGGCCTCTGACTCTCCATCCAGCTTGTACAAAAGAGAAACTGAAAGACTTGCATTTCTATCGTGCCTTTCACAACCTCAGGACATCCCAAAGCGCTTCGCAGCCAATGAAGTACTTTTTTTTGGAAGTGTAGTCACTGTTGTAATGCAGGAAACGGGGCAGCCAATGTGCACACAGCAAGCTCCCACAAACAGCAATGTGATAATGGCCAGATAATCTGTTTTAGTATATTGGCCAGGACGCCGGAGGGAACTCTCCTGCTCATCTTCAAAATAGTGCCGTGGGATCTTTTACGTCCACCTGGGAGGCCAGACAGTTTAACGTCTCATCCAAAAGACAGCACCTCTGACAGTGCAACGTTCCCTCAGACTGTAAATGAACAAGGGATACAAGCACGGAGACAGAAAACGCACACAGGGCCAAATGATGGTTACAGAGGTCACATTCTACAGCTGAGATTCAAATCAGCACAAGACAGTTGTATAATGTTGGCTCTGCGTGATCCATTTTTTTTACCAGGAACTACAGCGATTAAACTAAAGCTATTATGTTATGTATTAAGATGCTACTGTGCCACATTTCAGCGCTTGGGTCAGTTATGTGGGACTGAGTTTCCACTGAGTAAACATGAAAGATATTCCTTCAAATATTTCGTGTGGTTTGGGTTGTTAACGTTTACCAAAAGTGTTTCGTCACCCGAGGCCAAGAATAGCAATTCAGGAATCCAGCCACTACCGTGGCTGAAGACCATGATCTGACTCCAGGCAAAAAGAGAAAAAAAAAGTAATGCTTGTTACAATAATCTTTTTCAGTCTAAGCCTTACACTGCAGAAACACTTTGATGTGCCCTGCTCCCAGGTGCAGTTACATTATCCTCTCTCGCCCTCTCTGTCCTGATTCATGCTACGTTGCATGGTTTACTGCAGGCGCTGATTACTTTCTGCCACCTCGGCCAATTGGCCGTTCTTGGGGGTGACGGGGTGGGGGTGAGGGTGGGGGTCTGAGCTCAGGAGGTGTGTGTCGTGGAGCATGACCCTAAAACATAGCGGGCTAAAAATTCAGTTGCGTAGTGCCCCTTATTTGGGCGCTATGGGCGCCGAGTGAGCTCGAAAATGGCGTCCGAGCAGCGCGCGCAACACTTCTGATTTGACGCCAACGCTGCCATTTTCGACCTCAAAGCTGGCGCTAACGCCCTCTCTTAATCTCGCACAGCTGAACATGTGTTCAGCAGCAGGAAGGATCCCCCACCAGCAATATTTAAAGGGATCATCACCTGCTTTCAGGTTAGTTGCTGATTGATTTCTGCTAGCTGTTGCTGAGTTTGTAGAAGTGTTTGGTGCTTTCTAGACTTCTTTAAAGTTGCCTGAAGTCTACAAGGAGTGGCGTGGCAGACGCTCAGGGATTTGGTGCTGACTTGCAAGGGGTCGGCTCAGACCAGTTGCTCCCAGAGATGGCTGCGGTAGTTTGTATCCCCCATCGGGCTCCTTCCAGACTGGAGTAGGCAACATCTGTAACATCTCCCAATTCACTGCCCACTCCTGTATAAGGGAGGTTACTGAGATTCTGTATACAAAGAGAGGTGAATACATTTCATTCGCTCTTGCCAGAGAGAAGCAGGTGGAGCGAGCATACAGCTTACCCAGGGTTAACAGGCTTCCCCATGGTGCAGGGAGCCATTGACTGCACACATGTCACTTTGCGGGCGCCACATGTGAATTTGGAGATGTACTGCAACTGGGAGGGATTCCACTGCCTCAATGCCCAGCTGGTGCGCCACTATACTCAGTGCATCATGCAAGCCAATGCTCGGTATCCTGGCAGCAGCCATGATGCCTTCATTCTGCGGCAGTCCACTGTACCATCCGCACTTGAGCCACCACGACAAACCCGAGGGTGGCCCCTGGGCGACAGGGACTATCCACTGACCACCCAGCTCATGACTCCGCTGCACTACCCGCACGCACGTGGCCAGCATGCATATAACGAAAGCCACGCTGCCACATGGATTATGATATAGCAGACCATTGGTGTCCTTAAAACAACGTTTCCGCTGTCTGGACCGCTCTGGAGGAGCCCTGCAGTACTCACCAGAGTGGGTCTCAAGATTCGTCATGCTCTGCTGCCTGCTCCACAACCTCGCCATCATGAGGGCACTGCCCTTCTCACCAGGCATACGGCGACCAGCTGAGGAGGAGGAGGAGGAGCAGGAGGAATAGAATCATAGAATCATAGAATGGTTACAGCACAGAAGGAGGCCATTCGGCCTGTCGAGCCCATGCCGGCTCTCTGCAAGAGCACTTCAGCTAGTCCCACTCCCCCGCCCTTTCCCCGTAGCCCTGCAAATGTTTTTTTCCTTCAGGTACTTATCCAACTCCCTTTTGAAAGCCATGAGTGAATCTGCCTCCACCACCCTTTCAGGCGGAGGAGGAGGAGGAGGAGGAGGAGGAAGCGGAAGGGAGGAGGCTAGCTTTAATTGGTACTAGCCCCGCATGAACTTGGGCCCCCTTGCTGTGCGTGCAGCCACTCGGCAGTGCGTTTAGCGCTGGGCTGCACGCCACTGTCATTATAATTAGCAAACACCACGAAGTTTGTGTGCTGCCTGCATTACTTTGATCGGGCACAGGTTAATCACGCATCACGATTCCCGTGCCCGTTTTCAGGGGCAATCCAATTTTTAGCCCGTCATCTCCTGGTGCGCTTCTTTTGTCCCAGCAAGGGGCGCTGGATGGTAAGGCTACGATGGTGTCGTGATTCGGTTACCCGACTAGTAATCCAGCAGGCCTGGACTAAATAATCCAGAGAACGTGAGTTCAAATCCTCACAGATTGAGAATTTGAATTCAGTTTATAAATAAAATCTGGAGATAAAAAGAAGCCATGAGTAAAAGTTACCATGAAACTGTCGGATTGTCATAAAAATCCAACTGGTTCGCTCGTGTCCTTTGTGGAAGGAAGCCTGCCGTCCTTACCCGATCAGGGCCTGTATGTGACTCCAACCCACCCCAACAAGGTGCCCTTTGATGTGGCCCAGCAAGCCACTCAGTTGTTAGGGATGGGAAGTAAATGCCAGCCTTGCCAGTGCTGCCCACATCCTGAGAATGAACTAAGGCCACAAATACTGGCAGTCCCAGATTCAATCCCTGATCCGTGCTGAGTTAGGTGGCCACCAGGATAGCGCAGTGCTCCATAAATAGACTCGGTGGTCCTCTGAGTCAGGCCGGACGCAGATCAGCCGGTTGACGAATGCCCTTTAGGGAAGGAAGCCTGCCATCTGTGCCCGGTCTGGCCTATATGTGACTCCAGACGCATTCCAAACCTGGTTGACTCTTATCCTAACTGCTGCCTGAAGTGGCCTAGCAAGCCACCCAGCCGTATGAAACCGCAGGGCAACTAGGGATGGGCAATAAATGCCGAACTGGCCAGTGACGACGCCCTGGAATTCAGTGGGCCAATTTTAAGACGGGGGCGGGAATCGGGGGGGGGGGGGCTGAAGCGGAAGGCAAACGTCTGGTCCTCACCCCTTCCCAAACCGAGAGTCCCGGGAGGTTTAAGTCCCGGGCCTTGTTTACACGGCCCGACGCGGACTCCCACTCCGATCCGGCGGGAATTACGTAATCGTCGGCAGGCGGGCGGGCGGGCGGGCGGGAGACAAAATCGGGTTCGACTTAGAACCATACAAGCTCCCAGCACAGAGGGGAGCCATTCGGCCCAGTGTCTGGGCCAGAGCCATTGCCGGAGCAACCCAATAAAAAATCCTGCTGCCTCACTCTCTCTCCGTAGCCCTGCATGTTTATCTTCACTTCCCTTTAAAGGTGGAAGGGTCTCTGCCTCAACCACTCCCTGTGTCAAAGCATTCTGCGCTCCGTCGACCCTCTGTGTAAAGAAATTTCCCTTTAATCTCTCTCTTTCTTGGTAACCATTTTAAATTGAGGACCCACAAACTCCCACTCCTTTGAGCCAACAAACAAAGGACAATTTCATTTCAGTGCTACTACCGCCCTGCAATTCAGCAGCTAAACTATCAAGGGCACACTTCGTTAATCTCTCCGACAATTAAATTCCTGATATCTGGAAACCTTGTTTGGTTCTCTCTTCGGTACCATGTCATGGATAATAAATCCTTCCTGTGATTAGTTGAGAAGAACTAGAGACCAGCATCTAAAGAGCAACCGTGCAACCTCTTTTGATTTGTATTCCGCCTTCTGCCAATGTAATCTAGTACCTTATTTGTTAAGGCGTGCAGACTTCAACTGACGCACAACTTAGCCATCCATCACCAGATCTGGCTGGCCCACATCGAGTGCCATCTCCTCTGCCATCAATCTCCTCTGCCAATAAACACCCACTGTTCCTGGATGGTCCCGGAGAGCTAAGATAACCTCGAATATAATAAAAATAGAAAATGCTGGAAATACTCAGCAGGTCAGGCAGCATCTGCGGAGAGAGAACGAAAGGTCGTCGACCTGAAACATTAACTCTGTTTCTCTCTCCACAGATGCTGCCTGACCTGCTGAGTGTTTTTCCAGCATTTTCTGTTTTTATTTCAGATTTCCAGCATCCGCAGTATTTTTGCTTTTGCTTCTTGTCTCCACTGAATGTTTAAGGTGGCGGATGGGGTGCCAATCAAGCGGGCTGCTTTGTCCTGGATAGTGTTGAGCTTCTTGAGTGTTGTTAGAGCTGCACTCATCCAGGAAAGTGGAGAGTATTCCATCACACTCCTGACTTGTGCCTTGTAGATGGTGGAAAGGCTTTGGGGAGTCAGGAGGTGAGTCACTCGCCGCAGAATACCTAGTCTCTGACCTGCTGTTGTTCCCACAGTATTTATGTGGCTGGTCCAGTTAAGTTTCTGGTCAATGGTGACTCCCAGGATGTTGATGGTGGGGGATTCGTTGATGGTAATGCCATTGAATGTCAAAGGGCAGTGGTTAGACTCTTGCTTGTTGGAGATAGTCATTGCCTGGCACTTGTGTGGCGCGAATGTTACCTGCCACTTATCAGCCCAAGTCTGAATGTCGTCCAGGTCTTGTTGCATGCCGGCATTATCTGAGGAGTTGTGAATGGCGCTGAACACTGTGCAGTCATCAGCGAACATCCCCATTTCTGACCTTATGTTGGAGGGAAGGTCATTGATAAAGCAGCTGAAGATGGTTGGGCCTGGGACACTGCCCTGAGGAACTCCTGCAGCGATGTCCTGGGGCTGTGATGATTGGCCTCCAACTACCACAACCATCTTCCTTTGTGCTTGGTATGACTCCAGCCAGTGGAGCGTTTTCCACCTGATTCCCATTGACTTCAGTTTTACTAGGGCTCCTTGCTGCCACACTCGGTCAAATACTGCCTTGATGTCAAGGGCAGTCACTCTCACCTCACCTGTGGAATTCAGCTCCTTTGTCCATGTTTGGACCAAGACTGTAATGAGGTCGGGAGCCGAGTGGTCTTGGCGGAACCCAAACTGGGCATCAGTGAGCAGGTTATTGGTGAGTAAGTGCCGCTTGATAACACTGTCGATGACACCTTCTATCACTTTGCTGATGATTGAGAGTAGACTGATGGGGCGGTAATTGGCCGGATTGGATTTATCCTGCTTTTTGTGGACAGGATGTACCTGGGCAGTTTTCCACATTATCGGATAGATGCCAGTGTTGTAGCTGTACTGGAACAGCTTGGCTGGAGGAGCGACTAGTTCTGGAGCACAAGTCTTCAGCACGACAACTGGGATGTTGTGGAGGCCCAAAAGTCTTCGCTGTATCCAGTGTACTCAGCTGTTTCCTGATATCACATGGAGTGAATCGAATTGGCTGAAGACTGACTTCTGTGATGGTGGGGACCTCGGGAGTGGGCCGATATGGATAATCCTCTCGGCACTTCTACATTATTCTACATTAGAGGCGCTATACAAATGCAAGTTGTTGTTGTTGTTAAGCGCTGTGCTGAATGTTTCATATATTTATCGGCCAAGACCCCTAAGTCTCTTTGCTGATGCCTGTTCCAGAATTGTTCCATTTACCACATCGGGGGTAATTTCTCATCTACAAGCTGCCTCTCGGCGACATCATCTGAAAACACAGCGTCAGTTTCCACATGTACGCTGACGACACCCAGCTCTACCTCACCACCACTTCTCTCGACCCCTCCACTGTCTCTAAATTGTCAGACTGCTTGTCCAACATCCAGTACTGGATGAGCAGAAATTTCCTCCAACATAAACAATGAAGCCATTGTCTTCATTCTCCATCACAAACTCCGTTCCCTAGCCACCGTCTCCATCCCTCTCCCTAGTATCTGTCTGAGGCTGAACCAGACTGTTCGCAACCTTGGCGTCTTATTTGACTCTGAAATGAGCTTCCGACCACATATCCGCGGCATAACTAAGACCGCCTATTTCCACTTCCGTAACATCGCCCGTCTCTGACCCGCCTCAACTCATCTGTTGCTGAAACGCTCCTCCATGCCTTTGTTAACTCTAGACTTCACTATTCCAGTGCACTTCAAATCCCTCCATGGCCTCGCCCCACCCTATCTCTGTAATCTCCTCCAGCACCACAACCCCCGGAGACTTCTGCGCTCCTCTAATTCTGGCCTCTTGAAACTCCCTGATTTTAATCGCTCCACAATTGGCGGCCGTGTCTTCAGCTGTCTAGGCCCTAAGCTCTGGAATTCCCTCCTTAAACCTCTCCGCCTCTCTCTTCTCCTTTAAGATGCTCCTTAATACCGGCCTCTTTGACCAAGCTTTTGGTCACGTGCCCTAATATCTCTCTATGTGGCTCGGTGTCAAATTTTGTTTTATAACGCTCCTGTGAAGCACCTTGGGACATTTTACTACGTTGAAGGCGCAATATAAATACAAGTTGTTGTTGTAATTTTAAACCCCTCACGATGGGCGGCAGAGGGTTGGGGGAGGGGGCTAGATTGGTAAAAATGTGAAACCCAACACCAACCCGTCGTGAAAGTGCCTACTTCTGGTTTAACCGCGGCGGGTTTGGGGCTGCAGAGTAACTCGCTATGGAGAGGCGGGACAGTGATTAAAACTTTTAACTGAGGCTCCGTTCCTCAAATTTTTGGAGCCATTTAAATTTAACAGCTTCAGGCTGGGTTTCCCAGGGCTCGGGAAACCCGGCAGCTGAAGGATGGCGGGAACTGCTGGATCCAGCAAGTAATTGTTTTCCAGCATTCCCTGTGGGCCAGGGGGAAAAGGAGCTTCCCCCCGGACCCCCAAGCAAACCTTCTGCTGCAATCCCTCCCTCCCCGCAATCAGCTGAGCGCCCCCACCATCTCCCCGTCGCCATCTCCCCGTCGCCATCTCCCCATCGCCATCTCTCCCCGCCATCTCCCCATTGCCATCTCTCCCGCCATCTCCCCATCGCCATCTCCCCATCGCCATCTCTCCCCGTCACCATCTCCCCATCGCCATCTCTCCTCGCCATCTCCCCATCGCCATCTCTCCTCGCCATCTCCCCATCGCCATCTCTCCTCGCCATCTCCCCATCGCCATCTTTCCCCGTCACCATCTCCCCATCGCCATCTCCCCATCGCCATCTCTCCCCGCCATCTCCCCATCGCCATCTCTCCCCGCCATCTCTCCCCATCACCATCTCCCCATCGCCATCTCTCCCCATCGCCATCTCCCCCATCACCATCTCCCCATCGCCATCTCTCCCCATCACCATCTCCCCATCGCCATCTCTCCCCATCACCATCTCTCCCCGTCGCCATCTCTCCCCATCGCCATCTCTCCCCGTCGCCATCTCTCCCCATCGCCATCTCTCCCCGTCGCAATCTCCCCGTCGCCATCTCCCCGTCGCCATCTCTCCCCCGAGATCTCCCTGCGAACACTTCCTATGATCCCTCCCTGCCATCTCTCCCCCCACAATCTCCCCCCACAATCTCTCCCCCCACAATCTCTCCCCCACAATCTCTCCCTCCACAATCTCTCCCTCCACAATCTCTCCCCCACAATCTCTCCCCCCACAATCTCTCCCCCGACAATCTCCCCCAACAATCTCCCCCACAATCTCTCCCCCCACAATCTCTCCCCCACAATCTCTCCCCCACAATCTCTCCCCCCACGCTCTCTCCCCCACAATCTCTCCCCCACACACTCACCCCACCCTCCTCGCCCCACGCTCTCTCCCCCCACAATCTCTCCCCCCCACCTCTCTCCCCCTCTCTCCCCCCACCTCTCTCCCCCCACAACTCTCCCCCCACTCTCCCCCCACATTCTCCCCCACAATCTCTCCCCCACAATCTCCCCCCACAACTCTCTCCCCCCAATCTCTCCCCCCACAATCCTCCTCTCTCCCCCACAATCTCTCCCCCACAATCTCTCCCCCCACATCACTCTCCCCCCACAATCTCCCCCCACTTCCCACAATCTCTCCCCCACAATCTCTCCCCCCACAATCTCCCCCCCACAATCTCTCCCCACAATCTCTCCCACCCCACACAATCTCTCCCCCCACAATCTCTCCCCCACCTCTCTCCCCCCACAATCTCTCCCCCACAATCTCTCCCCCACAATCTCTCCCCCACAATCTCTCCCCCCACAATCTCTCCCCCCACAATCTCTCCCCACAGCTCTCCCCCCACAATCTCTCCCCCACAATCTCTCCCCCACAATCTCTCCCCCCACAATCTCTCCCCCCACAATCTCTCCCCCCCACAATCTTTCCCCCCACGCTCTCTCCCCCCACAATCTCTCCCCCCCACAATCTCTCCCCACAGTCTCTCCCCCCCACAATCTCTCCCCCCACAGTCTCTCCCCCCACAATCTCTCCCCCACAATCTCTCCCCCACAATCTCTCTCCCCACAATCTCTCCCCACACAATCTCTCCCCACAATCTCTCCCCCCACAATCTCTCCCCCCACAATCTCTCCCCCCACAATCTCTCCCCCCACGCTCTCTCCCCCACAATCTCTCCCTCCCCGCAGTCTCTCGCTCCCTCCACCCCTCCCCCGCACCGACCCCCGATCTTCTCGATTGCCGGGGACCGACCCCAATGTCCCCTACCGCGGCCTTCTACTGCGGGCTTTCCCAGCCTTACAATTCGGCCCGGCTGACCGGCGGGAAACGGGGTAAAATAATTTGAATGAGCTCCTGCCGTTATATTCGGCGACCTCCTCGTTCCCGGTATTTCTGGAATTCCTGGCCGCTGACAGGATTGGGTGAGGGAGGAATGTTCCATGACGTTTGGGACTGCACCATGTTTGGATAAAGTAGGCATGATGGTGTCTCCCTGCCTACCCGCAAATATCAGGGCCACAGTCTCTCTTTGGGTTTCTGGCTCCGATTCCAGTTATTTTATTCTCGTCCAAATTGAGCAGCACTGCCACCTACTGGTCCAAGAACCTGAAAGATCGAAATCTTTCTCAAACTAGCTGCATTGCCCTTCATTACCTGCTTACTCTCTTGATATCATCTTCAGACTTAGAAGCTCCACTTCGGGTACCCTCATCCGAGTTCTTTTTTTAAATCTTTCTCGGGATGTGGGCATCACTGGCAAGGCAAACAGTGTCAGCCGTGGCTCAGTGGGCAGCACTTTCGCTCTCTGAGTCAGAAGGTTGTGGGTTCAAGTCCCACTCCAGGGACTTGAGCACAGAAATCTAGGCCGACACTCCAGTGCAGTGCTGAGGGAGCGCTGCACTGTCGGATGAGACGTTAAACCAATGCCCCTCAGGTGGACGTAATAGATCCCATGGCACTATTTTGAAGACGAGCAGGGGAGTTATCCCTGGTGTCCAGGCCAATATTTGTCCCTCAATAAACATCACTAAAAACAGATTATCTGGTCATTATCAAATTGCTGTTTTTTTGGGATCTTGCTGTGCGCAAATTGGCTGCCATGTTTCCTACATTACAACGGTGACTACACTTCAAAAAGTACTTCATTGGCTGTAAAGCGCTTTGGGACGTCTGCTGGTCGATAAAGGCGCGATATAAATGCAAGTCTTTCTTTTATTGAGGCTTGATATAACTGAAAGGCTTGTGACGTGGGTCGGTAATTGGTTGAGAGGTAGGAGACAGAGAGTAGGGATAAAGGGTATGTTCTCTGATTGGTGGGATGTGACGAGTGGTGTTCTCCAGGGATCTGTACTAGGGCCTGTACTTTTGCTCCATCAAGCCCACTCCATCCAAACATGGTGCAGTCCCAAACGTTGTGAAACATGCCTCGCCCACCCAATTCTGCAATCAACTGGGAGAGGCCAAGAAAAACGTGGTGCAGTCCTTTCTGGAAACAGCAACACAACTCGAGAGCAAGAAAGCAGCGCCACAGACGTCTGAAGGCCAAGGTCACAAAAAACTCATGACCTAAAGAACAGATGGTGGGTGGAGAAAGCACAGGAGATCCAGCAGCTAGCCGACAACCACGACATGCGTGGATTCTTTAGCGCAGTCAAGACTATCTACGGCCCAAGCACCCAAGATCCTACCCCACTGTGGGCCAAGAGCGGAGAGGTACTCATCAAGGACAGATAGACAGTCAGTGCCCGCTGGAAGGAGCACTTTGAAGATCTCCTTAACCAGGACCCTGTCTTCGACACGAGTGTCCTCAACTCCATCCCGCAGCATGCTACCCGCCACCATCTCAGCACAACCCCAGCCCGGCATGAGGCTGAAAAGACCATCCGACAACTGAAGAACAACAAGGCCTCAGGAGCAGATGGAATCCCCGCCGAGGCGCTAAAACATGGTGGAGAAGCAATATTGGCACGAATACATGAACTCATTTCTCTTATTTGGAAGGAGGAGAGCATTCCAGGGGATCTCAGAGACGCCATAATCATGACCATCTTCAAGAAAGGTGACAAGTCCAATTGTGGTAATTACAGAGGAGTCTCCCTGCTGTCTGCCACAGGGAAAGTCATCGCAAGAATCCTCCTCAATCACCTTCTCCCAGTGGCTGAAGAGCTCCTCCCAGAGTCCACAATGCGGATTCCGCCCACTAAGGGGCACAATGGACATGATCTTCACCGCGCGTCAACTACAAGAGAAATGTAGGGAACAGCACCAACCGCTGTACATGGCCTTCTTTGACCTCACAAAGGCCTTCGACACTGTCAACCGTGAGGGATTATGGAGTGTCGTCCTCAAATTCGGCTGCCCTCAAAAGTTTGTCACCATCCTCCGCCTGCTTCACGACGACATGCAAACCGTGATCTTGACCAACGGATCCACCACAGACCCAATTCACGTACGGACCGGGGTCAAGCAAGGCTGTGTCATCGCACCAACGCTCTTCTCGATCTTCCTTGCTGCAATGCTCCATCTCACCCTCAGTAAGCTCCCCGCTGGAGCGGAGCTAATTTACAGAACAAATGGGAAACTGTTCAACCTCCGTCACTTCCAGTCCAGATCCAAGGTCGTCCCATCCTCTGTCATCGAATTACAGTATGCAGACGACGCTTGCGTCTGCGCACACTCTGAGGCCGAACTCCAAACCATCATCAACACCTTCACCGAAGCGTAAAAGAGCATGGGCCTCACACTAAACATCCGTAAGACAAAGGTCCTCTACCAACCTGCCCCCGCCACACAGTACTGTTCCCCAATTATCAAAATCCATGAGGAGACCTTGGACAACGTGGACCACTTTCCATACCTCAGGAGCCTACTGTCAACAAGGGCAGATGTCGATGACAAAGTCCAACACCACTTTCAGTGTGCCAGTGCAGCCTTCGGTCGCCTGAGGAAGAGAGTGTTTGAAGACCAGGACCTCAAACCCAGCATCAAGCTCATGGTCTACAGAGCAGTAGTGATACCCGCCCTCCTGTATGCTTCAGAGACATGGACCATGTACAGCAGGCACCTCAAAGCACTGGAGAGGTACCACCAACGCTGCCTCCGCAAGATCCTGCAAATCCATCGGCAGGATAGGCGCACCAACGTCAGTGTTCTTGCTCAGGCCAACATCCCCAGCATCGAAGCTTTGACCACGCTCGATCAGCTCTGATGGACGGGCCACATCATCCACATGCCCGATACAAGACTCTCAAAACAAGCGCTCTACTCGGAGCTCCGGCATGGCAAGAGAGCCCCAGGTGGGCAGAGGAAATGCTTCAAGGATACCCTCAAAGACTCCTTGAAAAAGTGCAACATCCCCACCGACACCTGGGAATCCCTGGCCCAAGACCACACAAAGTGGAGGAGAAGCATCCGGGAAGGCACCGAACACCTCGAGTCTCTTCGCCGGGAGCAAGCGGAAGCCAAGCGCAAACAGCGGAAGGAGCGCACGTCAACCCAAGCACCCCACCCACCCGCCCCTTCAACCACCGTCTGCCCCACCTGTGACAGAGACTGTAGGTCCCGCATTGGACTCATCAGTCACCTGAGAACTCATTTTTAATGTGGAAGCAAGTCATCCTCGGTTCCGAGGGACTGCCTAAGAAGAAGACACTTCAAAAAGGATTTAATTGACTGTAAAGCGCTTTGAGACGTTTGCTGGTCGATAAAGGCGCTATATAAATGCAAGTCTTTCTTTTCTTGGTGATGGTAGGCCTCTTTATTGAGGCTTGATATAACTGAGAGGCTTGTGACGTGGGTCGGTAATTGATTGAGAGGTAGGAGACAGAGAGTAGGGATAAAGGGTATGTTCTCTGATTGGTGGGATGTGACGAGTGGTGTTCTCCAGGGATCTGTACTAGGGCCTGTACTTTTGCTCCATCAAGCCCACTCCATCCAAACATGGTGCAGTCCCAAACGTCGTGAAACATTCCTCCCCCACCCAATCCTGCAATCAACTGGGTGAGGCCAAGAAAAAAGAAAGGACAATTGGGAAATTCCTCCCTGACTCCCGAATGGAATGTCCTTCTAAGCGCAGCTAACCCGCAACTTACCCTCCTCAATGTGAAATGTCTGCCACCTTTAGGATCTGGCCCACCTCCCCTTTAATTCCAAAATCAGAACTCCGAAGATTTGCTGGACTTTCTACCTGCTCGGAACATGGCCACACAGGCAGGAAAGAGCCACGGAAAGAGAGCTGCCACTTCTGTCAGGAACGGACGGGCATTGGGAAAGGAATTCCCCTCAGAAACCGTGCCTTCACTTCAAACACTTCCCTCGATTGCAAGGCTCAACGGTCGACAGCCAATCGAGACATATTTCTCTTGTTAATGCAGTATGGCGATTTAATACCTTACACCATTTGAAGCTAACTTTTTTTTGTTTTCAGCTCTTTATGCCACGTAAGAGAATAGCTCGGCATATTTTTAAGAGACTAGGTAGGAAAGTTTGTGGTTGGAAGTGCTAATCTCCATGAACTAACATCCAAGGCTATTATATAACAGCGTCTGTGTCCTTATTGTGTTTTCCACTCACTGGCTTAAATATCTTGTGTTTTTTTAACTGTGGGATTTACTTTGGAACCAGTTGTCTGAATTTGTTCCTCTTTTCTTTGCACACATGTTGCACCCATGTGTTCTTTCAACACTTTTGCTTTCTCCACATTTTCAATTTCCTTTCTTTCCCGGTTGCCAATAGCCCTGCGACGATAATTGATTTCATACCGATTTAAAGTGACATGCGCCCATCCTCTTGCCAATCAAGAGGACAAAGCAGCCCGCTTGATTGGCACCCCATCCACCACCTTAAACATTCACTCGCTCCACCACCGGCGCACCGTGGCTGCAGTGTGGACCATCTACAAGATGCACTGCAGCAACTCGCCAAGGCTTCTTCGGCAGCACCTCCCAAAACCACGACCTCCACCACCTAGAAGGACAAGGCCAGCAGGCGCATGGGAACACCACCACCTCCAAGTTCCCCTCCAAGTCACACAGCATCCTGACTTGGAAATATATCGCCGTTCCTTCATTGTCGCTGGGTCAAAATCCTGGAACTCCCTCCCTAACAACACTGTGGGAGCACCTTCACCACACGGACTGCAGCGGTGGAGCTGCTGCCATTGTTTTCAGCTGTGGCTGAATGGGTAGCACCCTCACCTCTGAGTCAGAAGCTTATGGGTTCAAGTCCCACTCCAGAGACTTCAATACAAAATCTAGGCTGACACTCCCAGTTAAACCAAGACCCTGTATGCCGCCTCAGGTGGACATAAAAGATCCCATGACACTGTTTCCATGAAGTATTCTGGGCCAATATTTATCTGTAAAACCAACATCACTAAAGTTAAACAGATTCTCTGGTTATTATCCCATTGCTGTTTTTGGGAGATTGCTGTGCAGGAATTGGCCGTCACATTTCCGACATTACAACAGTGACTACATTTCAAGAAGTGCATCGTTGGCTGTAAAGAACTTTGGGATGTCCTGAGGTTATGAAAGGCGCTGTATATATGCAAGTTTTCTTTGCCCACAGTGCACCCCTGGGCTATGGAGCGGGGGGCAGGGGGGGAGGTGAAATTTGGTTGGAGCTCTCACTCCTGATCGCAGTTATTCTTGCTGGATGTTGAGTTCAGGTTTGGGTACGGAATCCTCCTTGATCAAATGGAGTGCCGATAACCCACTGTCCAGCCTCACCGTCGAAGATCAGGATGGGGAAGGTAGGAGGGCTGACGCCCACAAAACCATGCCCAGCATGGGTCAAAGACCTTCAGGAGAGGTGGAAGAAGAATAAAGTATAAGAACATAAGAAATAAGAGCAGGAGTAGGCCATACAGCCCATCAAGCCTGCTCTGCCATTGAATAAGATCATGGCTGATCTTCTACCTTCTCTCCACTTTCCCGCCCGATCCCCATATCCCTTGATTCCCTTACTACCCAAAATTCTATTCATCAATCTTGAATATACTCAATGACTGAGCAGCCAGAGCCCTCGCTGGTAGAGAATTCCAAAGATTCACAACCCTCTAAGTGAAGAAATTTCTCCTCATCTCAGTCCTAAATGGTGGACCCCCTTATCCTGAGACTATGCCCCCTAGTTCTAGACCCCCCAGCCAGGGGGAAATCACCTCTCAGCATCTACCCTGTCAAGCCCTCTAAAAATGTTATACATTTCAATGAGATCACCTCTCATTGTTCTAAACTCCAGAGAGCACAGGCCCATTCTATTCAATCTCTCCTCCTAGAACAACCCTCTCATCCCAGGGATCAATCTAGTGAACCTTCATTGCACCCCCTTTCAAGGCAAGTATATCCTTCCTTAAGTGGCGGACTGGGCTGGTAAGAGGACTGCTGTGAAGCCATGCCAAACTCACACGGTTTCAACAACTCGAAAACAAAATAAAAGGATTAAAAATCAAAGGCAGTTGGATGTACATGTGAATTAAACAAAGCCAGCGAGAGCAGTGCATCAATAAGCTTTCGTTTAAACTTGTCAGATTTGGCGCAATCTCTGCATATATTTACGGCTGGTATATATGGGTTAGCCACTGTTAACTTTAACTAGGAACATCGCAATTGAGATCGTGTGGCCGATTATACCTGCGCCAACTGTTCTGGTGCTGCAGCGAGTCCTTGGACTATAGTGCCTTCTGTTTTTTTCACTGGACTGTGAAAATAGTGTTTACAGTTCTGTGCTGTTTTTTTTCTGAGTCGAATCTGTAGAATTCGCAATATATTGCGATTTTATAAATAAGGAGAAAAACACATAGTTTCGTTCAAACAGCTTTTATTTCAGCGGAATGCTGTCAGGTTTTCAAAGTGGACACAAGCAGCTTGTAAAATGGCCGCCACGCCTCGTGGCGGAACATTCTAGACTATTCCAAACTTTAGATACCTTCAGGATTAGGTTGGGATTTTGTTAACTTTCTGTTGCTTTGGAATCCTTTAGGCTCCAACGAGCGGGCGTGTCATCAAATGACTGGACCTCAGATGGGAAAACAAGAGCCTATTCATCAACACACTGTTCGATTTAGGATTCTGGAACTGGAGGGCTACCATAGGCACCATTAGATCTACGATTCTCCACCACATCCTTTAAGACTCTTTAAAACCTACCTCTTTGGTCGAGCTTTCACTCACTGGAGCTAAATTCAAATCCTTTGACTCAGTGCCAATTTTTCTCTGACTACGCTCCTGCAAAGCATCATGGGACGCTGTCCGACATTTAAAGGTGCTATATAAATGCAAGTTGCTGTTTTTGATCAGCTTTGGCTCAGTGGGTAGCATGTCACCTCTGAGTTAGAAGGATACAGTTTCCATTCCAGAGACTTGAGCACAAGCATCTAGACTGACACTCCCAGTGCCAGTACTGAGGGAGCGCTGCACTGTCGGAGGTGCCGTCTTTCGATAGGATGGTAAACCGAGGCCCCGTCTGTCCTCACAGGTGGACGTAAAAGATTCCATGGCACAATTTCAGCCTCAGGGTGTCCCAAAGCGCTTTACAGCCAATCAAGCACTTTTTGAAATGTTACAATGTAGGAAACGCGGCAGCCAATTTGCACACAGCAAGATCCCACAAGCAGGAATGCGATAATGACTGGATAATCTGTTTTAGCGATGTTGGCTGAGGGATAAATATTGGCCCAGGACACCAGGGATAACTCCGAAGGAGAATCCGTAATAGTTTGTAAAAGGGAAAGGAACACAAATCTGGACAAAGTAAAACCCAAAAAGGATATGGGGCAAGGACAGGCAAATGGGACATAATTCCTTCAGAGAGCCGCCATGGGCACGGACATGATGGGCCGAATGGCCTCCATCTAAGCTGTAGAATTCAATGGAGCTCATTTAAACCTAACTGGCTGGGCGGGAAACCCACGGGATTGGGTGGAGCGGCAATTGTACACCTTGCCCAATATTACTCTCCCGTTAACTCCAACACAGAGTGATATCGGGCGAGGTGCAAAACTAGCGTTGCACCCGAACCCATCACTTTCCCGACGGGTGGATTCAGTTGAAATTGTCCCCTATGATTCGAATCCTTAATTGAGTCGGAAGAGCATGTCTGCCTTTCCTCGTCTGGGCTTGAACATTGCGTGGCAGAGAGGGCCACAAGCCTTTCAGGAGTTGGGTGCAGCTACACCGCGTATGGTGATTGACGACGATATGAAGCAACGGCAGCTTCCAAGGTCCTGGAGGTTTGGCTCCGAGTGCCAGCAGGGCCTGAGCTACGCTCCAGCTCCGATCCCGTTCCAAGTCAGCCGCAGATTTGATATTGTGTAACTTGGAAGGTGGACTCTGGGCTCGGAGAATAAACCTTCCTCATCAAATCTTTCTGGTTGCTTCTACCAAAACGCTTTTTGGCAAATGCTGTCAAAGAAAGTTTCATTACTCAAGGGCTGTAAGGCGATGCCAATGTTTAGATACTTGAATGGAACATGGCACACTGAGGCACTAAATATGAGATGCTTGGTCTCAGTCCAGATGAAATCTGGATCTTTCAGTTGGTAGACTTCCTGCTTGAGACCATTCCAATTGGCTCCACCGAACCTTATGCTACTGCTTACATTTAAGCGGCATCTTTCGCATACTCAAGATGTCGCACAGCGCTTTACAGACCATGAATTACCTTTAGGGTTTAGTCACTATTGTTTTGCAAGCAAACATGACAACCAATTTACACACAGCAAGAGTCCAACAAAGAACAAATGAGACAATAATCTGTTTTTGGTGCGGCTGGTTGGGGAAGAATCTTGGCAAGGATACCAGATGTCCCAGTGAGATTCCCATGTGGTTAAGTTTGACAAGTTAATTAACTTGTTCATGTCAAATTCCCGTGTGGTTTAGTTTGACCAGTTAATTAACACATTCCTGTGAAATTCCCTTGCGGTTTAATTTAATAAATTCGCTGACATTTAACTGTAAAATTCTCCTGTGGTTAAGTTTGACAAGTTAATTAATTAATTCCTTTGAAATTACCCTGCAGTTTAGTTTGACAAGTTAATCAACTAGTTCCTGTGAAGTTCCCCTGTGGTTTATTCGACAAGTTAATGAACTAGTCCCAGTGAAATTACCCTGCAGTTTAGTCTGACAAGGCTGTTGTCGGGAGCGACGAGACCAGAGGTGCTGTGAGGTGCTGTGAGTATTTGAACTCACTTTCGCGGGCTTTTCTTCACAGGCTGTTGTCGGGAGCGACGAGACCAGAGGTGCTGTGAGGTGCTGTGAGTATTTGAACTCACTTTCGCGGGCTTTTCTTCACAGGCTGTTGTCGGGAGCGACGAGACCAGAGGTGCTGTGAGGTGCTGTGAGTATTTGAACTCACTTTCGCGGGCTTTTCTTCACAGGCTGTTGTCGGGAGCGACGAGACCAGAGGTGCTGTGAGTATTTGAACTCACTTTCGCGGGCTTTTCTTCACAGGCTGTTGTCGGGAGCGACGAGACCAGAGGTGCTGTGAGGTGCTGTGAGTATTTGAACTCACTTTCGCGGGCTTTTCTTCACAGGCTGTTGTCGGGAGCGACGAGATCAGAGGTGCTGTGAGGTGCTGTGAGTATTTGAACTCACTTTCGCGGGCTTTTCTTCACAGGCTGTTGTCGGGAGCGACGAGACCAGAGGTGCTGTGAGGTGCTGTGAGTATTTGAACTCACTTTCGCGGGCTTTTCTTCACAGGCTGTTGTCGGGAGCGACGAGACCGGAGGTGCTGTGAGGTGCTGTGAGTATTTGAACTCACTTTCGCGGGCTTTTCTTCACAGGCTGTTGTCGGGAGCGACGAGACCGGAAGCGGACCAGGTGGGAAGCACCCAGGTGAACGGCATTTAAGGAGGGTGGTGGCTTAAACCCGAGTTCCTACAGAGTAGGAACCCCCACCCGCCCTCCTCCTCTAACCTACTAGTCTTTTAGCAGTCTAAAAACAGAGGTCACAAATTTTTTGGTCTCAGTTTCTTTTCAGCAGGGCAGGAACCGGGAGGAGTGGGAAGTCGGCGTAGGACCAAGGGGACACAAGACCGGGAAGTCAGTGAAAGACCAGGGAGGTAAGACTAACTGGTAAGTACTTTCCTCAAACCTTCCTAGAAAGTAAAACTAAAACTAGTGGGATTTGGTTAGTTTAAAAAGGAATAAGAGGAGTACAGTATACATTGGTCTAAGTAAGCTTCGGGAAAACAAAAGTCAATAAATAAACTAAAACTAGAAAATTAAAAAGTAATATAAGGGTTAAGTCATGGCAGTAGAGCTCGGACCTGTGTCATGCTCCTCCTGTAACATGTGGGAAATCAGGGACGCTTCCTGTGTCCCTGACAACCATGTGTGCGGGAAGTGTGTCCAGCTGCAGCTCATGTGGGACCGCATGACGGCCCTTGAGCTGCGGATGGACTCACTTTGGAGCATCCACGATTCTGAGAGGGTTGTGGATAACACATTTAGTGAGTTGGTCACACCGCAGGTTAAGGCCAGCGTAGATAGTACATGGGTGACCAAAAGGCAGAGCAAGGGCAGGAAGGTAGTGCAGAAATCCCCTGGGGTTGTCTCCCTTAGCAACAGGTTTACCGCCTTAGGTGCTGTTGTCGGGGGGGATGACTCATCGGGGGAAGGCACCAGCAGCCAGGCTCATGGCACCATGACTGGCTCTGTTGCAAAGAAGGGAGGGAAAAAGAGTGGCAGGGCTATAGTAATAGGGGATTCGATTGTAAGGGGAATAGATAGGGGTTTCTGTGGTCGCGACCGAGACTCCAGGATGGTATGTTGCCTCCCTGGTGCAAGGGTCAAGGATGTCTCGGCGCGGGTGCAGAACATTCTGGAAGGGGAGGGGGAACAGCCAGTTGTCGTGATACATGTTGGTACCAACGACGTAGCTAAAAAAAGGGAAGAGGTCCTACAAGTAGAATTTAGGGAGTTAGGAGCCAAGCTAAAAAGTAGGACCTCGAAGGTAGTAATCTCTGGATTACTACCAGTGCCACGTGCTAGTAAGAGTACAGAGAACAGGATAGTTAGGCTAAATACGTGGCTTGAGCAGTGGTGTAAGAGGGAGGGTTTTAAATTTTTGAGGCATTGGAACCAGTTTTGTGGTAGGTGTGACCTATACAAAAGGGACGGTCTACACCTGTGCAAAGATGGAACTGATGTTCTCGGGGTAATTTTTGATAAGCAGTTCGGGAGCATTTAAACTAGTATGGCAGGGGGCTAGAAACCTATGTAGTGAAATAGAGGAAAGTGAAAGGCAGACAGAAATAAATGGTAAAAGGGTGAGGAACAAAAAACAAAGGGCCAAACTAATTCATAAAAAATGTGAGCATAAAAAAAGCCTGAGGGTTTTATACCTTAATGCGAGAAGCATCAGGAACAAGGTAGATGAATTAGCTGTGGAAATAGAGGTTAATAATTATGATCTAATTGGGATTACGGAAACATGGTTGCAGGGTGAGCAGGGCTGGGAGCTTAACATACAGGGGTATTCAGTATTTAGGAAGGATCGACAAAAAAGAAAGGGAGGAGGGGTAGCATTGCTGGTAAAAGAGGGGATAAATGCAATTGAAAGGAAGGATATTAACTCAGTTAATACAGAATCTATATGGGTGGAGCTAAGAAATAGCGAGGGGCGAAAAACATTAATAGGAGTGGTATATAGGCCTCCAAATAGTAAAATAGAGGTTGGGGAGGGCATCACGAGGGAAATTAGAGAAGCGTGCAATAAGAGCACAGCTGTCATCATAGGTGACTTTAACTTACATATAGATTGGAATAGCCTAATCAGTAAAAATAATGAGGAGGAGGAATTCCTTGAGTGTTTAAGGGATGGTTATCTGGATCAATATGTCGAGGAACCAACTCGGGAACAGGCTATATTGAACTGGGTACTGTGCAATGAGAAGGGACTAATTAGTAATCTTGTTGTACGGGGACCCTTGGGTCAGAGCGATCATAACATGATCGATTTCTCACTCGAAATGGAGAGCGAAGAAATTGACTCAGAGACTAAGGTCCTGAATTTAAACAAGGGGAATTATGATGCCATTAGACGGGAACTGAGTAGATCTGATTGGACAACGTTCCTGGGAGGACTGGAGGTAGATAAACAATGGCAAGCATTTAAAGATAGAATGACAAAATTGCAAAAATTGTTTATACCAATCTGGCATAAAAGGAAATCTAAAAAGGTGACTCAACCGTGGATAACAGGGGAAATTAGAGACAGCATAAAATCCAAAGATAGGGTGTATAAAATAGCCAAAAAAAGCGCCAGAGCGGAAGATTGGGAACAGTTTAAGATAGAGCAAAGGAGGACAAAGGGCTTAATCAAGAGGGGCAATATAGCTTACGAAAGCAAGCTGGCGGAAAATATAAAAACTAACTCCAAAAGCTTTTATAAGTATATCAAGAGGAAAAGACTGGTGAAAACCAAAGTTGGTCCATTGCAGTCAGATACGGGGGAATATATAACGGGAAATAAGGAAATGGCAGACCAACTAAATGCATACTTTGGGTCAGTCTTTACGAAGGAAGACACAAAAAACCTCCCTGGGATATCGGGAAAAATAGGGACATTGGCAAAGGAGGAACTGACGCAAATCAATATCTCTAAGGATATGGTGTTAAGGAAGCTAAAGGGATTGAAGGCGGACAAATCCCCAGGGCCTGATAACATGCATCCTAGGGTACTGAAGGAGGTGGCCCTAGAGATAGCGGATGCACTAAGTATGATTTTTCAGAATTCATTAGACTCGGGAACAGTGCCCATGGATTGGAGGGTAGCTAACGTTACCCCACTATTCAAAAAGGGGGGTAGGGAAAAAGCAGGTAATTACAGACCTGTAAGCCTTACATCAGTTGTGGGCAAAATGCTGGAGTCCATCATTAAGGATGAAATAGCGGAGCACTTAGCAAATGGGGACAGGATAGGACAGAGTCAACATGGATTTACAAAGGGTAAATCGTGCTTGACTAATCTATTGGAATTTTTTGAGGGAGTAACTGGTAAAATAGATGGGGGAGAGCCAGTAGATGTGGTGTACCTGGACTTCCAAAAGGCCTTCGACAAGGTCCCACATAAAAGATTAGCATGGAAAATTGAAGCTCATGGGATAAAGGGGAAAGTATTGACGTGGATAGAGAACTGGCTGTCAGATAGAAAACAGAGAGTTGGAATAAACGGCTCATTTTCTGAATGGCAGGCAGTAACAAGTGGGGTACCACAGGGATCTGTCCTGGGTCCCCAGCTGTTCACAATTTACATTAATGACCTGGATCAGGGAGTCGGATGCAGCATTTCCAAATTTGCAGACGACACTAAACTAGGAGGGGGGGTGGGCTCAGAGGAGGAGACCAGGAAGCTCCAGAGCGGTTTGGACAGACTGGGTGATTGGGCGGATAAATGGCAGATGCACTATAATGTGGACAAGTGCGAAGTTATCCACCTTGGGTGCAGGAACGGGAGGGCAAATTATTATTTAAATGGCAATAAATTGGGAGAGGGGGAAGTACAGAGAGACCTGGGTGTTCTTGTACACCAGTCACTGAAGGCGAGCATGCAGGTGCAACAGGCGGTCAAGAAGGCAAACGGTATGCTGGCCTTCATAGCAAAAGGGTTGGAATACAGGAACAGGGATACCTTGCTGCAGCTGTACAGGGCACTGGTGAGACCACACCTCGAGTACTGTGTACAGTTTTGGTCGCCTCATCTGAGGAAAGATGTTCTTGCCATGGAGGGGGTGCAGCGGCGATTCACCAGGCTGATACCAGGAATGGCGGGATTGACCTATGAGGAGAGACTATGTAGTTTAGGGATGTACACACTGGAGTTTAGAAGATTGAGAGGGGACCTCATAGAAGTGTATAAAATTCTGACAGGTCTAGACAGACTAGATGCAGAAGGAATGTTTCCCTTGGCGGGTGAGAACAGAACTAGAGGACATAATTTAAGGATAAGGGCTAAACCATTTAGGACAGAAATGAGGGGGAATTTCTTCACTCAGAGGGTGGTGAACCTGTGGAACTCATTGCCACAGAGGGCAGTGTACGCCAGCTCATTAAATATACTTAAGAGGGAATTAGATATATTTCTACAGGCAAAAGGGGTTAAGGGTTACGGAGAGAAGGCGGGGACGGGATACTGAATTGGAGGATCAGCCATGATCTCATTAAATGGCGGAGCAGGCTCGAAGGGCCGATGGCCTACTCCTGCTCCTATCTTCTATGTATCTATGTATCTATATAATTAACTAGTTTAGACAATTTTTTTTCAATAAGGGGCGATTGAATTGTTCGCCCATCACCCCTGTGCTCGCTGACCTACATTGGCTCCCGGTTAAGCAGCGCCTCGATTTCAAAATTCTCATCCTTGTTTTCAAATCCCTCCGTGGCCTCGCCCCTCCCTATCTCTGTAATCTCCTTCAGCCCCACAACCCTCCCCGAGATATCTGCGCTCCTCTAATTCTGCCCACTTGAGCATCCCTGATTATAATCGCTCCACCATTGGTGGCCGTGCCTTCAGCTGCCTAGGCCCTAAGCTCTGGAATTCCCTCCCTAAACCTCTCCGCCTCACTACCTCTTTCAGACGCTCCTTAAAACCTACCTCTGTGACCAAACAATTTATCCTTATGTGGATCGGCATCAAATTTTTTGTCTTATAAAACTCCTGTGCAGCGCCTTGGGATGTTTTACTGCGTTAAAAGCACTATATAAATACAAGTTGTTGTTGTTGTTGAGGAACTGATTACCAGCGGGGGTGAGGAACAGAAGACAAGGACGGGGATGAGTTCTCATTCAAATAGAGGATACAGGACTCTCTGATTCAAGAACTAGATGGGAGGTTTGGAATGGCCAGGCTAGATGAAGTACTGCTGCTCTGCCATTGCGATGCTATGCTCAGGCTACTGTGGGACCCGGGTACGCCCCAGAAATCTCGCTCTAGGCCCTGGACTGGCCATGCGCAACCCCACAATAGACGGACCATTTCATTTTTCTGTAGGCTGTTCAGTTTGCCAAGATGTTCCACAAAAAAACGTACACCTGCCAGCACAGATAGGGTAGTAGCTGCTCCTTCCAGTCTTTTGACGCAAATTATTTTTTGCTCAAATCTGATTTCAAAGGAAACTGGCAGCATGGATGCAAAATTGGCTAAGGGTCAGAAAGCAGAAAGCAGAGAGTAGTGGTGAACAGTTGTCTTTCGGACTGGAGGAAGGTGATCCCCAGGGGTCGCTATTAGGACCACTGCTCTTTTTGATGTATAAGAATGACCTGGACTTGGGTATACAGGGCATGATTTCAAAGTTTGCAGACGATACGAAAATCGGAAATGTAGTAAACAATGAGGATGATAGTAACAGACTTCCAGACGACTTGACAGACTGGTGAAATGGGCAGACACATGGCAGATGAAATTTACCGCAGAGAAGTGTGAAGTGATACATTTTGGTAGGCAGAATGAGGAGAGGACATATAAACTAAAGGGTGCAATTTTAAATGGGCTGCATGAACAGAGAGACCTGGGGGTGTATGTACACAAATCCTTGAAGATGGCAGGGCAAATTGAGAAAGCTGTTAAAAAAGCATGCGGGATCTTTGGCTTTATTAATAGAGGCATAGAGCGGAATCTTACCTTCCAGGCCGAGTCCGAGGCGGGACTGCTGGTTTTCGGGTTCCAGTCCCGTCCCCAGCGACGTCTGACGAACTGACACTATTTTGCCCTGATTGGCCTTGTTAAGCCCGCCCTGCAGGCTTGCCAGCCAATTAAGGGAAAGCCGGTGTCAGATGATGTCAGTTGATGACGCTTCATCTGCCAATTTTCTTAAAGACATATGCACCACACTTGTTTGGCAGATGATTTGACAGTGTTTGACAGTATTGAAGTGCTGTCAAACACTGGCAATCACTGTCCAAAGGTGAGCCCCTGTACCCAGGCTCTCCAATTACTCTCTCCTTAGGATAAAACAGATGGCAGCTGCAGCTGAGATTGCAGAAGCCATCTGTCACTTCTCCCGATGAGATGAGCCTACACAAACACTTCACAGCTTGTCACCTGCAGAAACATCTAACCACATTAAAAATTACTTTCACAACATTTCCTTACCTCTGATATTAACCTGTGTCCCATTGCATCCTTCACACCACTTCTGCAGCTGTCATCCAAACACCAGCATAACAACAGACCCACAGCACGCCTCACTTACCCTGGCGGGGTTCCCCAACGTCGGGAAGCCCGCAGCAGCAGTGGAAAAATAGGGAAAAGCCTCTTAACTACCTGTTAACTACCTGTTAAGTGGCTATAATCCTCTTCCCGCCGCTAGGAGTCGGGTCCCTGTGCAAATCGGGGACCCGCCTCCCGAGAAGATTGGTTGGAGGCGGGCTGGGAACGGGTTCGGGACCCGCTCCCGTTTTGGGGGATTTTCCCAGCAGTCCCTCCTCCAGACCCGCCTCCTCAGCGCTGGTAAAACCCAGCCCGTAGAGCACAAAAGCAAGGTTTAGTTATGATGAACCTTTATAAAACACTGGTTCGGCCTCAGTTGGAGTATTGTGTCCAAATCAGGACACCACACTTTTAGAAGGATGTGAAGGCCTTGGAGAGGGTGCGGAGGAGATTTACTAGAATGGTACCAGGGATGAGGGACTTCAGTTATGTGGACTGGAGAAGCTGGGGTTGTTCTCCTTAGAACATAAGAAATAGGAGCAGGATATGATCCCTCGAGCCCACTCCGCCATTCAATAAGACCATGGCTGAGAAGGTTAAGAGGAGATTTGATAACGGTGTTCAAAATCATGAATTGTTTTGATGGACTAAATAAGGAGAAACTGTTTCCAGAGGACACAGATTTAAAATTATTGGCAAAAGAACCAGAGGCAACATGAGGAAACATTTTTTTACACAGCTAGTTGTGATCTGGAACGCGCTGCATGAAAGGGCGGTGGAAGCAGATTCAAAAGTAACATTCAAAAGAGAATTGGATAAATACTTGAAGAGAAAAAATTTGCAGGACTACGGGGAAAGAGCAGGGGAGTGGGGTTAATTGGACAGCTCTACCAAAGAGCCGGCACGGGTACGATGGGCCACATGGCCTCCTTCTATGCCGTATCATTCTATGATTCTATAAATACTGGATACCTCCGAATGAGTTACAATTTGGAGTCTAATTGAGGGGTTCAGATGGTTTATATATAGAATAATGGATACCTGGGAGTGAGTTACAGACTGGAATCTAATCAAGGGGTTCAGGAGGTTTATATATAGAATAATGGATACCTGGGAGTGAGTTACAGGCTGGAATCTAATCGAGGGTTTCGGACGGTTTATATATAGAATAATGGATACCTGGGAGTGAGTTACAGGCTGGAATCTAATCAAGGGGTTCGGACGGTTTATATATAGAATAATGGATACCTGGGAGTGAGTTACAGACTGGAATCTAATCGAGGGGCTCAGGTGGTTTATGTAGAGTAACTGGTCGAGGTCCTGTGACGTTACACACGGGAAGTCAGATGCAGCATCACTTTTCGGGAGGGTTGGTAAGAGGAGTAGGAGAGGAGAGAGGAAGACAGATGAGGAGGGAGGCAGTTCCAATGAAAGACCTGCACCCAAAACATGAACTTGCCTTTTCCCTTATCGAAGACTGAGAGACCTGCTGTGTATTTCCCTGGTCTCATTGATCGGCGGAACTGACTCGAGGGGCTGAATGACCTACTCCTGTTCCTATGTATTTCTGACCTTTCTGTTTTAGTTTCTAACCATGGCGCAAATCACATTCCTTTGTACAGAGAAACAACCCGAGCCCAGTGGAAAGGCGTGTGTGTAGATCTCCTCAATGTGGGCTTAAGTGGAGAATTCGTATAATTCTCTTCAGAGTGTTCCTGAAATGGGGCTTCTCAAAATTGGGATGTCAGTGGTTTTGGCACGAAGGTTGAAGAGCTTTGGCTGAATTTCACACCATTCGAGGATGACCTTGAAAGAGAGGCCATTTCCCCGCCCCTCCCCCATTAACCATCCATTTTCCAACACGTAAATGCGATTTGCAGTTCTTTGCAATCGTGGTGTTGTAGTCGGATTCCCTGCACAAGAGTGAAACCCAGCCTGTTTTTCCTCATTGGAACATTTATCAAATTCCTTTCCTAGGCTGAGCTAACCACTATCTAACAGCAAAAATGATGCTCTCATAGGTCAAAGCTATTGCAACAAAATCCTCTCCCAATTTAAACGTCAGCAATCACAATGTTCACTGCAGCAGCAAGATATGTGGGTGCTCAACCTTAAAAATAAATTTTCCAATTCCTCGGTAGCATCTATCACCAATCTTGCTGTCCTGACAACGGGGACGATAAGGAGATGCATCCTATAACATTGACTTCAACAGAGTCATGCGCCACCCCGTTCGCTGTTGTTTCTTCGCAAGAGTGAAGGAGTCCCAGGTAAGGCCAACGCAGTGGCTCCCGTTAAAACCGGTGGCAGCACTCCTGCTTCCGTGCAAGCTGAACAGCTTGGGAGGGGAGCTGAGCTCGGCTCAGAAATGGTAGTCGTTGTCAGGGTGAACATATTTTTTGATATTACTCGTATGCTCGCTGCTCCTGGGTTATGTCAGCTGTGGCTCAGTTGGTAGCGCCCTTGTCTCTGCGTGTATTGAATGGTTGTGGGTTCAAGTCCCACTCCAGAGACATGTAGAAGGAAATTCTAGGCTGACACTCCCAGTGCAGTGCTGAGGGAGTGCCGTCTTTCAGATGAGACATTAAACTGAGGCCCCGTCTGCTCTCTCAGGTGGACGTAAAATATCCTATGGTACTATTTTAAAGAAGAGAAGGGGAGTTATCCCCGGTGTCCTGGCCAATATTTATCCCTCAATCAACATCACTAAAACAGATTATCTGGTCATTATCACATTGCTGTTTGTGGGAGCTTGCTGTGCACAAATTGGCTGCCACGTTTCCTACATTACAACAGTGACTACACTTCAAAAAGTACTTCGTTGGCTGTAAAGCACTTTGGGACATCCCGTGGTCGTGAAAGACGCCATATAAATGCAAGTCTTTCTTTTAGGGGTCGGGAGAGCAGCAATCCGATTCCCCCGTCTAACTTAATCATTTAAGTCACGCACCATCCTGATTTGGAAGAATATCGCCGTTCCTCCATCGTTGTTGGGTCAAAATTCTTCGAATTCCCTCCCTAACAGCACTGTGCGAGCACCTTCACTATACAGACTGCAGTGGTTCAAGAAGACGGCTCACCACCAATCAAGGCCAATTAGGGATGGGCAATAAATCGCTTGGCAGCGATGCCCACATCCCATGAATGAATTTTTAAAAAACTGTGCATCCAACTCTGCCAACCCCATTTGTATCTGGTGCAACCATAGCTCCGATGATAGCTGAGGGTTCCCCTCTCCTGCCGATTGATGTCCATTTGATGGATGGACCTTCCCCATTCATCTTCAGCAAGTGACCAGTCCAAGTGCGCCTTCTTTTTGCAGGAACCCTCCTCTGTTGGGATTGGGCCTGTTTCTGCAAGCAGCCTTTGACCTGATATCTTGTTCCATCTACACGCTCGGATCATTTTCATGCGGCAGCCAATGAAGGTAAATGTACTGCACAAGATTGAAGATTATTCCCTGTAGGATGGACCGTTCTTTGTTTGTCATGCAATCATAAATGTATTCTTTATACTTATGTTGATCACTTTGCTGTAAGTAATGAAAGTAGAATCTTCTGCCATTATCTTGTTCCTTTAAAGAGACTAATGGACAAGTATATGTTACACAATGTTGTCTTGCAAACACTGCCTTATTGAACCCTCACACCACCAGCCAATCCAGGAAAAAACAGCCAGTTTTGTTTTTTTTCATTTCATTCACAAACAAATATCAATACACCTCCCAAACCAGCAACCTCAACCACCTAGAAGGAGAAGGGCAGCAGATGCATGAGAACACCACCACCTGCAACATCTCCTCCAAGTCACACACCATCCTGACTTGGGCATATTTTGTCATTCCATTGTAATCGCTGGGGCAAAATCCTGGATTATCCTACCTAACAGCACTAGGAGTACCCTCACCAGAAAGGGAGCACCTTCACCACAATGGGAGCATCCTAACACAATGGGAGCAACCTAACACAATGGGAGCACCTTCACCACAATGGGAGCATCCTCACCACAATGGGAGCACCTTCACCACAATGGGAGTATCTTCACCACAATGGGAGCATCCTCACCACAATGGGAGCATCCTCACCACAACGGGAACACCCTCACCACAATGGGAGTATCCTCACCACAATGGGAGCATCCTCACCACAATGGGAGCACCCTCACCACAATGGGAGCATCCTCACCACAATGGGAGCATCCTCACCACAATGGGAGTATCCTCACCACAATGGGAGCATCCTCACCACAATGGGAGCACCCTCACCACAATGGGAGCATCCTCACCACAATGGGAGTATCCTCACCACAATGGGAGACCTGGAGCACCCTCACCACAATGGGAGCATCCTCACAATGGGAGCATCCTCACCACAATGGGAGCACCCTCACCACAATGGGAGCATCCTCACCACAACGAGAACACCCTCACCACAATGGGAGCATCCTCACCACAATGGGAGCACCCTCACCACAATGGGAGCACCCTCACCACAATGGGAGCATCCTCACCACAATGGGAGCATCCTCACCACAATGGGAGCACCCTCACCACAATGGGAGCACCCTCACCACAATGGGAGCACCCTCACCACAATGGGAGTATGCTCACCACAATGGGAGCATCCTCACCACAATGGGAGCACCCTCACCACAATGGGAGCACCCTCACCACAATGAGAGCACCCTCACCACATGGACTGCAGCCTGACAGAAGAAGGCCCACCATCACCTTCTGAGCCCAACTAACAATGGGAAATAAATGCTGCCTTGCCAGTGGGGCCCACATCCCAAGAAGGAATAACGCAATAGTGATACAGCTGCATAAATGTCAGGTGCGCATATCTGCAATAATCACTACCACTCAATTCAGATTAAAAGTTGGAGGCATTCTTCTTCTATGTACCTACATTCTCTCTTTCCCTGTTTCCTCTTTCTTTATTTTTACAAATTTTTAATCTTGTGTAAAATAAATGTCCTATTTCTCCAAGGGTGCAAATATACTGGCACTTTTTCTTCCTGGGAGATGGTTTCCACATCACAGTTTATCGCCAGACTTGGGTCCTGACCTGACTCTGGACAAAATTAATGTGAGAACCATGCTAATTTCCCCCCGACCCTCACCCCCCACATTCCCTCTCAGAGAGATCATCTCACTCCACTTGAGTCTGGCACATTATAGAGGTCTTTAAGATTATGAAGGGGTTTCGATAGGGTAGACGTAGAGAGATGTTTCCACTTGTGGGGGAGACTAAAACTAGGGGTCATAAATATAAGATAGTCACTAATAAATCCAATAGGGAATTCAGGAGAAACTCTTCACCAAGAGAGTGGTGAGAATGTGGAACTCGCTACCGCAGGGAGTGGTTGATGTGAATAGCTTAGATACATTTAAGGGGAAGCTCGATAAACACATGAGGGGGAGAGGATATACTGACGAAAGGTCATCGACCTGAAACGTTAACTCTGTTTCTCTCTCCACAGATGCTGCCTGACCTGCTGAGTATTTCCAGCGTTTTCTGCTTTTATTTTAAGATTTCCAGCATCCGCAGTATTTTGCTTTTGTAGAAGGGTGTGCTGATAGGGCTAGATGAAGAGGGCTGGGAGGAGGCTCATATGGAGCATAATCCCCGGCATAGACCAGTTGGGCCGAATGGCCTGTTTCTGTGCTGTAAGTTCTATGTAATCCTACGTGGTATGACTCCATGCCACACTGGAAATCGGGTTCGGATATCAGGAGCATTTTACAAAGTGAAGCAGAGTTATCTAAGGATATAGTGCAGGAGTGTGGACATTCCCATCTGTGCCTTCAAACAAGTGTCAGCTGTGGCTCAGTGGGTAGCAATCTCTAGGTGGGAGGGGCTAGGAGTGAGCAGGTGCTGCTGGGTGCTTGATTACTGCAGGGAGTTGGAGTGAGTTTGCAAAAAGTTGGGCTGGTTTTTTTTTCAGGTTTTAGGGCATTTTTGGTCCTTACAACGAAGCTGAGGGGCCCGGAGTGCTGGGCCCTTCAGAGGACAGTGTTCCCAGGATGCATTTAATCAGGGGAGAAAATGTTGGGGGAAAGCAGAAAAAAAGGCCCCAAGATTTGGGCCGGGACCCCAGGAGGTTTGGAAAAGAAAACAGGGTGGTGGTTCAGTGCGAGGATAGGGAGATACGAGCTTGGGATATTATCAAGGCGGTACATGAGGACTGCGGCGAGGGAAGCTGCTTTGCCTGCCGACCAAAGCCAAATGTTGGGTTCGAGGTGAGGGTCAGTGGCCGAGAGGAGGTGGAAATAATTTTAATGAGTTTGAATGTTGGAGATAAGTTCTTGGAGGTATCTCTGCTATATTCTGAAGAGGTGGTGGTCTCATTCTTAAGTCTGCCGGTTTATATTGAGGACGATGTGCTAATAAAAAAGTTGGAGTCGTGGGGCATTAAAATTTATTCAGCAATAAAGAGGAGATACTATCCAAGAGCACGGGGAGCAGATGGAACCCGTTATGCAAAGGTACGGTTCCCAGAAGGGGTGAAGTCATTGCTGTATAGCATGAAATTCGAGACAATGGAAGGAGTGCAGTACTTCCGAGTACTGTATGATAACCAAGTGAAGGTTTGTTATTATTGCCTCGGACACGACCATCTTGTAAGGAGCTGTCCAGACTTGTACTGTTATAACTGCGGCGAGTCTGGACACATCGCTCGGACCTGCAAGGCGGAGAGCTGTGGGGTGTGTCACAAAGGCCCCACCCGCTGTGAGTGTGAGGCAGAAGGAAGGCCCTTGAGTGACGAGGAGATGGGAGAAGCAGCAGGAGGTGTGAGTGGAACGGCCGGAGGAGCGGAGCAGGCGGAAGACGCAGCTGGTGAATGGAAGGAGAAAAGAGCACAGGAAGAGGCAGAAAATTGCGGAGCAGAGAACAGGATGGAGATGGTGGAAAACACACCAAGTACGGTGGAAAAGGATAAAGACAGCAGCGGGCTGCATGGGTCGAGGGCACAGTCGAGCCATAATATGGCTCGACTCTCCCTAAAGAATCTGGTGTCCGCGGGAGGAGAGGAGGCGGGTGCGGGGTAAGTGTAAGTACTCCAAAGAAAGACGGGGAGTCGGACATCTCGGTGAGCAGGAGAGGGCAAGACAAGGAGAGAGTGCAAGAGGCAGGAGCCTTAAAGGGGCAGCAGGAAGGGAGCGGAGAGACAAAGACGCCAGAAGGGAGCAAGATAGGTGCAGATTAATTGAAGGGTAAGTCATGGCAGCACAGCTCGGCCCCGTGGCATTCTCCTCCTGCACTATGTGGGAAATCAGGGACACTTCCTGTGTCCCTGACGACCATGTGTGCGGGAAGTGTATCCAGCTGCAGCTACTGGCAGACCGCATTGCGGCGCTGGAGCTGCGAATGGATACATACTGGAGCATTCGCGATACTGAGGACGTCGTGGATAGCACGATTAGGGAATTGGTCACACCGCAGGTAAAGGCTGCACAGGCAGGAAGGGAATGGATGACCACCAGGCAGAGTAGCAGGCGCAGCCAGGTAGTGCAGGGGTCCCCTGTGGCCATCCCCCTCTCAAACAGATATATCGCTTTGGATATTGTTGGGGGAGATGGCTGTCATAAATCGCAAGTAACAACTCAGGAAGTACTACTGGGCGGCCAGCTGGGGCGCCGTCCAGGGAGTATAAATACTCAGGCATGGGCCCACCTTGGGCAGAGACAATCTGGAAACTATCGGAGGAAGGCAGCAGCAGCCAACTTCCTGGCACCATGGGTGGTTCTGCTGTACAGGATGGGAGGAAAAAGAGCGGGAGAGCTATAGTGATAGGGGATTCTATTGTAAGGGGAATAGATAGACGTTTCTGCGGCCGCAAACGAGATTCCAGGTTGGTGTGTTGCCTCCCTGGTGCAAGGGTCAAGGATGTCTCGGAGCGGCTGCAGGGCATTCTGGAGGGGGAGGGTGAACAGCCAGTTGTCGTGGTGCATATAGGTACCAAAGATATAGGTAAAAAATGGGATGAGGTCCTAAAAGCTGAATACAGGGAGTTAGGAGGTAAATTAAAAAAATAGGACCTAAAAGGTAGTAATCTCAGGATTGCTACCAGTGCCACGTGCTAGTCAGATTAGAAATAGAAGGATATTTCAGATGAATACATGGCTAGAGGAATGGTGCAAGGGGGAGGGATTCAAATTCCTGGGACATTGGAACCGGTTCTGGGGGAGGTGGGACCAGTACAAACTGGACGGTTTGCACCTGGGCAGGACCAGGACCGATTTCCTAGGGGGAGTGTTTGCTGGTGCTGTTGGGGAGGGTTTAAACTAAAATGGCAGGGGGTTGGGAATCTGTGCAGGGAGACAGAGGAAAGGGAAGCAAGGATAGAAGCAAAAGACAGGAAGGAGAAAAGCAAAAGTGGAAGGCAGAGATATCAAGGGTGTAAATCAAACAGGGCGACAGTAAATAATAATTCCAACAGGTCTAAGAGTGTTAAAAAAACAAGCCTGAAGGCTTTGTGTCTTAATGCGAGGAGCATTCGTAATAAGGTGGATGAATTAGCTGTGCAAATAGATGTAAACGGATATGATATAATTGGGATTACGGAGACTTGGCTCCAGGGTGACCAAGGCTGGGAGTTCAACATCCAGGAGTATTCAATATTCAGGAAGGACAAGCAAAAAGGAAAAGGAGGTGGGGTAGCATTGCTGGTTAAAGAGGAGATTAACACAATAGTAAGGAAGGATATTAGCTGTGATGATGTGGAATCTGTATGGGTAGAGCTGAGAAATACCAAGGTGCAGAAAACGTTAGTGGGAGTTGTATACAGACCCCAGACAGTAATGCTGAGGTTGGGGATGGCATTAAACGCGAAATCAGAGACGCGTGCTATAAGGGCACAACAGTTATCATGGGTGACTTTAATCTACATACAGATTGGGCTAACCACATTAGTAACAATACTGTGGAGGAGGAATTCCTAGAATGTATACGGGATGGTTTCCTGGACCAATATGTCGCGCAACCAACAGAGATCAGGCCATCTTAGACTGGGTATTATGTAATGAGAAAGGATTAATTAGCAATCTTGTTGTGTGAGGCCCCTTGGGGAGGAGCGATCATAATATGATAGAATTCTTCATTAAAATGGAGAGTGAAGCAGTTGACTCAGAGACTAGGGTCCTGATTTTAAATAAAGGAAACTACGATTGTATGAGGCGCGAGTTGGCGAGGATGGATTGGGGAACGTTACTTAATGGGTTGACAGTAGATAGGCAATGGCAAACATTCAAAGATCGCATGGATGAACTACAGAAATTGTTCATCCCGGTTTGGCATAAAAATAAAACAAAAAAGGTGGCGCAACCGTGGCTAACAAGACAAATTAGGGAAAGCATAAGATCCAAGGAGAGGACATATAAATTGGCCAGAAAAAGCAGCAAACCTGAGGATTGGGAGCAGTTTAGGATTCAGCAAAGGAGGACAAAAGGATTAATTAAGAGGGGGAAATAGAGTATGAGAGTAAGCTTACAGGGAACATAAAAACTGACTGTAAAAGCTTCTGTAGATATGTGAAGAGAAAAAGATTGGTGAAGTCAAGTATAGGTCCCTTGCAGTCAGAATCAGGGGAATTAGTAATGGGGAACAAAGAAATGGCTGACCAATTCAATACATACTTTGATTCTGTCTTCACAACGGAGGACACAAATAACCTTCCAGAGATGTCGGGGAACATAGGGTCTAATGAGAGGGAGGAACTGAATGAAATCAGTATTTGTAGGGAAATAGTGTTAGGGAAATTGACGGGATTGAAGGCCAATAAATCCCCAAGGCCTGATAATCTACATCCTAGGGTACTTAAGGAAGTGGCCCTAGAAATAGTAGATGCATTGCTGGTCATCTTCCAAAATTCTATAGACTCTGGCACAGTTCCCATGGATTGGAGTGTAGGTAATGTAACCCCACTATTTAAAAAAGGTGGTCGAGAGAAGTCAGGGAATTATAGACCGGTAAGCCTGACATCGGTAGTGGGAAAAATGCTAGAGTCCATTCTAAAAGATGTATTAGCAGAGCACTTGGAAAACAGTGACAGGATCGGACAAAGTCAACATGGATTTACAAAAGGTAAATCATGCCTGACTAATCTACTGGAATTTTTTGAGGATGTAACTGGTAGAATAGATAAGGGAGAACCAGTGGATGTGGTGTATTTGGACTTTCAGAAGGCTTTCGATGAGGTCCCGCATAAGAGATTAGCATGCCAAGTTAAAGCACATGAGATTGGGGTAAAGGTACTGACTTGGATAGAGAACTGGTTGGCAGACAGGAAGCAAAGAGTTGGAATAAAAGGGTCTTTTTCCGAGTGACAGGCAGTGACTAGTGGGATACCGCAGGGATCGGTCCCAGGACCCCAGCTATTCACAATATATATTAATGATCTAGACAAGGGAACTAGATGTAATATCTCCAAGTTTGCAGACGACACAAAGCTAGGTGGGCGTGTGTGCTGTGAGGAGGATGCAGAGAAACTCCAGTATGATTTGGACAGGTTGGGTGATTGGGCAGATGCATGGCAGATGCAGTATAATGTGGATAAATACGAGGTTATCCACTTTGGTAGCAAAAACAGGAAGGCAGATTGTTATCTGAACGGCAATAGATTGGGAGAAGGGGAAGTGCAACGAGACCTGGGTGTCCTTGTGCACCAGTCGCTGAAGGTAAGCATGCAGGTGCAGCAGACGGTTAAGAAGGCAAATGGTATGGTGGCCTTCATAGTGAGAGTATTCGAATACAGGAGCAAGGATGTCTTGCTGCAGTTGTACAGGGCCTTGGTGAGACCACACCTTGAGTATTGTGTGCAGTTTTGGTTGCCTTATCTGAGGAAGGATGTTCTTGCCATGGAGGGAGTGCAGTGAAGATTCACCAGACTGATACCTGGGATGGCAGGAATGACGTATGAAGAGAGATTGGGTCGAATAGGCTTATATTCGCCAGAGTTTAGAAGAATGAGAGGGGATCTCATTGAAACTTATAAATAAAATTCTAACAGGACTAGACAGACTAGATGCAGGAAGGATGTTCTCAATGGTGGGGGAGTCCAGAACCAGGGATCACAGTCTAAGGATAAGGGGTAAGCCATTTAGGACTGAGGTGAGGAGGAATTTCTTCACCCAGAGAGTGGTGAACCTGTGGAATTCTCTACCACAGAAGGCAGCTGAGGCCAATTCATTAAATATATTCAAGAAGGAGTTAGATATATTTCTTAAGGCTAAAGGGATCAAGGGATATGGGGAGAAAGCGGGGACAGGGTACTGAATTTGGATGATCAGCCATGATCTCATTAATGGCGGAGCAGGCTCGATGGGCCGAATGGCCTACTCCTGCTCCTATCTTCTATGTTTCTATGTTTCTATGTGCCATTGTCCCAGAGAGAGGAAAAACAGGGAGCAAGGGTCAGCAGTGGAGATGAGGCCGAAGGGAGTGGCACTGTTGGATAAACCGTGATAGCAGGAAGACTTTCTAAGGGAGGTTATGTATCTGATGGGGAGCAGGGACGGGAGGTTACAGAAAAGCTCGAGAGTGAGGAGTCAGAGGGGGACAGAGACATGAAAGTGGGGGGTGGGGTGTCATCGTGTGGAAAGGTTAGTAAGGGGCAGAAGGAGGGAGAAGGGGCAGCTCCTCGGCCCAAACCTAATGCAAGGAAGAGGCTGAAACTGCAGGGAAGGTTCAAAGAGGAGGTGAAAAAGAGCCGGAGGCTGCAGGCGAAAGCAACAGCTGCCCAAAAAGTTGGGAAGGAGCATGAGAGGAGGGAAGGGCCAGAGATTAAATGATGGGGGGATTATCAGGTACACTTCCCTTATTCGGAGTCAGGATTACTGATCAATTTTCAAACTACAATAGATTAGTATATGTTAGGGGAGACAAATGTTAATATGTGGTGGAGGAACGGCTGTGCAGAGCAGCGGAATGGATTTGTATGATACAATGGAATGATCACAATGCTGTAAATGTTTTTAATGTTCAATAAATAATATATAAAAAACAGTGGGTAGTACACTCGCGCTGAGTCAGAAGGTTGTGGGTTCAAGTCCCACTCCAGGGACTTGAGCACATAGTTGTAGGCTGACACTCCAGTGCCGTGCTGAGGGAGTGCTGCCCTGTCGGAGGTGCGGTCTTTTGGATGAGATGGACGTAAAAGACCCCATGGCACTATTTTAAAGAAGAGCAGGGGAGTTATCCCGGGTGTCCTGACCAATATTTATCCCTGAATCAACAGAACAAAAACAGATTATCTGGTCATTATCTCATTGCTGTTTGTGGGAGCTTGCTTTCTGAAAATTGGCTGCCGTGTTTCCCACATTACAACAGTGACTACACTCCAAAAGTACTTCATTGGCTGTAAAGCGCTTTGGAATGTCCGGTGGTCATGAAAGGCGCTATAGAAATGCAAGTCTTTCTTTCCTTCATTGCAGACTAACCGAAAGGGGCCAGAGCTCACTTGTGCTTTCAGGGGGCCTATTTTTCAGATATGTGCAACCATCAAGCAAACCTTCTCACCCTCAATATACACTCAGGATATCAGTCCGACCCAGAGCATCACTCGGCAATTCACAACCCTTTTTTCACTTGTAAAATGTAATTCTACGTAACATCGCCTGACTCCGCCTCTACCTCAGCTCATCTGCTGCTGAAACTCTCATCCATGCCTTTGTTACCTCTTGACTTGACTATTCCAAAGCACTCCTGGCTGGCCTCCCACATTCCACCCTACGTAAACTTGAGGTCATCAAAAACTCTGCTGCCCGTGTCCTAACTCGCACCAAGTCCCGTTCACCCATCACCCCTGTGCTCGCTGACCTACATTGGCTCCCAATTAAGCAATGCCTCGATTTTAAAATTCTCATCCTTGTTTTCAAATCCCTCCATAGCCTCGCCCCCCCCCTCCCTATCTCTGTAATCTCCTCCAGCTCCACAACCCCCCGAGATATCTGCACTCCTCTAATTCATGGCCTCTTTGAGTATCCCTGATTTTAATCGCTCAACCATTGGCGGCCGTGCCTTCAGCTGCCAAAGCTCTAAGCTCTGGAATTCCCTCCCTAAACCTCTCCTCCTCTCCACCTCTCTCTTCTCCTTTAAGATGCTCCTTAAAACCTACCTCTTTGACAAAGCTTTTGGTCATTTGCCCTAATTTCTCCTTATGTGGCTCGGTGTCAAATTTTGTTTGATAACACTCCTGTGAAGCACCTTGGAACTTTTTACTACGTTAAAGGCGCTATATAACTACAAGTTGTTGTTGTAATCTAGCTGGTTGCAAGCCATTGACTGCATCTACCAGTCTCAGCCCTGTGGCACAGTGTAAACCTCTGCTTCCGATAGTTAGGTTATATATGTTCCTGAAACATCTCCTTCTTCCTACCACCACTCCTTTTGGAGGCAGAGGAACGATCCGACACTCTCTCTGGGATTAAGTTGAAGGCAGATTCCAAAGATTGCCTGGAAATCTAAGAGTGATGACACATATGATAAGACATCTGCAATGTCTGCAATCTATTTTCAGATAATTATTCCAACTGTACTTGCAATCGCAATTTACTGTAACTCTTCACCGCAATAAAATTCCTAATTTTAAGAGAATACACCCAAAATTGGCATCGTGACTACAAATATGGTTCAGGACTCGGAGTGGAATTTTTCCAACAGTAGTAAACTAACATGAACAACAAGGGAGTACAATTAGAAAATCGTTGCATCTTTCAGCACAGAAGGAGGCCATTCAGCCCAACGTGCCCGTGCCGACTCTGTGAACGAGCTGTCCAATTAGTCCCACTCCCCCCTCCCCTGCTCTTTCCACGTACTCCTGCAATTTTTTTCTTTTCAAATATATTATCAAACTCCCTTTTGAAAGTTACTATTGAATCTGCTTCCACCGCCCTTTCAGGCAGCGCATTCCAGATCACAACAACTCGCTGCGTAAAAAAAAAATTCTCCTCATCCCCCCCCCTCTTCTTTTTCCAATTATCTTAAATCTGTGTCCTCTGGTTCCCAACCTTTCTGCCAGTGGAAACAGTTTCTCCCTATCTGCTCTATCAAAACCCTTCATGATTTTGAACACCTCTATTAAATCTCCCCTTAACCCTCTCTGATCCAAGTAGAACGACCCCAGCATCACTAGTCTCTCCCACATCCCTGGAACTATTCTAGTAAATCTCCTCTGCACCCTCTCCAAGACCGTGACTTCCTTCCTAAAGTGCAGGAGGGAAAAAAAAATTGCAGCTAGAAATTTGAGTTGATGGTAAATTCTCAGTGGGTTATGGGTTGAAATCATGCTAGGCAGTAACAGTAATGAATGTGTTAACCTGTTTGTGTGAAGTACCTCTGTCTGCTACTTTAATGGAGGCATTCTCTGTCCCATTTGTTTTATGCAAAGGTTTTGAGGGCATCGGTTTGACCCCAGATGTCACACATCAAGGTGTCACACATCAAGGTGTCACACATCAAGATGTCACACATCCAGGTGTCATACATCAAGGTGTCATATATCAAGATGTCACATCCAAGATGTCACACATCAAGGTGTCACACATCAAGGTGTCATACATCAAGATGTCATATATCAAGATGTCACACATTAAGATGTCACATCCAGTGTCACACATCAAGGTGTCACATCCAAGATGTCACACTTAGTACAAAACAAGTGAGTGACCATGCAAAAAGAGAAAGATAAACTGTTCTTTACTGCTGCTTTTCTGGCCTTGAGATGAGCTGAAGTTGACGTTGGGACGACACAGAGAGGAGAAAAGCAGTTGGCAATCCAGATAAACTTCCAGTAGCAACAATAATTAAGCTCGAATTGACATCTTTACCTATTGAGAACACTTCCCCACAGGAAGGAACTGAGCAGTGGCCCTAATGGGACAGAGCAGGTCAGCAGGTAGCGGTTGAAGGCGACGGCTCACCACCACCTTCTCCAGGGCAATTAGGGATGGGCAATAAATGCTGGCCTTGCCCGCGACACCCACATCCCGGGAACGAAACAAAAAGCAGATAAACATCAAAACCCTGCTCTGCAGAAGTAATCCAATGACATTTGAATAATGAGGAAACATTGTACGAGATATTTACCATCATCAATACCATAGCAACGCTGAACAGAAGCAATAAAACACTGTAGATTTACAATAGATAGAGGCTTAACTATTCGTCGCTAGAAGATAAAGAAGGTGCTACAGTAAACTCCGATGTAAACTGAATCAGATGCAGAGTATCTCAACATTGAGATTTATACGGAGAGTTGTTGCTGACTATCAATGGAGTGTCTCTGGCCTATCAATAGAAATATATATCTCTTAAACTCAGAAAGCGCTGCCAATCAAACACATATGCAAATGAAACCAAAAAGATGTTTGTATTTGAATTGAGTGCCTTTACTCCCTCCCTTTGACACCTTGCAAGACGCAGTGGCCCTGAAATGCCATGGGGGTTCTCCTGGTCTCTGACCGTAACTTTAGCGGGGGACTGGCGATATTCCCAGAGACATGTTGCAAAGTAGCCATGTTCAGCGGTTTCCCTGTCAGGAGAATCCCCATGGGATTTCAGGGGTTAACATCTGGGACCATTGTATAAAAACAAGCCAGACCATTTTCGGTGATTGAACTTGATCTTTAACCCCATATGTGCTATAACAGAAAGAAAATAGCCAATATCATGACACATTGAAGATAAAAATGCTTCTTTTTTTTGTCACACAGTATGGTATGAAGTCTGTGAACTTTGACAGTGACCCAGAAGTACAGAAACAGTCTTTTATCCGATCTTGTACAGTTTTACATTTCTAAGGACATGAGGATAATATCGTAGGGGGAGGTGCAGGCGGTTAATTAAGTATGTCCAGTGATGCATCATGGTATCCTGGAGATTGCTGGATTACCTGAGGGAGTCAGCACCAACTTCTGAAGTTGTTCCTGAAATGGGTCTCCAAGCTTTTTAAGGGTGCGGCGAGGGAGGGGGTGGGGTAATGGTTGCGGAGGGTGGTAAGTGAGGTTGTCTACGAGATGGGATGAGCATTGATGAGCCAGACGACCTTTTCCCACTCGTTTTTCTGTTCATATGTTTATATCAACTGATTGCCAGGGAGGCGTCAGTGTGGGTGCGGTAGTGTGGTGGTTATGTTACAGCAGTAATAATGTAGAGAATGTGAGTTCATAATACCAGCATAGCAATTTGAGAAGTTGAATCAAATTTAAAATTAAAAAGCTGTTATCAGTAAAAGTGACCATGAAGTTATCAGCTTGTTCTAAAGACCCAACTGGTTCACTAATGCCCTTTAGGGAAGGAAAGCTGCCGTCCTTACCCAGCCTGGGCCTATATGTGACTCCAGCCCCACACCAACGTAGTTGGCTCTTAACTGCCCCTCTGAAATGTCCTAGCAAGCCATTCAGTGACAGTTTTGCCACAAAGAATTGCAGCAGTTGAGGAAGAAGGCCCACCACCACCTTCTCAAGGGAAACCAGGGATGGACAATAACTGCCAGCCTTGCCTGTGACACCCACAGCCCAGGAAAGTAGAAGCAGTGGACTGGCATAGTATGGGCCGGGTCAAGAGGGGACTTGATGTGGCAGAGGTCCGAAGTTATGAAGGATGAGTAATGTGCAGGAATTTGCAGCCTCTGGGCTTGCAATGTATCGCCTAGTCCTGTAAATTCCTACGTCCCCATAAACTGTGCGTCTGTGATGAAAATGGATCCAGACAGATAGCTCTCTGGGCATCTGCCGAGACTGAATACCCGCCAACTGAGAGAAGTTCAACATGTTTAGAAAGTGTTGAACTGAAACAACTGGTCTGATGCCAGCAGGCCTGACTAATTAACCTCTTGCTGGAGGCAGGAACCTCCCGGCTGCACTGAATCGAGATCTGAGCAGAAATGTATTTCGGCCTCATCTGTGAGGGGGAAGTGCGTTGGCTGTTTACACAGAGTGGCTCTCATTGCAGGTCTGCATTGACCCGCAATCCGCCACCGTCAAACGCAAGCCTTGCATGTCTGGAAACCGCTACATTTTGTAATTTATTCGCCTTGTGCTGATTGAACACACAAAATCTGCTTGTCTGCAATCACTTCAAAGTGGTGATTCGTCCTGTTGATGACTCCTCTTTCCCACATTGGCCCAGGTAAAGTGAGTTTTGCTCCAGGCTCGACAGAGGTCACAGCCCAGGGTTTGGAACAAAATGGCACTAATCTGACCGTCTCCGCCAGGGAGGTCACTGGGACGGCTGGTGTGAGAAACGGAAACCCATCATTATGCCGAAGAGTTTACAATTCAAAAATTTTCAACGACACCGTGGGATTTCTCTTTACCCAATAAGGAGTCCACACTCTTCTCCTTGTCGGGACACATCCCAACTTACCCAAATTTCAAAGATCTCGGGGGTTAAGATCGGGAGTGCCCTCTCCCCTGCAGCGTTAGTCCCCCGCGTACAAATGGTGAGCTCTGAGGAGCACCGGATGTTGGGCCTCGGACCTCATCGTCATGGAGACGGCGCTGCGGGAGGAGGTAGGCCCTCCAAGTTTGGGCCGCTGCTAGTGCCGCCCACAGGTAAGCACTTCAGGATCAGGAACGAGATCCGAGTTGGCATCGGGGTGGGGGGGGAGCGAGGAGCATCGGGGGCGAGGAGGAGTGATCACCTGGTCGGGAGGGAGGGATTGAGGGTCCGAGGGGGTCTGGAATCAGGGTCAGGGGGAGGGAGGGGCATCGGATGTCAGGGCCACGGGCTGGGGGTCAGAGGTCGGGGATCTCGTAACCAGGAACAGGGGCGATCGGGACGGTGATGTTGAGTACTTATGTTTGTTTAATGTAGGTGATGTTTAGAGTTGGTTATGGGCTGGCACTGGCTGTCCTGGGACAAACCAATGTTGCAGTGAAGACCTGAAGCAGGTTTTGGGCCCTTTATTTTGCAAATTCAAATAGCCTATCGCCTGCTTCAGGCAAGGGTAAAGGACGCCCCTTGTTTGTCCTTACCCAATATGGCAGGCAGCACACTAACCGGTACTCTATGCCTCTATTTATGTCGGGGAACACTTCAGCAGTCAAGGACATTCAGCCTCGGATCTGCGGGTAAGCGTTCTCCAAGGCAACCTTAGAAACACACGACAACGCAAAATCATCGAGCAGAAACTGATAGCCAAGTTCTGCACTCATGAAGACGGTCTCAATCGGGATCTTGGGTTTATGTCACGATACATGACGTGATCCGGACTCGAGTCGTCGTTAGCTTGTTCACAGATGTGATTCCCAGTAAAAAAGTAAAAATTTTCCCAGTAAAAAAGTAAATTTTTTTTTTAAAGCTTTTCGTTTTACATACATACGGCAGCTTTTGACACGTTAGAACCCCTGCGACTTCACCTCATTGTCTCAGTTGTATCTTGCTATGTCTTTTGATGTGGTACCTTCCTGGCTGACTTAATTAACTTTATCACACCTCGGCAGATAGTCAGGATGATTTAATTTATTGGTCTGCAATTGTAAAGTACAAATGCTTTTTTTTCCATCTATATATGCTCTGACGATTCTGTATCCAATTTACTTCACCTGAGGAAGGAGCGATAGTTCCGAAAGCTTGTGATTTCATATAAAACTGTTGGACTATAACCTGGTGTTGTGCGACCTCTCAATTCTATTTATGAAGCCCAGGATCCCGTAAGCTTTTTTAACTACTTTCCCAACCTGCCATGCCACCTTCAATGATTTGTGCACACATACCCCAGGTATATGAGGATGGGAACAGTAGCATAGTGGTAATGTCACTGGGTTAGTAATTCAGTTTAGACCTAGATTAATGATTCATCTAAGACATGAGTTCAAATCCCACCACAACAGCAGTGGAATTTAAATTCAGTTAATTAAATAAATCTGGAATAAAAAGCTAGTCTCAGTAATGGTGACCATGAAACTATCAGATTGTCATAAAAACCCATCTGGTTCACTAATGTCCTTTAGGGAAAGAAATCTGCCGTCCTTACCCGGTCTGGCCTATATGTGACTCCAGACCCACAGCAATGTGGTTGACTCTTAACTGCCCTCTGAAATAGCCTAAGTTTATGTTGTCTCTTCTCGTTCTTCCTACCAAAATGTATCACTTCGCACTTTTCTGCGTTAAATTTCATTTGCCATGTGTCCGTCCATTTCATCAGCCTGTCTATGTCTTCTTGAAGTCTATCACAATCCTCCTCACTGTTCACTATACTTCCAATTTTGTGTCATCTGCAAATTTTGAAATTGTGCCCTGTACACCCAAGTCCAAGTCATTAATGTATATCAAGAAAAGCAGTGGTCCTGGAAGTGACCCCTGAGGAACAGCACTGTATACCTTCCTCCAGTCTGAAAAACAACCATTCACCACTACTCTCTGTTTCCTGTCACTTAGCCAATTTTGTATCCATGCTGCCACTGTCCCTTTTATTCCATGGGCTTCAACTTTGCTGGCAAACCTATTATGTGCCACTTTGTCGAAGGTCTTTTGGAAGTCCATGTACACCACATCAACCGCATTGCCCCCATCAACCCTCTATGTTACCTCATCAAAGAACTCAATCAAGTTAGTTAAACACGATTTGCCTTTGACAAATCCGTGCTGGCTTTCCTTAATTAATCCACACTTGTCCAAGTGATTGTTAACTTTGTCCCTGATTATCGTTTCCAAAAGCTTCCCCACTACCGAGGTTAAACTGACTGGCCTGTAGTTGCTGGGTTTATCCTTACACCCTTTTTTGAACAAGGGTGTAACATCTGCAATTCTCCAGTCCTTTGGCACCAGCCCCGTATCTATGGTGGATTGGAAGATTATGGCTAGTACCTCCGCGATTTCCTCCTTTACCTCCCTCAGCATCCTAGGATGCATCCCATCCGGTCCTGGTGACTTATCAAATTTAAGTACATCCAATCTTTCTAGTACCTCCACTTTATCGATTTTTATCCCATCCAGTATCTCCTCTACCTCCTCTTTCACTATGTCTATGGCAGCGTCTTCTTCCTTGGTGAAGACAGATGCAAAGTACTCATTTAGTACCTCAGCCATACCCTCTGTCTCCATGCATAGGTCTCCTTTTTGGTCCCTAATCGGCCCCACCCCTCCTCTTACTACCCGTTTATTATTTATATGCCTTTAGAAGACTTTTGGATTTGATAGTCAAACATCCGACCAACGATATTGACAAACATACACTACAAGCCCACTGACTCCCACAGCTACCTGAACTACACTTCCTCCCACCCCGCTTCCTGTAAGGACTCTATTCCATTCTCCCAGTTTCTCCGTCTCCGCCGCATCTGCTCTGACGATGCCACCTTCCATACCAGTGCTTCCGATATGTCTTCCTTTTTCCTCAACCGAGGATTCCCGTCTACAGTGGTTGACACGGCCCTTGACCGTGTCCGTTTCATTTCCCGCACTTCTGCTCTCACCCCTTCCCCTCCCTCCCAGAACCATGATAGGGTTCCCCTTGTCCTCACCTTTCACCCCACCAGCCTCCAAATTCAACGGATCATCCTCTGCCATTTCCACCACCTCCAGCGTGATCCCACCACCAAACACATCTTCCCCTCACCTCCCCTTTCAGCATTCCGAAGGGACCATTCACTCCGTGACACCCTAGTCCACTCCTCTATCACCCCCAACACCCCTTCCCCTTCGCCCGGCACCTTCCCGTGCAAGCGCAGGAGATGCAACACATGCCCTTTTACCTCCTCCCTTCCCACTGTCCAGGGCCCCAAACATTCCTTCCAGGTGAAACAGCGATTTACTTGTACTTCTTGCAATTTAGTATACTGTATTCGCTGCTCACGATGTGGTCTCCTCTACACTGGGGAGACTAAATGCAGATTGGGGAGCGCTTTGCGGAACACCTCCGTTCAGTTCATAAGCATGACCCTGAGCTTCCGGTCGCCTGTCACTTTAATTCTCCGCTCCACTCCCACTCTGACCTCTCTGTCCTCGGTCTCTTACACTGTTCCAACGAAGCTCAACGTAAGCTTGAGGAACAGCACCTCATCTTTCGATTAGGTACTTTAAAGCCTTCTGGACTCAACATCGAGTTCAACAATTTCAGTTCATAACCTCTGCCCCTATTTTTTCAAATGGCAGCTGTTGATGATTCTGCCATTCCCATTTTCAGCTCCTCCAGAGTCATCTTTTGTTTCTTAACTTGTCCCATTACCATCTCCTTTTGCCCTGCACCATCATCCTTTTGTCATTTAATCTCTCCTGCCCTCCACCCTATCACAGACCTTCCCTTTTGTTCTTTCCTCCCCTCCCCCCTTTCCCTGCCCCTGCACTTGCTTAAAACCTGTTACATCTCTAACTTTTTCCAGTTCTGACGAAAGGTCATCGACCTGAAACATTAACTCTGTTTCTCTCTCCAGAGATGGTGCCTGACCTGCTGAGTGTTTCCAGCATTTTCTGTTTCTATTTCAGATTTCCAGCATCTGCAGTATTTTGATTTTGTATTCGACCTTCTTGTATTGTCTCATCGTCTGACCCCACCTAATACCGTACTATTTCTTACTCCAGTGCTATCGGTCTCTCCCAACCCTTGGGCTCCTTGTTTCTCCTTTCTAATGCTACATCCTGGTGCCCATCCCCCTGCCAAATTAGTTTAAACCCTCCTCAAAAGCACCAGCAAACGCTCCCCGCGAGGACATTGGTCCCGGCTCTGTTGTGGTGCAACCCGACCCGGACTGTACAGATCCCAACACCTCCAGAAACGTTCTCAATGTCCCAGAAATCTGAAGCCCTCCCTCCTGCACCATCTCTCCAGCCACACATTCATCTTTTCTATCCTCCTATTTCTATACTCACTCGCTCGTGGCACCGGGAGTAATCCGGAGATTACTACCTTTGAGGTCCTGCTTTTTAATCTCTTTCCTAGCTCCCTAAAATCTGCCTGCAGGACCTCATCCCTCTTTCTACCTATGCCGTTGATCCCAATATGGACCACGACCTCTGGCTGTTCACCCTCCCCCCTCAGATTGTCCTGCAGCCGCTCAGTGACATCCTTGACCCAGGCACCAGGGAGGCAACATACCATCCTGGAGTCACATCTGCGGCCGCAGAAACGCCTGTCTGCTCCCCTAACTATTAAATCTCCTATCACTGTTGCTTTCCCGATCTTCCTCCTCCCCCCGCCCTGTACAGCTAAGACACCCGTGGTGCTGTGGACTTGGCTCTGGCTGTACTCCCCAGAGGAACCATCGCCCTCATCAGTAATATCGGTTAGAGAGTGAGATGCACTCAGGGGACGCCTGCACTACCTGCCTGGTCCTCCTTGTCTGTCTGCTGGTCACCCATTCCCTCTCTGCCTGCACACACTTAAGCTGTGGGGTGACCACCTCCTGAAACGTGCTACCCACGGAGCTCTCAGCCTCATGGATGCACCGCAGTGACGCCAGCTGCTGCTCAAGCTCCGAAACCTGGAGCTCGATCTCCTCCAGCGACGACACTTCCTGCACACGTGGTTGTCCAGGACACGGGAAGCATCCTGGAGTTCCCACATGGCACAAGATATGCATTCCACGGGACTGAGTGTCCTGCCATGCCTCTGCTTAATAGACTATTAACTAACCTAACACCAATAAACTCAAGACTTAAAAAAAAACAATCACCAGCTACTCACAAATTTTATTTTCTTCCCTTTTCAGCTCCTTCCCTTGTGCTGACGTCACTTACCTCGCTCCCTGATGCTCGCGCTCCCTCCGGGCTCCGGGCTCTCGGGCCTACCTTTATCTCCGTCCACTCCTCTCGCTCTCTCCTTTCCCCTCTGCTCCGAATTCCCACTCCCTCCAAATTTCCAACTTTAACACTCTGTTTAGAAGCACTCCATTTAGATCACTCTATGCGGACCACTCTGTTTGAATTCCACTCTCGAGACTTGAGCAGATAATCTACTCCCAGTGCAGTGCTGAGGGAGTGCCGCACTGTCGGAGGAGCCATTTTTTCCGATGAGACGTTAAACCGAGGCTCCGTCTGCCCTCTCGGGTGGACGTAAAAGATCCCACGGCCACGATTCAAAGAAAAGCAGGGGAGTTCTCCCCAATGTCCTGGCCAATATTTATCCCTCAACCAATATCACTAAAATCGGATTAGCTAGTCATTTGTCTCATTGCTGTTTGTAGGAGCTTGCTGTGTGCAAATTACCTGCCGTGTTTCCTACATTACAACAGTGACTACACTTCAAAAAGTACTTCATTGGTTGTAAAGCTCTTTGGGACAGCCTGAGGTCATGAAAGGCGCTATATAAATGCAAGTTCATTTGTCTTTCTTTCCTTCTTTCTTTCTTTCTTTCTTTCTTTCTTTCTTTCTTTCTTTCAGAGACAAGAGTGCTACCACTGATCTGAAACAGACCCTCTAATGCTCCTGCTTGTGTTTAAGGTGAGACCACCTTCCATTGCCTTGAAGGAACTGTAGAAACTGAGCAAGGGAAATGGGCTGATGAGTTTTTCAGATCAAGGAACAGGAGATTTACAAGTTGAAATGATAAGTGCTTCCTCTCAGCTTGGCTCGGGTTCATAGTAAACTTGTAAATTTCCCCATTGGGCAAAAAGATATCTAGCGCTTTTATCGGGTTCAAAGTACTTTCACGGATGAGTCAGGTATCTATTTCACTCTTTAGATTTTACCCTGGACATGAGGGAATCCAGCCACGGCTGCATGTCCAAGAGCTCTCTCATTCCGGCCGTTGGTGTCCATGGGGAAGGAGATCTACTGGTTTGTCCTGGCAGGGAGGGCATTGATGACCTGCTGGAGGCAGCTGTACACTGCAGACCGGGAGGTGCGGACAATGTCCAATGTAGCAGCCTGGGCGGTTCCTGTGGCGAAGAAGTTAAGTGGCAGTGGTGGCTTTGAGAGCCACTGGCAAAGTCATGGCCTCTTGGTCCAGCAGGAAGCAGCTCCTGACGCAACAGGCTGCATGGGTTGAGCGACCTCCTTGTTGGTGAAGCGCAGCCTCCTCATGCACTGCTCCTCAGAAATATCCTAGAAAGTCGATCTTGTCCTACAGACCCTGACGGCTGGGTACGATCGATAGTTACAAGCTTCAGCGCTCGCTTGCTAACTCCCATGTGGTTCCAGAAAATCTGTTAATACTTCTAGAAGCCTTTTTTGAGTTTGTAGCCTTGGCTCAGTGACTGGGATGTGGTCAGTAAGGAGGCCCGTGTAGAATTACAGCAATAATTGGCAACAGTCAGTGATTCTCAGATAAGGGTTTGCAACACAAGGCCTCCATCGGTCCAAGGAGCCAACGCTTCCAGAGCCCTAGGGCACTGAACTGGTGGCTTTAATCGGCTTTGCATTTTTCTAAAAAAAAACAATTTCTACAAACCACATCATTGCAATGAAGTCAGACATTGACTTAATAATGACATGCAGTAAAAAAAAATGAGTGGCGACTTGATGTAAAAGTCGCATGGAATACTCCTGTTTCACCTTCCTTCGCACTTCACCGCTACATTCAGAGGGTCTTCAAATCCCCTGATTATAATCGCCCCGCCATTGTTGGCCGTGCCTTCAGCTGCCAAGGCCCTAAGCTCTGGAATTCCTGCCCTAAACCTCTCCGCCTCTCTAAATCTCTCTCCCCTTTAAAATGCTCCTTAGTGTCAGCCATGGCTCAGTGGGTAGCACCCTCGCCTCTGAGTCAGAAGGTTGTGGGTTCATAGTCCCACTCCATGGGACGTTGAGCACATAAAGCTAGGCTGACACTCCAGTGGAGCGCTGCACTGTCGGAGGTGCCGTCTTTCGGATGAGACGTTAAACCGAGGCCCCGTCTGCTCTCTCGGGTGGATGTAAAAGATCCCATGGCACTATTTGAAGAAGAGCAGGGGAGTTATCCCCGGTGTCCTGGCCGATATTTATCCCTCAACCAACATCACTAAAAAACAGATTATCTGGTCATTAGCGCATTGCTGTTTGTGGGAGCTTGCTGTGCGCAAATTGGCTGTCGCGTATTCCACATTACAACAGTGACCACACTTCAAAAAGTACTTCATTGGCTGTAAAGCGCTTTGAGACGTCCGGTGGTTGTGAACGGCGCTCTAGAAATGCAATGCAAGTCTTTCAAGTCTTTCTTTTTAAAACCTACCTCTTTGACCAAGCTTTTGGTCACCTGTCCTAACATCTCCTTATGTGGCTCAGTGTCAAATATTGTCTGATAACGCTCCTGTGAAGCGCCTTGGGACATTTTAATAACATTAAAGGCGCTATATAAATACAAGTTGTTTTTGTTTATTTATTCATGGGATGTGGGCGTCGCTGGCAAGACCAGCATTTATTGCCCATCCCTAATTGCCCCTGAGAAGGTGATGATGAGCCACCTTCTTGACAACTGAGTGTCTTGCTAGGCCATTTCAGAGGGGCAGTTAAGAGTCAAGCACATTGTTGTGGGTCTGGAGTCACACATAGGCCAGACCGGGTAAGGATGGTAGATTTCCTTCCCTAAAGGACATTAGTGAACCAGATGGGTTTTTACAACAATCCGATTGTTTCATGGTCACCATTATTGATACTAGCTTTTTATTCCAGATTTATTTAATTGGATTTAAATTGTTGACTGCACTTTCAGTAAGAAGATTGAGGGGTGATCTGATCGAGAGGTTTAAAATGTTAAAAGGATTCGATAGGATAGATACTGAGAAACTATTTCTACTGATGGGGGGAATCAACCATTAGAGGACATAATCTTAAAATTAGAGCCAGGCCATTCAGGAGTGAAAAATGGAAGCACATTTTCACACAAAGTGGAGTGGGAAATCTGGAACTCTCTCGCTCAGAAGGCTTTGGATGCTGGGGGACAACTGGAGCTTTCAAGACTGAGATTGATAGATTTTTGTCAGGTAAGTGTGTCGAGGGATATGGAGCAAAGGCGGGTAAGTGGAGTAGAGGAACAGATCAGCCCAAGATCTCACTGAACGGCAGGTCAGCCTCGAGGGGTTGAGTGTTCTCCTCCTGTTCCTGTGTTCCTATGTCCTAAGAGGTTAAAAGAAAATGGATATCTGAGGAAGAGAAGATTGAAAGCGACACAGTTTGAATAAGTAATCCATCCTCTGGCTCCTTGTAGCACATCTGGTTTAGTGAATCATTTTATTTTGCTCTGTTATTAGAGGGCCAGGCGATTTGTAGCCCCCTTCACAGGCTATTATTTTCCAATGTTTCAATCTCAAAATCCGTGGATTAAGGGAAAGAGCTTCCAAGTTGGATAAAGTTTTAAGAACTTGGGAAAAGCCTCCAAAAACTCTGGAAAGAGGACATGTTCCGGCTGCAGCGAATGATCTGTGTCCAGGTGGCTGTAAACGATACCACGGCACAATTCAAAGAAGAGAGGGGACTTCTCCCCAGTGTCCTGCCTCAAGCAACATCACTAAAACAGATTAACTGGTCATTTTCTCATTGCTGTCTGTGGGAGCTTGCTGTGCGCAAGCTGGCTGCCACGTTTCCTACATTACAACAGTGGCTACACTTCAAAAGTAATCAATTGGCTGTGATGTTTTTTGAGACGTCCTGAGGATGTGAAAGGTGTTATATAAATTTATTTTCTTTCTTTCTTTTTCTCCTTCCTTCCTTCCCTTCCCTCCCTCTTTCTTTCTTTCCTTTTCTCCTTCCTTCCTCCCTCCCTCCCTCTCTCTTTCTTTCTTTCTTTCTAATTCTCTCTTTCTTTCTTTCTTTCTTTCTTTCTTTCTTCCTTTCTTCTTCCTTCCTTCCCTCCTTCCTTCCCTCCTTCCTTCCTTCTGTACCCTGGTCTACAAAGGGACTAGAAGGCTCAACTTGGGTAGGCCGAGTGGCCTTTTCCTTTTTGTAGCTTCTCACCTGCTCGATTGCTTTTTGCATTCGAGATTCTAAAGGCACAGAATCCTGAGATAATTTGCAAGAGAAAGTGGTGAATGTTTCCAATGTAGGAGCGAGGAGTGAGCTTTCTGCCTGCCCCATGGAACCAGTCGAAGGACCAAACCATTCTCATGGTCGGGGCTAATTAGCATTTCCTAGAAGCAGCTCACCGATTGGAGGAAAATCCGGAGAGAGACCAAGTAAGTTAAATCGGGGATGTGAGGTGGGGGGGGGGGGGGGAAGGTGATCCCGGGGAGGGCTACGGAGGGTCGGGCATTGGGGGGTGGGGTCAATGTTTGTGAGGCATCAATGCTCTTACTGACCCCACAAAAATCGCTCTATCCTTCCACTTTCTCTCCGGCAGCCTGCAAAGGTTCCTCTTCACAATGACAAATGCAGAAAAAGCAAAGGAACCCAGCAAACTGGTAGCAAATGTAATCGTGAGAGAGTGAGGCAGGAACCAGGGAACAGGGAAAACAGGGAGCCAAGGGAAAGAGGAATGAGAAACATCGTAATGAGAATCAGGAAAAACAAAGAGCAGTCGAGTGGGCGGGGATCAGGGCTGAATGTTGTGGTGTAATGCTGGGTTACACTCATTGAGGGAGAAATTCCCCTCGAGGGCCATTTGGGGCACTCCGTCAAAAATGTTTGAAAAGTTAGCCAGGCGCTAACCTTTTCGAACATTTGAGAAATTCCCCTTTTTTGCTCCAAGAGGGAAGTGGAACATTAAATCGTGCGCGTCACTTGCCTCTTGGAGCGCAAGAGGCGGGGAATGTCCCGATGTGCTCAGCAGCGCCACGTGTGGCCACGTGTGGTGCAGCCGCGTTGCAGGGGCTCTTCCCTCAATTAAAGGGAGGGGCCCCACGCTGCGAGCTCTGCATTTTTTGGGGGCATCTGCTGCAGCACCGGGGTGCGGGAGTGCCGCGCGATCGGCCGAGTGCCGTTTTTTAAAAAATCGCGGAGTTTTTTTTCATGTCGGCTGCCCACCGCGCCTTTAAATGGCGCCCCGCGAGCGGCCGGCCTCACCGTTTGCGACCAATCGGTAACATCGCCCGGCGCTGCAGCTGCGAGGGGGAATTTTTCTCCTGAGGCGCTACCGGGGTGCTGACGTCATGATCTCCGAGCACAGAAGATCAGGGCGATACCCGGTAGCGGCACCGCTGGCCTCCTGCGGAATTTTGCGGGAGGCACAGTTATCGCCTCGGGGGGGGTGGGCGAAAAGTCATTTGCGCCCCATTTGTGCCTCCCATCGGGGGCGCAAACCAGAGGAATTTCGCCCCCATTGTTTCCATGCTGTTCCATCACGTGCACTCAAAAACACCATGCAAGAAAGAGGAGCTGCAAAACACAGGACCATATTTGTGGAATCCTGCATACCATAAGCTGATGGCCCAGTACTCTCGACTCTGAGTCAGAAAATTTGTGGGTTCAAGTCCAACTCCAGGGACTTGAGCACAAACTCTAGACTGACACTCCAGTGCCAGTACCGAGGGAGTGCTGCACTGTCGGAGGTGCCGTCTTTCGGATGAGACGTTAAACCGAGGCCCCGTCTGCTCTCTCAGGTGGATGTAAAAGGTCCACTGGCACTATTTGCAGGGGAGTTCTCCCCGGTGTCCTGGCCAATATTTATCCCTCAAACAGATTAATTTATCTCATTTGCTGTTTGCAAATTGGCTGTCGTGTTTTTGCATTGCTACATTGTGACTACATTGCAAAAGGATTTGTAAAGTGTACCTGGAGCATCGGCTCAGTGCTTGGTGGTTTCCTTAGAATAGAATCACACAGCACAGGAGGAGGCCATTCGGCCCATCGTGCCTGTGCCGGCTCTTTGAAAGAGCTCTCCAATTAGTCCCACTCCCCTGCTCTTTCTTCATAGCCCCGAATAAATTTTCCTTTCAAGTATTTATCCAAGTTACTATTGAATCTGCTTCACTGAGTGGGAATGGTGTTAAACACTGTTATGTCAGGTTCTGTATCACCTTTGAACATCAGAACATTCCAGAATTTAGAGCAGGAAGACGATAATGGCTCCGATCCGGATTCATGGAAAAACAACTGGGAGAATTAAAAATGCCAAGTGTAGAGGCCATAAATATAAGACAGTCATTAATAAATCCAATAGGGAATTCAGGAGAAATCTCTTTACCCAGAGAGTGGTGAGAATGTGGAACTCGCTACCACAGGGAGTGGTTGAGGCGAATAGTATAGATGCATTTAAGGTGAAGCTGGATACACACATGAGGGAGAAAGGAATAGAAGGAATGCGCTGATGGGTTGAGATGAAGAGGGGTGGGTGGAGGCTCGTACGGAGCATAAACACCGGCATAGACCAGTTGGGCCGAATGGCCTGTTTCTGTGCCTTACATTCGATGTAAATCGAGGTAAAAATGGCAGCTTCACTCCATTTATTAAAACTGCCAATGGATCTACCTCCACTTCACTGAAGTCTGCGTTGATTTTGTGCTGCCTGTTGCTGGCAGTTTATCGGACCGGGCAGAAGTGATGTTGGACTCATTATCAGAGGGTGAGCAGAGCAGCGTCGGTCCAGCTGATTCATCTGCAACTTGTGTTTAAAGTGGCGGTTAAACTTCTCAGTGCTGAGCAAGAAAGATGCAACGAAATCTGGAATCAATGCAAGCAAACCGACGGGATTCCTTTCGAGAGGCACCATAGAAACATAGAAACATAGAATCTAGGAGCAGGAGTAGGCCATTCGGCCCGTCGAGCCTGCTCCACCATTCAATACGATCATGGCTGATCATCCAAATCCAGTACCCTGTCCCTGCTTTAATCCCCACAGTACACATATCCCACCCTACCCCCGTAACCCCACGTATTTAATTCCCCCTAACATATCCCATCCTATCCCCATAACCCCACATATTTAATCCCCCCCTAACACTAAGGGTCAATTTATCACAGCCAAATCAACCTAACCCGCACATTTTTGGCCTGGCCTTCAAGGTCGTTCTGTCAAGGTGTTTACCCAAGATATCAGCTTGTTGACGATTGGTTTGAGGCCAGTGGTGGTGAACAGACACAGCACAGCGCAGGAGCCAAACTAGAGGGGCTTTCTAAAGCAAGCATTCTTTAACGGATTGAGAATCAGCCCGAGAGGCCGAAAAGACCTGTTTTATTACAAAAGGCCCTCTGTAATCATGGTAAATAGCGACGTGACAGAAATGTCTTTGGCGAGAAAGCTCCTGTTCTCCCCACAACCACTGAATTAATATAAAATGGCTCAACACGTAAGCCCTGGCAACACCTCCAACAGTGCAGCACTCCCTCAGTAATGCACTGGGAGCTTAAACCCCTCAATTATGTGTGCAATTACTCGAGAGTAGGGCTGGAACCCACACCCTTCTGACTCGGAGTCAAGAGTGCTGTCCACTGAGCCATCAGCTTATGGGATGCAGGGTTCCTTTTTTAAGGTGGTCCTTACATTCCCAATCTGTAATGTTCCTGCCACTTGCAGTATGATCTCAGACTATGACAATCGTAGGATAAGGGAGATATATGTGACAATTATCACTTCAAAACCTCAAACTTTCCCCTTTGTCGAACCCATTCCACACCTGCTTTGGGAGTTCCTGGCAAAACAGTGTAAAGAAGTTTTACTCTGTGTTAACCTGCTCTGGGAGTGTTTGATGGGACAGTGTAGAGGGAGCTTTACGCTGTATCTAACCCGTGCTGTACCTGCCCTGGGAGTGTTTGAAGGGGCGGTGTAGAGGGAGCTTTACTCTGTATCTAACCCGTGCTGTACCTGCCCTGGGAGTGTTTGAAGGGACAGTGTAGAGGGAGCTTTACTCTGTATCTAACCTGTGCTAACCTGCCCTGGGAGTGTTTGAAGGGGCAGTGTAGAGGGAGCTTTACTCTGTATCTAACCCGTGCTGTACCTGCCCTGGGAGTGTTTGAAGGGACAGTGTAGAGGGAGCTTTACTCTGTATCTAACCCTTGCTGTACCTGCCCTGGGATTGTTTGATGGGGCAGTGTAGAGGGAGCTTTACTCTGTATCTTACCCGTGCTGTACCTGCCCTGGGAGTGTTTGATGGGACAGTGTAGAGGGAGCTTTACTCTGTATCTTACCCGTGCTGTACCTGCCCTGGGAGTGTTTGATGGGACAGTGTAGAGGGAGCTTTACTCTGTATCTAACCTGTGCTGTACCTGCCCTGGGAGTGTTTGATGGGACAGTGTAGAGGGAGCTTTACTCTGTATCTAACCTGTGCTGTACCTGCCCTGGACTGCTTGATAGGGCACTGTAAAAAGAAAGAAAGAATGACTTGAATTTATATGGCCTCAGGACGTCCCAAACAGTTTTACAGCCAATGAAGTACTTTTGAAGTGTAGTCACTGTTGTAATGTAGAAAATACGGCAACCAATTTGCGTACAGCAAGCTCCTACAAACAGCAATGTGATAATGTCCAGATAAACTGTTTTACTTGGAAACGCAATTGGTTCCACTAATGTATCCTGTGTTTAACCTGTGCTGCACATTTGTGGCATTTCAAGACATTATATGAATTCAAATTTTCCTTTCTATTCACCATGTTCTGATATTCAGTATAAATAAGATTACTTGCGAGAAATCATTATTCGATTCTAATGAATGAAACTACGTGAGGACAATCAAATGGAATTTGCTTGCAAATATATAAATACTGGAGCCCTGGTAGGGAGTGGCTTGGCACCTTTTAGCTTGGGGGTCTAGGTTCGAATCCAGTTTGGAGTAACAGGATGAACGTTTTCTCTTTTTATTTTTCTCTATGTTGGTTGTAAGGGCCCCACATAGAAGTCAAGTGAATTTGGGCAGTTCCTAGTGAGCGTGGGACCCCGCGGGACAAAGTTAACCCACTTCATCACTACATGGTATTAAAGCAGTCTTCTCACTCAGGAGGTGGCTGGTGTAGGGAACCGAGTGCACTAGGGGTTTTCCTTTTATTCATTCACAGGATGTGGGCATCACTGGCAAGGCCAGCATTTATTGCCCATCCCTAATTGCCCTTCTGAAGGACGGGTGAGCTTCCATTTCTACAATGTCTGCATCGTCCCTCTCTTTTGTGAAAACAGACGCAAAGTGTTCATTAAGAACCATACCCACATCTTCTGCCTCCACACACAGGTTACCTTTTTGGTCTCTAATAGGCCCTACTCTTTCCTCTTGCTCTTGATGTATTTATGAAACAGTTTGGGTTTTCCTTGATTTTACTTGCCAATATTTTTTCATGCCCTCTCTTTGCTTTCCTAATTTCCCTTTTAATTTAACCCCTGCACTTTCTATACTCCTCTAGGCTTTCTGCAGTATTCAGCTCTTGGTATCTGACAAAAGCTTCCCATTTTTTCCTTATCCTACCCTGTATGCTCCTTGACATCCAGGGGGCTCTAGATTTGGGAGACCCACCCTCTTTCTTTTGTGGGAACGTATTTGCTCTGAACACTCACTATCTTCTCCTTGAATGCCTCCCACTGTTCTAACCTTCAAGTAGCTGTTTCCAGTCTACTTTTGCTAAATCACATCTCATCTTAGAAAAATTGGCCTTTTTCCAATTGAAAATATTTACTCCTGGTCTAACTTTGTCCTTTTCCATAACTATGCTAAATCTAACTGAATTATGAACACTACCACCAAAATGCTCTCCCACCTGCCCAGCTTCATTCCCTAAAACTAAGTTAAGAATCAACCACATTGCTATGGAGTCACATATAGGCCAGACCAGGTACGGGCAGCAGATTTCCTTCCCTATAGGACATTAGTGAACCAGATGTTTTTTTTTTATGACAATCCAGTAGTTTCATGATCACTAGTACTGATGCTAGCTTTATTTAAATTCCAGATTTATTTAATAAACTGAATGTAAATTCCCCAGCTGCCATGGTGGGATTATGAATTCACGTCTCCAGGTTGTTAGTCCAGGACCTCGGATTACTAGTCCAGTGACATAACCACTATGCTACCGTACCCCAAATTAGTCAGCAAGAAATCAAATGGGGAATTCAGGAGAAACTTCATTACCCGGAGAGTGGTGAGAATGTGGAACTCGCTACAACAGGGAGTGGTTGGGGCGAACAGTATAGATGCATTTAAGGGGATGTTAGATAAGCATATGAGGGAGACGGGAATATGCTGATAGATTTAGATGAGGAAGGAGGGGAAGAGGCTCAAGTGGAGCATAAACGCCGGCATGGACTGGTTGGGCCGGATGGCCTGTTTCTGTGCCGTATATGCTATGTAATTCCATGTAATTCTATGAGTTTGAGGTCAGGCTTCAAAGAGTACGGATGCAGTCGTGTTTCCAGGTAGAACTGCTTGCTGATATCAAATTTCAGTGTCACAGAGAAAAAAAATAAGAGGAAAAACGGTGCATGCCAATCAAATCTGCAAAGTGGAACATGGCCTTACGCAGAGAGCAGCTCCTATTGTAAACGTCACCCGCGACGCCAAGGTTGGGGTCAAGTAGGCGCCAGTACTGGCAGACTGGCACTTGAACAGAAGGAACGTGGAACATACAAAGCATAGTTGGCAAGGCACGCTGTCGCTTCTTATTTCCACTGCAGGATCTGATGCCACTTCTGCTAAAACCGTGGTAAAACTTTTACAAGTACGTCGAGGCTTCCGTCCCCTTTCACACGTACGCGCAACGCAGTGCGAGCTTCGGTCATCGCCGGCAACGCAACCTCGAGCGCATCGGTGGAAGCAGTGCTGATAGGTGGCACTTTAAACACACCGAAAAATATAAAGGGCCCATCATGTAGCATGTCTTCTCGCCCTTTTGATATGTGAAAGGCGCGGGTCCAGGGATAATGAACAAGCAGAAGTTGGAGCTGCCTAACGAGCTTCACATCCAGCGATGACAGATAATATAAAGTAAGGGAGCAACAAAAACAATGAGGCAAATGAGTCACAGATTCCAACCTTCTTGTTATATAAAGGTAAATAAGACGCCTTGCAATCTTCTTCCAAATATGGTAATTCAATGTACTTAGCAGTCAGATTGGAAACATTAAAGCCGAATGCAATCTGGGAATGCCGACTTTCTTTTTCCAATGAACTAAAAAAACATTTTGTTTTAAAAGCCCACCACGCAGCTATGTTCATTGATAACTGCTCTCCTCGCTTAACCCTGAGCAGGGCTTGAACCCACAACCCTCTGACTAAGAGGCGAGAATGCTACCCACTGACCCACAGTTGACACATTTTCATGCCTGTAAAATTCTAATTTCTCCGGTCTTTCCTCACAGCTCAGTCCTGTCACGCTAGGAGTCAGCCCTGTGACTCTTCCTTGAACAGCCTCAGTGCCTTGTCAGAACAGAGGAACAGGAGGAGGGCCATTGACCCCCCTCGCGCCTGTTCCGCACCATTCAATGAGATCATGGCTGACCTAACTCCATATACCCGCCTTTGCCCCTTTGTCCCTTAATACCTTTGGTTAACAGAAAGCTATCAATCTCCGGTTTAAAATTAAAAATTGATCTAACATCAATTGCTGTTTGCGGAAGAGAGTTCCAAACTTCTACCACCCTTTGTGTGTAGAACTGTTTCCTAATTTCACTCCTGAAAGGTCTGGCTCTAATTTTTAGACTATGCCCCCTAGTCCTAGAATCCCCAACCAGCGCAAATAGTTTCTCTCTGTCTACCCTATCTGTTCCCCTTAATATCATGAAAACTTCGATCAGATCGCCCCTTGTGTCTTGGTCCTCTGGTACCTGATTCTGGGGAAACTCCAAGAAAATCATAGAATGATACAGCACAGGAGGAGGCCATTCGGCCCGTTGTGCCTGTGCCGGCTCTTTGAAAGAACTGTCCAATTAGTCCCACTCCCCCCTGCTCTTTCCCCATAGCCCTGCAAATTTTATTTTCCTTTTCAACTCTAGATCCAATTGCCTTTTGAAAGTTACTATTGAATCTGCTTCCACCGCCCTTTCAGGCAGTGAATTCCAGGTCACAAGGGGAAACAAAAGCACTTAGCAACTAGAAAGAGGTGCATTACCAAAGAGGAGGCGATCCTACCTCATTTGTACCGAGACAGTTCTATAATTAGCCTCAGCGTTCTGCTTTTAGTTAGCATCCTATTGTCAACTGTTATGACATATTTATATGCACTGAAAGCAAACATGAAACCAGATTTTCCATTAAGAGTGTGGGATTTCATACTTACAGCCAATCACCTGAAAGCTGTACAGTCCCACTCTTCAGTCCCCTTTAAATCATTCCTCTTTTTTTTTTAAAGGTCTCAGATGTCCAAATAAAAGTTTACTGGCAATCAGAGAACTGGTGGAAATGCAGAGCCACCTCATTCAGAGTCTGGCACTTGCCAATCACTGCCCTCTCCACGATACTGAAGAAAAAAGACTTCCTCTGGAAACTTGAGCATCTGCGACTTTATCCAACTGGAACATGGCAAAGGATCTTGGTCTAAAAATACACTGCCACAGAATTTACGATGAAGCTTTCTGAACATGAGTCCGCACCGCGCTGACTGCGTCTCTAGGATCTAAATTAGATATCGGCCTCTTCCTGCTAAAGTCCGCTGTTTTAATTCAATCGCGATTTCAAAAAAGAGCAGGGGAAGTTCTCCCCGGTGTCCTGGCCAATATTTATCCCTCAACCAACATCCCTTAAACAGATTATTTGGTCATTATCACATTGCTGTTTGTGGGAGCTTGCTGTGCACAAATTGGCTGCTGTTTTTCCTGCATTACAACAGTGACTGCACTTCAGAAACTAGCTAATTGTGGCTGTGAAGCACTTTGGATGGCCTGAGGTTGTGAAAGGCGCTATAGGAATGCAAGTTCTTTTCTTCATTAGTTGTGATTTTCCTTCGCTTCTAAATATGCAAAAATATTTTTGGAATGAATCTACTTTCCTTAATGGAAGACTTGTTCAATAAAAAATAGGTTAGCGCCATTTATATGCCTGAATCGATTCTCCTTGACGGCGGAAAACAATGTACCATTTGAAAGTAAAATTCTAAATGCAGCGTAAATACAGCAAGATAGACCTGAGCTTCGAGTTTTCATTTTCTGCTATATTCTGGGACTTTTAGCCTCTGTGCAAACGTTTCCTGTCTATATGTTGATTAAAAAGGTAGTTTACCTTGTACCAAATCATAAATGTAGTTAATTATGAGTTACCTGTGTGTCATGATCCAATTGAATGGCAGAACAGGCTGGAGGGGCTGAACGGCCTCTCCTGTTCCTAATATTCCTGTGTTCTTATGGCATGTTGCTGGCATTGTATTAAGTAAACTTTGCAATCTACTACAGATAGTTGGTAAAAAAGCAGATTGCTTAACCAGTCTAATCTTTCTCTCTGCTTGCATTCTAGTGAATGTTAATGAATCCCCAGTTCTGTAAATCATAGTAATTTCACATATATATGGCCGATTTGCATGAATATTGGGAGTATGTTTGTGTGTGCCTGGGCAATAACCTGTCGGAATGGATCACCCGCCCTTTATAGAACCCGCCCGACATTGGGCGATTTGCTCTTCCAAGACAGCGCTTGAAGATTATCTCCTTCGTGTCATATTGTGTCCAAACATCGTAAAGTGCTTTGCACGATGAATTATTATGGGAGTGTAGTGACTGATGTTATGTGGGCAAATGTCACACAAGCACTAACAAGATGAATGATCAGTTAAGTTGGTGTTTTTTTTCTGGTATTGGTTGAAAGGAGAATATTGGACAGGACACCTTGGGGGAATGTCTTCCTCACTATCGGACAGTCTCATGAGATCTTTAATGCCCACTTGGAAGGCAGACAGGGTCCTTGATTTAGCATCTCATCCGAAGGACTTCAACCCTCCGAGATCTCTGCGTTACTGCTACTCTGGCTTCTTGTCCACTCCCTACTTCCTTCGCCCACCATTGCTGGCCGTGCCTTCAGCTGTCTAGGCCCTAAGCTCTGGAATTCCCTCCCTAAGATTCCACATGGCAGACTGGTCATGAAGTTAAAAGCCCATGGGATCCAGGGCAAAGTGACAAGTTGAATTCAAAACTGGCTCGGAGGCAGGAAGCAGAGGGTAATGGTTGATGGGTGTTTTTGTGACTGGAAGGCTGTTTCCAGTGGGGTTCTGCAGGGCTCAGTACTGGGTCCCTTGCTTTTTGTGGTATATACCAATGATCTAGATTTGAATATAGGGGGTATGATTAAGAAGTTTACAGATGATACTAAAATCGACTGCGTGGTTAATACTGAAGAAGGAAGCTGTAGACTGCAGGAAGATATCAATAAACTGGTCAGGTGGGCAGAACAGTGGCAAATGGAATTCAATCCAGCGAAGTGTGAGGTAATGCATTTGGGGAGGGCTAACAAGGAAAGGGAATACACATTAAATGGTAGGACACTGAGTAGTGTAGAGGAACAAAGGGACCTTGGAGTGCATGTCCACAGACCCCTGAAGGTAGCAGGCCAGGTAGATAAGGTGGTTAAGAAGGCATACGGAATGCTTGCCTTTATTAGCCGTGGCATAGAATACAAGAGCAGGGGGGTTATGCTTCAACTGTATAAAACACTAGTTAGGCCTCAGCTAGAGTACCGCGTGCAGTTCTGGTCACCACATTACAGGAAAGATGTGATTGCACTAGAGAGGGTACAGAGGAGATTTACAAGGATGTTGCCGGGAATAGAGAATCTTAGCTATGAGGAAAGACTGGATAGGCTGGGTTTGTTTTCCTTGGAACAGGGGAGGCTGAGGGGAGACCTTATTGAGGTGTATAACATTATGAGGGGCCTAGATAAAGTGAATAGAAAGGACCTATTTCCCTTAGCAGAGGGGTCAAAAACCAGGGGGCACAGACTTAAAGTAATTGGTGGAAGGTTTAGAGGGGATTTGAGGGGAAATTTCTTCACCCAGAGGGCTGTGGGGGTCTGGAACTCACTGCCTGAAAGGGTGGTAGAGGCGGGAACCCTAACCACATTTAAAAAGTACTTGGATGTGGACTTGGGATGCTCTAACCTGCAGGGCTACGGACCAAGAGCTGGGAAGTGGGATTAGGCTGGATAGCTCTTTGTTGGCCAGCACGGACACGATGGGCCGAAATGGCCTCCTTCCATGCTGTAACTGTCTATGATTCTATGATTCTAAGCCTCTCCAACTCTCTGCCTCTCTCTCTCCTCCTTTAAGACGCTCCTCAAAGCCTACCTCTTTGACCACGCTTTTGGTCACCTGTCCTAATATCTCCTTTATGTGGCTCAGTGTCAATTTTGAACTGATTCTGCTGCTGTGAAGCGCCTTGGAACGTTTTAATACGGTAAAGGCACTGTATAAATGCAAGTTGTTGGGGATGGTGCAGTATTCCTGATTACTGGAGTTTCAGCTTGTGACCTGATTTAGGTTTTGTCTCTGCGGCGAGAGAGCTGTCAACTGAGCCAAAATGCCACGCTTGGCATGTGTCGAACATTTTTCAAATGTTACCTCATCTGCTTCGTACACAATACAACTGTAACTAATGGACTTATTTCAGTCAAAACTGCTCCTTAATAATTGGTTTTACTGCCACTTTATTCACTGCGCACTAATCCATTACAGCTGTGTTTAATTAACTGCGGAAAATACAAGTTTGCAGTAATAACCCAAAATGGAAGGTAATCGCCATGGTAACCAACCCTTTCTAGCAGGGTCTTAATAGTACCACACCTAGGGGCTCATTCTGGCTGTGGGTGATAGTGTCAAACAGGTGATATCGATTCAGCCACCCGTTCCATCCACTTCAAGAGTTACATTATGAGGACAGGTTGCACAGACTAGGCTTAGAGTCATAACGGCGCAGAGTGAGGCCATGCGGCCCATCGAGTCCGTGCTGGCTCTCTGTAGAGCAATCCAGTCAGTCCCATTCCCCCGCTCAATCCCCGTAGCCCTGCAAGTTTATTTCCCTCAAGTGCCTATCCAAGTCTCCCCTTGAAAACATTGAGGGCTGGATTTTCATTGACCCGTGGAGGCAGGTTTAGAGGCATGTGGGGGGTTAAAATTGCGAAAACTGGCGGGCGGGCACAAGCCCACCTCCATCCCGCCTCCACACAATTTTCATTAAATCGTGTTTGCTGGTCCCGACTCTGTCCCGCCTCTAAGAGGCGGGATAGGCTGTTAAGGCCCTTAACAAGCACTAAATTGCCTCTATAATGCCATTTTGAAAGGCCTTTGTGATTTTAACCCTTGTTCTACGTGAAGCATGCCTGTTCTGAACCACGATTGTGAAACCTGGCGGGAGCACATTTGGGGCGGGCGGGCGGGCTGGCTGGCTGGCTGGCTGGCTGGCTGGCTATGGGGTTGGATGTATATATGGATGGATGGAGAGGAGACATATCTGGGAGTGGTGGTGTAAAAATATCTGGGAGCAGACTTAGGACTGCTGCTGCTCATTTTGCAGGTCCTCTCACAGCAAAGGCCAGGCAGTCTTTGAAGACCTTCAATGCAGCAGCAATGATGACATCATCAAAGGCGACTTTCAGACTGAAAACACTAATTGGTTCATGGGTTCCCACATGCTGGAACTCAATTGCCCAATCAGGTGAAAATTACATCAATCTCCCACATCCAATTGCAGTCGGGTGGATAACACGAAAAGTGGATGACACGACCCCAGCCTGCCCCAGTATCAAAATCCGGCCCTGAGTGTCTCCGCTTCCACCACTTCTGTTGGCAGCGAGTTCCAGGTCCTCACCACTCGCTGCGTAAAAACGTTTTTCCTCACGTTCCCCCTGTATCTCTTGCCCAAAACCTTAAATGTGTGTTCCCTAGTCCTTCTACCATCAACGAATGAAAACAGCTTTTCCCCGTCTAGCCTGTATTCCTTTGAGTATGGAAGATTTAGGGGGTGATCTAACTGAGGTGTTTATGATGATTAAAGAGGTCAATTGGGTCGATAGAGAGAAACTATTTCCTCTGGTGGGGGGAGTCCAGAACAAGAGGGGCATAACCTTAAAATTAGAGCTAGGCCGTTCAGGGGTGATGTCAGGAAGCACTTCTTCACACAAAGGGTATTGGAAATCTGGAACTCTCTCCCCCAAAAAGCTGTTGAGGCTGGGGGTCAATTGAAAATTTCACAACAGAGATTGATAGATTTTTGGTAGGCCAGGGTATTAAGGGTACGGAACCAAGGCGGCTAAATGGAGCTAAGCTACAGATCAGCCATGATCTAATTGAAAGGCGGAGAGGGTGGGCTCATAAACCCTTCCCAACAAATTCCGTTTCAACCACTGACGGGACTCCAGAACACACGCTAAATCCAAATTTCTCTGGTAGGGCTGGGTTCATTTTTAAATATATCGCCAAGTTTTTTTTTTAAACGCTTATATTGTTACTTCATTGCTGTTTGTTTAGAATAGGATTATTTGGTCAACTTTTGTGGTCTTTGCACAGTCAGAAAAGACAACTTTCATGGGTTTAATAAAAATGTAATAAATCAAAGCTGAAGTACTTAATGTGTACAAAGCTGGCAAAGTATTTGTTGTAATCCTACTATAATCAAGTGTCTGCTTAGCTCAGTCAATGGCACTCTCACCTCTGAGTCAGAAGATTGTGGGTTCAAACTCCTCTCCAGGATTTGCCCACATAATCTGGGCTGGCACAGAGTTGAGGGAATCCTGCATTGTTAGCGATGTTGTCATTCTGATGAGATGTTAAACCAAAGGAGAGAAGGGAGACCTCGCATCTTAACACCAGCAAAGCAGATTCACTAACCAGTTGTATTTGTGGGGTTGTAAAATGGCACACACACTCACTCACATGCACACACACACACGCACAATTACACACATTCGCACACACACTCACACTCACACACACTCTCACACTTAAATACATACGCACACTCACACTTACACACACTCACACTCACATACACACACACTCACACTTACAGGCAGTCACACACACTTACACACACACACACTCACACTTACAGGCAGTCACACACACTTACACACACACACACTCACACTTACAGGCAGTCACACACACTTACACACACACTCAGACACCCACACACACACTCACACTCACACACTCTCACACATACACACACGCACACTTACACTCACACTTACACTCACTCACACACACTCACACACTCATACTCACACACATGCACACACACACACTCACTCTCACACACACTCACACTCACACTCACACACACACTCTCACACACACTCACACAGACATGCACACACACACACTCACACACTCTCACACACAAACAAACACACACACACACACACACACACACACACACATAAAGAAAGACTTGCATTTCTATAGCACCTTTCACAACCACTGGACATCCTAAAGCGTTTTACAGCGAATTAAGTACTTTTTGAAGTGTAGTCACTGTTGTAATGTAGGAAACACAGATACACACGCAAGGTCATGACCCTCCAAAGGGCTGGAAGTGATGCTACAGTTGCATAAAGCTCTGGCTGGACCGCGTCTGGAGTACTGCGTTCAGTTCTGGGCACCACACCTCAGGAAGGATATGTTGTTCTTGGAGGGGGTGCAACGCAGATTCTAAAAAAAAGACTTGCATTTCTATAGCGCCTTTCAGGACCACCCAATGTCCCAAAGCGCTTTACAGCCAATGAAGTACTTTTGAAGTGTAGTCACTGTTGTAATGTGGGAAATGCGGCAGCCAATTTGCGCACAGCAAGCTCCCAAAAAAACAGCAATCTGATAATGACCAGATAATCTGTTTTAGTGATGTGGATTGAGGGATAAATATTGGCCAGGACACCAGGGAGAACTCCCCTGCTCTTCTTCAAAATAACACCACAGGATCTTTTAGGTCCACCTGAGAGGGCAGACGGGGCCTCGGTTTAATGTCTCATCTGAAAGACGGCACCTCCGACAGTGCAGCACTCCCGCAGCCCTACACTGGGAGTGTCAGCCTGGATTATGCGCTCAAGTTCCTGGAGTGGGACGTGAACCCACAACCTTCTGACTCAGAGGCGAGTGTGCTACCCACTGAGCCACAGCTGACACATTCAGCAGAATGTTACCAGGGCTCAAGGGGTTAAATTATGAGAATATTTTGCACAGACTAGGTTTGTATTCCCTCGAGTCTAGAAGATTCAGGGGTGAACTGATTGAGGTTTTCAAGATGAGTAAAGGAGTTGATAGGGTAGATAGAGAGAAACTATTTCCTCTGGTGGGGGAATTCCATATCAAGGGGGCATAATCTTAAAATTAGAGCGAGTCCGCATCTATTTCAATTTAATTTGTGTAAGTGGGCAGTTTATAAAGACAGTACCAGTTTTTCTCTTTGAGTGCAGTCAAATGTATCTCAAAGTATTTTTTTTTTACTCTGAACGTTTTATTAACTTTCTGTTTTGGCACAATGCACGGATCACTTGGAAAAAGTAAGATTTTTTGGACTGATAGCTCGAAGGCTTTGCTAATCTGCCTCTTACTTAGTCTGTGTGACAAACTGGTTTAAATTATATCGGCTGTCAGCACGCGTCTTATCTGTTTGAAATTCAAAGCACCTATTCGTGACCAAACTGCGGTCTGCCTCCTGAGGGAGTGGAACCTTTTAATACTCGGCCTCCCGCCTCGTTCTGTCCATCATTCGGAGGAAAATTGCAGACCTCCTCAAGGCCTTCGGAAGATTAATGGGATCAGTTCAGTTCGGGATTCTGGAGCTACTGAGGAAAGATTATGGTCGTCTTGGTTAGACTGCATAGCGTTGGGTTGAAAGAGCAACAAGAGGGGGTGGGTGGGGGGGGGGGCAAGGGCAGGAAAAAGCTCAGCTCACGCGGAGTCTGGTTCAGGGGCCACCCATCCTATTTTTCCCAAATCTTTTGGTTTATTCCGTGCCTTTCCTGAAAAATGTTGCTCTTCCCCCCCCCCCGCCCGCCCCAAGCTCAATGCGATTGCCAGGGGTTTTATGCACATTCTCTTCTGAATGAAGCAGCTTGGGTATTCAAGAGGTTGAGGGTCGGAACAAGTCCAAGTTGGTTGGCGCACACATCCCGTGGCTTGCCAATCACAAGGCTGGCACTCATCGCTGGTTTCACCCCCACAGTTGGACTGAGCAGCCCGTCTCTGCTGCATGTTTCCTGTTTATATTTTACATTTCCAATTCTCTTTCTTCTTTCTGCCTGGAATGAGAACAGGGAATTCAGCTGTCAAAGCAGGCTCTCCTGACACGGCTGTACTTTTACTGTGCGGTCTACCCAACACACAGGTCAAATTTCGAATGATTGCACTCAGATGAGGGTGAGCATAGAAACATAGAAGATAGGAGCAGGAGTAGGCCATTCGGCCCCTCAAGCCTGCTCCGCCATTCAATGAGATCATGGCTGATCATCCAAATTCAGTACCCTGTCCCTGCTTTCTCCCCATATCCCTTGATCCCTTTAGCCTTAAGAAATATATCTAACTCCTTCTTGAATATATTTAATGAATTGGCCTCAACTGCCTTCTGTGGTAAAGAATTCCACAGGTTCACCACTCTCTGGGTGAAGAAATTCCTCCTCATCTCAGTCCTAAATGGCTTACCCCTTATCCTTAGACTGTGACCCCTGGTTCTGGACCCCCCCGCCATCGGGAACATCCTTCCTGCATCTAGTCTGTCTAGTCCTGTTAGAATTTTATAAGTTTCAATGAGATCCCCTCTCATTCTTTGAAACTCTAGCAAATATAAGCCTAATCGACCCAATCTCTCTTCATACGTCATTCCTGCCATCCCAGGTATCAGGCAGGTAAATCTTCACTGCACTCCCTCCATGGCAAGAACATCCTTCCTCAGATAAGGCGACCAAAACTGCACACAATACTCAAGGTGTGGTCTCACCATGGCCTTGTACAACTGCAGCAAGACATCCTTGCTCCTGTACTCGAATCCTCTCGCTATGAAGGCCAACATACCATTTGCCTTCTTAACCGCCTGCTGCACCTGCATGCTTACCTTCAGCAACTGGTGCACAAGGACTCCCAGATCTCGTTGCACTTCCCCTTTTCCCAATCTATTGCCATTCAGATAATAATCTGTCTTCCTGTTTTTGCCACCAAAGTGGATAACCTCGCATTTATCCACATTATACTGCATCTGCCATGCATCTGCCCAATCACCCAACCTGTCCAAATCATACTGGAGTTTCTCTGCATCCTCCTCACTGCACACACGCCCACCCAGCTTTGTGTCGTCTGCAAACTTAGAGATATTACATCTAGTTCCCTCGTCTAGATCATTAATATATATTGGGCCAAAAATGCGGCCCTTGCCGGGTGAGTACGCACTGTGTACTCACCCGTAAGGCGTCCTGAAGTACCGGTTTCCTGCATGCACTGCGCATGCGTGGGAAACCGGAACTTCCGGTCTGGTGAAGGGGGCGGTTCATAGGTGAACCGTGTGCGCAGGAGAGGCTGCGTGCATGCAGCAAACTTAGTTTTTTTTTCAGGTTTCTCCGGGAGGGTAAGTATTGAAGAACCTGCGCTTTTAAAAAGGAGGCGCAGGACCCGTTTTCAACAAGGTTAGTGGTTAATTAATTATAATTTAAAAAAAATTTCAACAGGTTTATCTTTTTTAGATACTTTAAAGAAAGGTAAGTTTATTTTTAGCACTGTTAAAAAGTATTTTAATTTTTTCAAAAATTTAAATTTTTGTTTAAAGTGGTTAATTTATTTAACTATAGTTATTTTATAAATGTGATGGTTTTAAAAAAAAATTATTTGAAGTTTAGCTGTTCTTTTGGGGCCGATTTCAATTCATAGATTTGACAGGTCTTCCTGTCAAATCTATGAATGAAAGATGGTCTGCTGCCATTGGCTCTCCATGGCCCACGTGATCCCAGGGGATGCATCGCACTAACTACGCCCCTGGGACACGCACACACTGCGCGCCGGCACTTGGAGCAGGCCCAGGAGCTGAAGTTCCCGTGGGCCCAGAGGTCAACGGCAGGCGCGGTAGGTAAGAGCGCGCGCAATCCTTACGCCCGCGGCAAGCCAGAGAGGTGAATTTCAGGGCCATTGTGAATAGCTGGGGTCCTAGCACCAAGCCCTGTGGTCCCCCGCTAGTCACTGCCTGCCACTCGGAAAAAGACCCGTTTATTCCAACTCTTTGCTTCCTGTCTGCCAACCAGTTCTCTATCCAAATCAGTACCTCACCCCCAATCCCATGTGCTTTAACTTTGCACGCTAATCTCTTATGTGGGACCTTATCGAAAGCCTTCTGAAAGTCCAAATACACCACATCCACTGTTTCTCCCTTATCTATTCTACCAGTTACATCCTCAAAAAATTCCAGTAGATTAGTCAGGCATGATTTCCCTTTTGTAAATCCATGTTGACTTTGTCCGATCCTGTCACTGTTTTCCAAGTGCTCTGCTATTTCTAAGGCCACTTCGTTAAGTACCCTAGGATGTAGATTATCAGGCCCTGGGGGTTTATTGGCCTTCAATCCCGTCAATTTCCCTAACACCATTTCCCTACAAATAGTGATCTCATTCAATTCCTCCCTCTCATTAGACCCTCTGTTCCCCGACATCTCTGGGAGTTTATTTGTGTCCTCCTTTTTGGAGACAGAACCAAAGTATGTATTTAATTCATCAGCCATTTCTTTGTTCCCCATTATAAATTCTCCTGATTCTGACTGCAAGGGACCTACGCTTGACTTCACCAATCTTTTTCTCTTCACATATCTATAGAAGCTTTTACAGTCCGTTTTTATGTTCCCTGAAAGCTTACTCTCATATTCTATTTTTCCCCTCTTAATTAATCCATTTGTCCTCCTTTGCTGAATCCTAAACTGCTCCCAATCCTCAGGTTTGCTGCTTTTTCTGGCCAATTTATATGTCCTCTCCTTGGATCTTATGCTATCCCTAATTTCCCTTGTTAGTCACGGTTGATTCACCTTTTTTGTTTTATTTTTATGCCTAACAGGGATGAACAAATTCTGTAGTTCATCCATGCGATCTATAAATGTTTGCCATTGCCTATCCACTGTCAACCCTTTAAGTAACGCTCCCCAATCCACCCTAGCCAACTCATGTGAGAGGTGGCTAGTGAGATGGGGAAGTGATAATGTAGATAGAGGAGGATGGGTTAAGGTGCAAGGTAAGTTGGTGTGAGTAAGGATGTGCAGGAGTAGGGTAGGGAAGGCAGAGTGATGGGGATGTGATGAGAGGCACAGCAGGATGAGGTTGAGTGTGGCTTTGTACTAACATTTCGTGATCTACTGAGATCATTAAAAGTTTTGCGCCACTGCAGCCTGGTCCTCCTGACCACATCCCTGCTTGTGCCCTCCTGCGCAATGTGCAACCAGGCTGTGTTGGTCTCCTGGGGAGGTCTCTTCCGCCCATTGGAAGGGAAGAGGACCTCCCTGTGTGCTCTGACTCCTTCCATAAGCATATGGAGGGAGTCGAGGGAGAGCCTGGGTGCAGCCCTGTGCCTTTGTGCAGCCATTGTCAGTGTTTGCAACACCTCAATGCTGTAGAACACTGACAGCACAAATGTCAAACTAAATTTGGGCATGGTCACTTTAAGGAAACCTGCTGATGATGTGTCATAAATGACGTCATCAGACCCGCTTCCTTCAATTGGCCGGAAAACGAGCTGGGCGGTCTTAACAAGCCGTATCATTGGAAAGTAATTTCAGTGGCCGGGCTGGAGCCAGCAGCGGGGTCGGGGACCCAGCACCGACGTCGCCCGCCACGGACCCGCCGAGGTTAGTAAAACCGTGGCCGTTAACTCTGTCTCTCTCTCTCCACAGATGCTGCCTGACCTGCTGAGTATTTGCAGCATTTTCTGCTTTTATTTCAGATTCCCAGCAGCCGCAGTATCGCACTGAAGTATTTTTGTTCTTTCTTTCCTGTTCTCAATGAGACGAGTAAAGACTGGTGAAGAACAAGGCTCAGACGTTCCGCTATGGGAAGCTCGTGTGTGAACTCTGAGGCTGCCCCGCTGAAGCTCCTCCCTCTTGTGCTGGCAGAGGCATTAACGTTTATTCTTGCAAAATTGTTGAAGAGAAATACATTTCCTAAATTTCTTGATTACCCCGTCCAGCGGGCAAATCGCGTTGACACCAACTCGCCCACTGTAAGCGGTGGGGACTGTACTGAGATAGAAAGACTTGAATTTACATAGCGCAGCCAATCTGCGCACAGCAAGCTCCCACAAACAGCGATCAGTTTTACTGATGAAATGAAAACCGGTCGATGTCAATAACGGGTGGCCGACCTGCAATACAAAAGCAAAATACTGCAGATGCTGGAAATCTGAAATAAAAACAGGAAATGCTGGAAATACTCAGCGGGTCAGGCAGCATCCGTGGAGAGAGAAACAGAGTTAACGTTTCAGGTTGATGACCCTTCGTCAGAACTGGAAAAAGTTGGAGCTGTAAAAAGTTTTTAAGCAAGTGTAGGGGCAGGGAAAGTGGGGCGGGGAGGAAAGAACAAAAGGGAAGGTCTGTGATAGGATGGAAGGCAGGAGAGATTAAGAGACAAAAGGGATGATGGTGCAAGGCAAAAGGAGATGGTAATGGGACAAGTTAAGAAACAAAAGATGAGTCTAGATGAGGTGTAAATGGCACTGGCAGAATCATCAACAGCTGCCATCTGGAAAAAAAAATAGGGGCAGAGGTTATGGTCTGAAATTGTTGAACTCGATGTTGAGTCCAGAAGGCTGTAAAGATGAGGTACTGTTCCTCGAGCTTACGTTGAGCTTCATTGGAACAGTGTAAGAGGCCGAGGACGGAGAGGTCAGAGTGGGAGTGGAGCGGAGAATTAAAGTGACAGGCGACCGGAAGCTCGGGGTCACCCTTACGGACTGAACGGAGGTGTTCCACAAAGCGGTCACCCAATCTGCCAATCCTGATCTGCAATGTTAGTTTTACACCCGGGCAGAAAGTTGAAAACCCACCTCATTAAATGTTTGTACAGTAACATTGCACCATGTAATCTACTGGCTTTTATTCTTCCAGTTGATTCTGAACCCTTCAGTATGTTGCCCATTCACCTGCCTGGGACTAGAGCAGTATTCAAATCTTGGCCAGACTGATTCACAGAGAGTTCAGAGTCCTTCACAAGACCAAATGATGAGGAAGACCTTTTGACACATCTTTGATGGTCCATCCAAAATTAACCTGAGATCCCACATTGCAACATCTAATTGTTTCTTAAATAATTCCAGGGTTTTTGCCTTCGCTATGCTATCTGATGAGTCCATTCCACGTCGCTCACTCTTTGTGTGAAGAAGAAGCTTCTGTTATCTGTCCCAAAGTTACCTACTACTAGTTGGTGACCATCACTTGTCCTACTATCACAATCGAATTTAAAGTAATATTCTTCATTTCTCTTTTCAATACTATTTACAATCTAATACGTCTTTTTTTAAGATCACCTCTCGGACACCTCCTTTCGAGGCTGGAAAGCACAAGTTTCTCCAATCTTTCCTTATCAGTGTCAGCTGTGGCTCAATGGGGAGCACAGTCGCCTCTGAGTCAGAAAATTGTGGGTTCAAGTCTCACTCCAGAGCCTTGAGCACAAAAAGCTAGGCTGACACTCCAATGCAGTATTGAGGAAGTTGCTGCACTGTCGGAGGTCCCGTCTTTCGGATGAGACCTTAAACCGAGGCCCCGTCTGCCCTCTCAAGTGGTCGTAAAAGATCCCATGGCACTATTTCGAAGAAGAGCAGGGGAGTTCTCCTCAGTGTCCTGGCCAATATTTATTCCTCAACCAACATAACAAAAACAGATTATCTGGTCATTATCACATTGCTGTTTGTGGGAGCTTGCTGTGCGCAGATTGGCTGCTGTGTTTCCCACATTACAACAGTGACTACACTTCAAAAAGTACTTCATTGGCTGTGAAGTGCTTTGAGACGTCCGGTGGTCATGAAAGGTGCTATATAAATGCAAGTTCTTTCTTTATAACTCAGATCCCCGACAGTAGAGAACAGCCTTGCATCTCTTCTCTGCACTGCCTTCAATACTTGAATTGATTCCTGAAATGAGAGGGTTGTCCTATGAGGAGAGATTGAGTAGACTGGGCCTATACTCTCTGGAGTTTAGAAGAATGAGAGGTGATCTCATCGAAACATATAAGAAATAGGAGCAGGAGTCGGCCATTTGGCCCATCGAGCCTACTCCGCCATTCAATAAGATCATGGCTGATCTTCTACCTCACCTGCACTATCCCCATATCCCTTGATTCCCTTAATATTCAAAAATCTATCGATCTCTGTCTTGAATATACTCAACAACTGAGCCTCCATAGAACTCTGGGGTAGAAAATTCCAAAGATTCACCACCCTCTGAGTGAAGAAATTTCTCCTCATCTCAGTCCTAGATGGCCGACCCCTTATTCTGAGACTGTGACCCCTGGTTCTAGACTCCCCAGTCGGGGGAAACATCCTCCCTGCATCTACCCTGTCAAGCCCTGTAAGAATTTTGTATGTTTCAATGAGATCACCTCTCATTCTTCTAAACTCTAGAGAATATAGGCCTAGTCTACTCAATCTCTCCTCATAGGACAATCCCCCCCATCCCAGGAAACAGTCTGGTGAACCTTCATTGCACTCCCTCTATGGCAAGTATATCCTTCCTTCGGTAAGGAGACCAAAACTGTACACAATACTCCAGGTGTGGTCTCACCAGGGCCCTATATAAGATTCTGAGGGGGATTGACAGGGTAGATGCTGAGAGGTTGTTTCCCCTGGCTGGAGAGTCTAGAACTAGGGGGCATAGTCTCAGGAAAAGGGTTCGGCCTTTTAAGACTGAGATGAGGAGGAATTTCTTCACTGAGGGTTGTGTATCTTTGGAATTCTCTACCCCAGAGGGTTGTAGATGCTGAATCGTTGAGTATATTCAAGGCTGAGATCGATAGATTTTTGGACTCTGGGGGAATCAAGGGATATGGAGATTGAGCAGGAACGTGTAGTTGAGGTCGAAGATCAGCCATGATCTTATTGAATGGCAGAGCAGGCTGGAGGTGCTGTATGGCCAACTCCTGCTCCTAATTCTTATGTTCGTATGTGTCTTAGTGACCAAAAATAGACATAGTACTCAAGCTGAAGTCTAAGCACAATAGAGCTTGATCATGACTTCTGACTTGTATTCTATAATTTTGTCTGCATAACAAGAATAACAACTTGCATTTATATAGCGCCTTTGACATAGTAAAACTTTCCAAGGCGCTTCACAGGAGCGTTATCAGACAAGATTTGACACCGAGTCACATCAGGAAATATTAAGACAGGTGACCAAAAGCTTGGTTAAAGAGATAGGTTTTAAGGAATGTCTTAAAGGAGGAGAGAGAGACTTAGAGATTTAGGGAGGGAATTCCAGAGCTTAGGGCCCAGGCAGCTGAAGGCACGGCCGCCAATGGTAGAGCGATGGAAATCAGGGATGCGCAAGTGGCCAGAATTGGAGGAGCGCAGAGATCTCATCATCCCGTTGGCTTTGTTGATTACTGCTCTGCATTGGTTGGACTTGTTGAGCATCGTGAGACTCCTAAGTCTATATCAACTTCATCCTTAGCCATTTCAACACCATTTATGGAGCACGTCTATCTCCTATTATCCTTCCAGTGTGTAATACTTTACGCTTGTCTGCATTCAATGTCACATGTCAATGGTCTGCTCACTTACTCGTAATTTTCTTTCGTTTGTTCTGTCATTTCTGAAATAAAGAACAGAAAATGCTGGAAATACTCAGCGGGTCAGGCAGCATCTGTAGAGAGAGAAAAACAGAGTTAACGTTTCAGGTCAATGGCCTTTCGTCAGAACTGGAAACAGTTAGAGATATAACAGGTTTTAAGCAAGTGCAGAGGCAGGGAAAGGGGTGGGAGGGGAGGAAAGAACAAAAAGGAAGGTCTGTGATAGGGTGGAAGGCAGGAGAGATTAAATGACAACAGGGATGATGGGGCGAGGCAAAAGGGACAAGAAAAGAAATGAAAGAGGGGTCTAGAGGAGCAGAAAATGACAAAAACAGAATCATTACCAGCACCTGCTGTCTTCAAAGGCGTTGCCTCCTCCAGTTCCACCGATCCTCCTAGTTTAGTGTCATCTGCAAATTTGAACAATTTACATTGGGATTCTGAGTCCAAGTCACTGATATAAATTAGAAACAGGAAATATTGCCAACACTGAGCCCTCAGTACTTCCCCACTCAGTACTTGCACTCACCCTGACGTATCTCCTCCAACGAGTACTCATTGTTGTCTACCTTTCAACCAACTTCATAGCCACACTCAAGATTAGCTTTGACGCAGCTTTGAATTTAACTAGTAGCCTTTTGTGTGGACCTTTGTTAAATGACTTCGGGAAGTCCAGGTACAACATGTTGTAAGGCTTACCACAGCTCACTTGGGATGTTACTTCCTCAAAGAAGTCAAGGTGGTTAGTTAGGCAGGATCTGCTCCTTCTGAATCCACACTGACTGCTGTTCAGTAGGTTATTAATGTACAGGCAATCTTCAAGTTTACACCTGATGGTCAGTTTCATTATTTTACACAGAATTGAGCTAAAACTAATGGAGGGAAAAAGAAGGACCTGGCATGACAAAGGAAGACGATTTTTTTGCAGACAGCTTTAGCAGTGGCAGAGATGTGGTAATTCTATCTGAGAACAGAAGAGAGAGTGAGGCCAAAGAATGTCAATAGATGAAGATTAAGGGTGAACCCATTAAAGTGAAGAGGTGGCAACTGTTGGTTAGTGTAATATATGTGGGTAGAACAAATGAAGGATAGAGACACGATGAGTTGCTGGTCCATGTGCTTGTTTACTAGGCCAGAGCGCACTGAGCATGCTCATACTAAACCATGTGACAAACCATGTGATAATATATTACACTGCATTCCCCCTTAAAAAAAATTTACATATTCCCCTCTCAAATACAACAAAACTATGGTTCCACCTTTCCCAGCATTACATGTACCACGTAACAAAAACTCCTGGCTTTTGTTCTTTTAAATAAACTACAAATCCAGTTTAATAACAGGTTTGCGAAGCCTTCCTGATTTCCTTAAAGAAGGTTTTGGTGTTGAACCAATTTTCGGGCTGTTTTGTTCTGGTTCCAAACTCAAAGATGATCCTGTTTCTATCTCAGATTTGTTTGAACCTGGCACTTCAGTTTCTGAAGTCTGAACTGAGTCAAACTCATAAAAAAGAAAGACTTGCATTTATATAGCACCTTTCACGACAACTGGATGTCTCAAAGCACTTTACAGCCAAGTGAAGTAGAGTCACTGTTGTAATGTGAGAAACACAGCAGCCAATTTGAGCACAGCAAGCTCCCACAAACAGCAATGTGATAATGACCAGATAATCTGTTTTTGTTATGTTGATTGAGGGATAAATATTGGCCAGGACACCAGGGATAATTCCCCTGCTCTTCTTCGAAATAGTGCCATGGGATCTTTTACGCCCACCTGAGAGAGCAGACGGGGCCTCGGTTTAACGTCTCATCCGAAAGACGGCACCTCCGACAGTGCAGCACTCCCTCAGCACTGCACTGGAGTGTCAGCCTAGATTTATGTGCTCAAGTCCCTGGAGTGGGACTTGAACCCACAACCTTCTAGACGCAGAGGCAAGTGTGCTACTAACTGAGCCACGGCTAACACAAATGTATGTGTTCATGACCAAGTGGTTCAAGATCAAGTCTTGGTTCATCTCTAGCAGAGATCATTTGATCTACATGAACACTTCGGATGTTGTCACCAATCTCAACCAAATATCTCTTGGTTCCACCAACCTCTACTATGGTTCCAACATCCCACTTGTGTGAACTCGACTTTCAAGGGGGACTGAGAACACGAACACACTCATTTTGTTTGAAACTGCGTTCTTTCTGATTGCTGTCATCCAACGTTTCTGACTCAACTGTTTCTGTTCAACTCTTGAGGTCAAATTCGGTTGAACAAGACTCAATCGTGTTCGCAATCTCCTCTTCATCAAGAGTTCTGCTGGGGTATATCCAGTTGTAGTGTGCGGAGTAGTTCTGTACTTCAGCAAGAAATTTGCCAAACGTTGCTTCATGCTGAGTCCTGAACAACCCGGCAACACTTGCTTTTTGAGAGCTTCTTTTACTATTCTGACTGACCTTTCAGCTGCTCCGTTTGAAGCTGGAGATCTGGTGGAACGAGAGTGTGTTTGATACCATTCCATTTCATGAACTCTTGGAATAGGGCAGAATGGAACTGAGGGCCATTGTCAGAAACAAGCTCTTCAGGGTAAGCCATGACATGCGAAGATAGACCTCAACTCATCTATGGTACGTTCAGTTGCAGTATTTGAACCCATGGGCTGGATTTTGAATGACCCATGGAGTCGGGTTTGGAGGCGTGTGGGGGGTTAAATTTGCAGGGTCGGGGGTCCCGACCCCATCCCGCCTCCACGCAATTTTGACAAAATCAGTAGCGGGGTTCCCGACTCTGTCCCGCCTCCAAGAGGCGGGAGAGGCCATTAAAGCCCTTAACAAGCCCTAAATTGGCTCTGTAATGCCATTTTGAAGCGTTTTAGCTAGTTTAACCCTTTTCTGACGTGAAGTACGCCTGGTGTGAAACACTCCAGTGAAACCTGGCGGGAGCACAAGTGGACAGCTGACTATCAGCTGCAGGTCCACTATTACAACGGAGATGTGATGAAGGTAGTAGTAGTATTAGGTCTGAAAGTCGCCTCTGATGCTGCTGCATTGAATGTGTTCAGAGCATCCAGGTCCAATCACATCAAAAGCCAGGCAGGTCCTCTCTCAGCAACAGCCAGACAGTCTCTGAGACCAGGCAGACAGTCTCTGACCTGCAATGCAGCAGGAATGATGACATCATCAGAGGCGACTTTCAGACTGAAACCACTAATTAGTTCATGGTTTCCCACATGCTGGAACTCAATTGCCCAATTAAATGAAAATTGCATCATTCATCCACATTAATCTTGAGTCGGGGGGGAAACACGAAATGCGGATGACACGACCCCAACCCGACCCCAAGACAAAATCCAGCCCCATGTGTTTCACTTCAATCCACTTTGAGTGACTATCTACAAGTACCAGGAAATAATCATTTCTTTTCTCATGACTGCTAGCGTTGCCGCTAGTGGCATAGAAACTGTAGGGGGGGAATTTTATCAATGGGGGCGCGTTGGAGGTGGGTCTGCTGCTTGTCGGGTTTTAGTTCCACCTCCATCGACATCCGGCCAACCCACGCTATTTTCCCTTGATTGACCTTGTTAAGCCCGCCCTGCGGATTTAGCAAGCCAATTAAGGGAAAGCTGGTGACAGAGGACGTCAGCGTATGACGTTTCATCTGTCAAAAATTTTTGACAGATGAATTGTCATTGTTTGAGAGCTTAGAGAAGCTGTCAAACACTGACATTCTCTGTTGTTTGATGAGTCCTTGTGTTCAAGACTCACCAAACCTATTTTCTTAGCAGAAAGCAGACGGCTGTTGCATCGGAGAATGTAGCAGCCCTTCTGTCATCTCTGCCGTGGAGATGCCGGAGCCTCCGGATCCCCAACGATTGAAGCCTGCAGGAAGAAACAAAGGTAAGGAAACTTTTTCTAACACTTTTCACTCACCTCACATACTTACCTCTCCACACTTACACACATCACTTACCTTCACAGCGCACTTTTCAAACCCTCTGACCCCCGCAGACCCACTGCCCGCCTCGCTGACCCTGGCGGGGTTTCCCGACATCGGGAAGCCTGCACTTCTGTTGGAAAAATGGGGATAATCCTCTTAACTACCTGTTAACAAGCAGTTAAGTGGTTGTAATCCCCTTCCTGCCTCGAGGAGACGGGACCCGGTGCGGGTCGGCTACCCGCCTCCTGGGAAGATGGCATGGAGGCGGGTTGGGGGTGGGATGGGTACCCGCCCCCAGATTCTGCCATTTTCCCAGCAGTCCCGCCTCCAAACCCGCCTCCCCAGGGCTGGGAAAATCGCCCCCTTGATGCCTAGATCTTCAATATCATGTGTGTTCAATATTGTGAACGCCTCCCTTTTGTCATCGCTGCTTTGCATTGCCACTAGACTGGTTCTTACTTCCTGTTTTCGATCTAGCTCTGCAAGCTGTTGAAATATGGCCTTGCTTCTGGCAGTGAAAACACTTCACATTTCTGTATTGGCAGGACTGTGGTGAGTGATTTCCATTGCAGTGATAACAATTCACTGAACTGCTCTCACCGACATGTTTTTGACTTGGTCTCACAGCTTTAGGTTCGGCGGTGGCTTTGTGACTGTAGACCTCAGCTGCACTAGTCACTTGAGTTGGACGGAGCTCCCTAGCATTCTTAGACGCCATCTCCATAGATAGGGAAATTTTGCATGCTGTGTCAAACGTTAGGTTCAGAGTGTTCAGTAACTTCGACTGTGTGCGCTCATCCACCAGTCCACACACAAACGTATCTCGCAACGCACGATCCAAAAATGTGCCGAAGTTACAATGCAGAGACAGGTTTTTAAGAGCTACAATGTACTCACTAATGGTTTCACTTTGTTTTTGGTTTCTGGTACCAAACTTATAGCTCTCTGCTATTTCTAACCGGTTTGGGTCGAAATCATCCTCGAGTTTCTCGACAATATCTTCAAACGACACATCCTTCGCTTTCCCTGGCGCGAGTAGGTTTGTCAACGTTCCGTAGACATCTGGCCAAATCTCTGTTTGAAAAATTGTTGTTTTCCGTTCACAAATTAATTTTGAGCTTGAACATTCTCATCAGCACCTTCGGTCTCAATAATGTTATTGGCCTTAAAAAACATCTCCATCCGCTCAATGTAAGAACTGAATGGTTCGCGAGCTCGGTCATACAGGCCGAGGCTTCTGATGAATCCCGTAGGCGTGCCCATGATTGTCTCGATCAGGTCGAACAGTGACTCAGCACGGTAACTGTGTACCTGTGAGAATCAACGCTGCTGTTGCTGTGTAAACATACACGCGAAGGCAAAGCACAGACGATTCTGCATCAGCATTAACAGTAAAACATCGCAAAAAATTCAGTTTAGGTGTCACAAATTCACCTTAAACTTGTCCACTCGAATGTTGAGCACTGAGTCCTTCGATGATCCCTAAAAATGGCTTTGGGATCCCATTCTCGCCGCCAAAATGTAATATATGGGGTAGAACAAATGAAGGACAGAGACACATTGGGCCAGAAATTGATCTGGCTCTGTTCCCGCGGGTGTAAGGAGCAGGCTGCCGTTTCGTCTTTTCCACGGAGAAAATTCATCTTCTGGCTGATTGAGTGCAGGGCAGCGTATGACGTCACACTGCCCTGCAGCGCAGCGTGCGCGTTGCATTGCGTGCGATGTGGAGTGAAGACACGCCCATTAAGGTCTCTTTTCCATAGGCCACGCCCCCGATTTTTTTCTCCACTGAAACCATTGTACAGCTGCTGAAGACACAGTTTTCTCACTGTTTTAGGTGGAATTTGCAGCAAGTAGGATTTAAATGCATGGTTTTGTAAACTTTTAAAGATTTTTAGTATAATTTGAGTAATGTTAAACATTTGCAAAGAGATTTAAAGTAATTTAAATAGTTTTAAAAGCACAGAAATCATTTTTTTCAGAGATTTAACTGTTTATAATCAGCAAACGAAAATGGCTGCTATCAGCACTATCCAATTTATCAAAAGAACACAGAATTTCAGTGATGATGATCTCCGTACACTTCTTGACGAGGTAGAATCGAAACGTTCACGGATAATTGGAACTCAGAAGTCCAAGCCGCCGCGAAAAGGCCAAATGGCAGCGTGGAAAGAGGTTGCTCAAAGTGTGAGCGCAACCTCGACCATTCCACGTACAGCTGAGCAATGTCGCAAAAAATTCAGCGATTTATATCGAACGCTGAAGGTTTGTATAGTTATAACAAAAGTCAATGTTAAAATGTCTTAACATTTAAATGAAAAGCCTTGAAAAAGTGTTTGTTTGCTAAGCTGAGTTAACTGAAGTCACAAGATGCTCCCATAAATTTTTATGGCTTTTGTAGCCAGGCAAGTCTCATAAAATGCTAATGTCATCTTGATTGAAATGCTTTGAGTTGCTTACTGAGTCCTCTTGAAGGACTGTTGCAGAAACCCAATGTGGAAGTGCAGCTTAGTAAAATAAATGAGTCTCTTGAAGGACTCATGCGAATAATTTCTGCTGCAATTACTGTGACTCCATCAGAACCAACCTTACCTGCTCCCAGCGCAGAATCAGTGCAGGTCCAAGAGCCACCAACGATGATGCAATCAAGAAAGCGCAAGAGACGTTAGGGTGTTGCATGTTCCACAATGCACATCCATTGACCCTCAGGAATAGTTTATTTGTGGTTAAATTTTTCAAGTGTTTAATTTTTAGTTTTATTTAAAACTTACATGTTTACATTTTTCTTTATTTATATATATATTTGACACTGAAACTGAAAGTTAGCTTTTCATTGAAAAAGTACAGCCTTTAGTCACTTTATAAAAATTCAAATTGTTTATTTTCACAAAAAAATTGAACATTTAAACTTGTTTACATTTAGGAAAGAGTTATTTCCCATCTTGAATGTCTTTACTGCATTAACGAAGCAAAAAAGTTACTGAGAACTGTTAACAAATTTTTAAAAAACCTATTTCTGTTTACGATTGTTTACAAAGTTGAAAAGTAGCTAGTTAACATTGAAAAGTTATAAACTATGTAAAGCAACAATGAACCTCAGAAGTCTGTAATGCTGCAATAAAAGAGCACTGTTTCACTTTAAATTGTGTCTGTACCTTTATTTGCCTTGCTGGTGGAGAGGGAGGGGGAGAGGGAGGGGGAGAGGGAGGGGGAGGGGGAGAGGGAGGGGGAGGGGGAGAGGGAGGGGGAGAGGGAGAGGGAGGGGGAGGGGGAGAGGGAGGGGGAGGGGGAGAGGGAGGGGGAGGGGAGAGTGAGGGGGGAGGGGGAGAGGGAGGGGGGGGGAGGGGGGGGGGGGGGGGGGGGGGGGGAGGGGGAGGGGGAGGGGGAGCGGGAGCGGGAGGTACAAGGCGACACTACCTCGTGAAGGTGTTGGCTACCAGCTGCTCCCGAGCAGCCTTACTTTGAGCAGCAGTTGGCTCTTCCCCATCGTGCCTTCCCACAGGCACATTGGCATTGTCCACGTCCTCCATTTCTGCAGGTAGTTCATCTGCAGCGTTAAGGGTCAGTCCTTCCTGCAGGGCAAAGTTATGCAAAGCACAACAGGCCACCACAATCTTTGCCACTTTCTGAGGAGAATACTGCAAGGTCCCCCCTGACCTGTCCAGGCACCGGAAGCGTGATTTCAGAACTCCAATTGTCCTCTCCACCACTTGCCGTGTGGACACGTGTGCCTGGTTGTATCTCTCCTGAGCCTCATTATTGGTCTTGCGGTAGGGAGTCATCAGCCATGGTCTTAGCGGGTAGCCCTTGTCGCCCAATATCCATGCGGATCCTGGAGGCAATGTGTTGAGGACGCCATATAAGTCAGAGTTACGGAGGACGTTTGCAAAAGGGCATCTTTCTCTCACACAGGCTTCCTCCTCAAACTGAAAGTTGTAATGAAAAAATGGAAATAGTTGTTAAAGTAACTTTAGTTAAGTGAGTGGCTATAAAATCAGGTCAGGCTATGGTGGGATACGTGCGCTATCAGCTTGGGAACACATCTACCCGCCACACGGCTGATTTTCCAAAACTGTAACATTTTCATAAATTCATACATACATACATACATACTTACTTACTCATTTTCATCTTTAAAACTTTTGGAAACGTAAACAGTTCATTTTTAAACTTTCATTTTCACAGATAGATACCTAAATATGCCTTGTACACACCCACAGTTGCTATACTACTCCAAATGGTCAAAACCCGTTTTTAAAATTTTTTTTTTAAAACTCTTAACTTATATAAGACTTCATTTAAAACTTTTGTGTCTTTCAGATTTAAAAAACTCACCTCAGTAGCCACACTCCAAAAGGATTTCTTCCTCCTACTATCTCGGTAAATGTATAAATGGCTGCTGCTCCTGGTTTTAAAATGTGTAACTGCTAGGAGCTTACACACACTACTCTCATTCACAAAATACATGAATTTTCCGACGCACGCGCAGAATCACCAGCCCACGCGATTACTCGCATATCCATGAAACTGACCAGACATGAAGTGCCGGTTTTCAGCGCATGCGCAGTGCATGCAGAAAACCGGCAATTGCAGAGGGAATACGCGAATGTACGCAGTGCGTACTCTCGCGCACCAGGATGAATTTTTGGGCCAATGAGTTGCAAGTCCACGTGCTTGTTTTACTAGGCCAGAGCGAACTGAGCATGCTCATACTAAACCATGTGACAAACCATGTTACAATACATTACAGTTAGAGCTGCAGAAGACATGACGAAACTCTGAAGAATTGGAAGATTTCAACCGATTCATCCGATGACAAGAAGGAGGATGAGTTACAGAGATAAAAACAGGAAGTGCTGGAAACACTCAGCAGGTCAGGCATGATCTGTGGAGAGAGAAACAGAGTTGACGTTTCAGGTCGATGACCTTTCATCAAGTTATGGAGATCCGGCCAATGCACGGTGAGAGGAATGGAAGTTGTGTACACCGGCGGTGCAAGATCTGAAAAATGGCCACGCAGACTGAAATCATCAACAGAAAAACGGATAGGTTGAATGGTGAATGAACGTATGGGGTGGGGTTGATTTGGAGAAGGAACGCGGTAGTGGAAGAGCCTGAATGGAAACATATGCTGCCCTTGACTTCCACATATGTTATAGGTTACCAAAACAGTTAGACTGAATCTGGAACTTATCCATGGTGTTCATTTTAATGTAGGTTGTAAGGTTAGATTGATGTCCTGCAGTTTTACTAGATTAAAGTAGGGGGTCTGACAGAAAATTCGTCGATTATCTTCTTGGATAGTTTGTCGCGTACCTTAGGGTATTGGGTAGAGTCCAATTGAATGAGTTGCATGATCTGATTTCCTTTCCAATGCACTTATGATATTATTTCATTTAAAAATATTGATGGGCCCTGATTTTAGTCGAGATATATCTGTCTGTAATATAGGAAAAATCTTGTGCGGAGCGTGCACTTCCTGTTAGCGTCCTGTCACATTTTGGACGTCACGCTCAAGTTTAGTGTATCCTCTGACTCACCACAAGCGATACCATGGAGAGCTGCTACAGTGTTACAGTGTGACCTGTTTACATAGCAAATTCCCATTAGAAATGTAGACACAGGAATTTGTACTGATAAAAGAATTGACATATAAGTGTGACAGAAACGTGACAGCAGGAGGTGAGGCTTTGTAGACAGGAAGTGCGTGCAGATGTGAGAGTTTTAATATACTGTAGGTATTACGTACTGGCAGAGCTCCTGTGGTGTTCCTCGCAGTGAGTCTGAGGTTTAATAAGCACAGGGGTGTTGTGCCAATTAGTATTACCAGGGACACTGACCTATCAGCATTTGGTGAAGCCCTAGACTTAGGACCACTGGGAAGGAGACCTGAGCTCTGGCAGTTATTACAATGGGGCTCAGGGACTGATACTATTTTCAGGGGGATACAGTAGGAGCGAGGTCCCAGAGTTCTAGGATTCACTGCACAGGGAGAATCTAAAAGCACTGGCACAGGTCCGGGGAGCTGGGATCAGTGTGCGAGGGGTCCGGGGAGCTGGGATCAGTGTGCCAGGGGTCCGGGGAGCTGGGATCAGTGTGCGAGGGGTCCGGGGAGCTGGGATCAGTGTGCCAGAGGTCCGGGGAGCTGGGATCAGTGTGCGAGGGGTCCGGGGAGCTGGGATCAGTGTGCCAGGGGTCCGGGGAGCTGGGATCAGTGTGCGAGGGGTCCGGGGAGCTGGGATCAGTGTGCGAGGGGTCCGGGGAGCTGGGATCAGTGTGCGAGGGGTCCGGGGAGCTGGGATCAGTGTGCCAGGGGTCCGGGGAGCTGGGATCAGTGTGCGAGGGGTCCGGGGAGCTGGGATCAGTGTGCGAGGGGTCCGGGGAGCTGGGATCAGTGTGCGAGGGGTCCGGGGAGCTGGGATCAGTGTGCCAGGGGTCCGGGTAGCTGGGATCAGTGTGCCAGGGGTCCGGGGAGCTGGGATCAGTGTGCCAGGGGTCCGGGGAGCTGGGATCAGTGTGCCAGGGGTCCGGGTAGCTGGGATCAGTGTGCGAGGGGTCCGGGGAGCTGGGATCAGTGTGCCAGGGGTCCGGGTAGCTGGGATCAGTGTGCCAGGGGTCCGGGGAGCTGGGATCAGTGTGCCAGGGGTCCGGGGAGTTGGGATTACTGTGCGAGGGGTCCGGGGAGCTGGGATCACTGTGCGAGGGGTCCGGGGAGCTGGGATCAGTGTGCGAGGGGTCCGGGGAGCTGGGATCAGTGTGCGAGGGGTCCGGGGAGCTGGAATCACCGTGTGAGGGGTCCGGGGAGCTGGGATCACTGTGTGAGGGGTCCGGGGAGCTGGGATCACTGTGCGAGGGGTCCGGGGAGCTGGGATCACCGTGCAAGGGGTCCGGGGAGCTGGGATCAGTGTGCGAGGGGTCCGGGGAGCTGGGATCACTGTGCGAGGGGTCCGGGGAGCTGGGATCAGTGTGCGAGGGGTCCGGGGAGCTGGGATCAGTGTGCGAGGGGTCCGGGGAGCTGGGATCAGTGTGCGAGGGGTCCGGGGAGCTGGGATCAGTGTGCCAGGGGTCCGGGGAGCTGGGATCAGTGTGCAAGGGGTCCGGGGAGCTGGGATCAGTGTGTGAGGGGTCCGGGGAGCTGGGATCAGTGTGCGAGGGGTCCGGGGAGCTGGGATCAGTGTGCCAGGGGTCCGGGGAGCTGGGATCAGTGTGCAAGGGGTCCGGGGAGCTGGGATCAGTGTGCGAGGGGTCCGGGGAGCTGGGATCACTGTGCGAGGGGTCCGGGGAGCTGGGATCAGTGTGCGAGGGGTCCGGGGAGCTGGGATCAGTGTGCGAGGGGTCCGGGGAGCTGGGATCAGTGTGCGAGGGGTCCGGGGAGCTGGGATCAGTGTGCCAGGGGTCCGGGGAGCTGGGATCAGTGTGCGAGGGGTCCGGGGAGCTGGGATCAGTGTGCGAGGGGTCCGGGGAGCTGGGATCAGTGTGCGAGGGGTCCGGGGAGCTGGGATCACCGTGTGAGGGGTCCGGGGAGCTGGGATCACTGTGCGAGGGGTCCGGGGAGCTGGAAGCATTAGAAAATGGGGATCTCAGGGCTTTGGAGCATTTGTGGCTGTTCTGGGATGAGGAAGCACTCGGAATTAGGTCTAGGGGTTTGTGAGCAGAGCCTAGAATGTGGGAGTGAAGTTGAATAGGAAGCTCCAGAGGACTCGAAGGATTGGAGAGAGGGATTTGGAACATTGGGGGACAGAGTATTGGAGGTTGCTGAGTTCTGGCAGTATGGGGGAGAGCAGGGTCACGCAGCCTTGTGTGAAAGAAGAAAAAACTTGCCTTTATACAGCACCTTTCGCAACCTTGGGACGCCTAAAGCGCTTTACAGCCAATGAAGTACTTTTCGAAGTGGAGTCACTGTTGTAATGTAGGAAACACGGCAGCCAATTTGCACACAGCAAGATCCCACAAACAGCAATGAGATAATGACCAGATAATGTGTTTTAGGTGGTGGTTGAGGATAAATGTTGGACAGGACAACTGGGTGGACTCCCTTTCTCTTCTTCAAATATTGCCCTGGTATCATAGGTCCACCTGAGAGAGTGGACGGCGCTTCGGTCTCACCCGAAAGACGACACATCCGACCGTGCAGCACTTCATCATTACTGCACTGGGAGTGTCAGCCTGGATTATATGCTCAAGCCTCCGGAGTGGGACCTTCTCACTCAGAGACAAGGGTGCTACCCACTGAGCCTTGACTGGCACTCATGGCAGGAGAGCCAGAAGAACCCAAACTACCATTGGCTCCTTTTGATTCATCAGAACTCAACACTCCACCATGAGGTGCGGATCATTAGATCAGTCTGGATTTCAGCACCGTGAGGATGCAGGGGGAGAGGGAGATCGCGTAGGGCGGTGTATTAGGAGCGCAAGGAGAACAAGAGCGGAAAGATCAGCGAGCAAGAGGTGTCGGGAGTCAACTTTTGTACCTGTCCCTCCTGTTGTACATCCCCTGTATCCACCTTTTAACGGTGGGGGAACTAATTTCATACCGGACCATAGTGGGAATCATAAAATAAGAGACATCAGGGAAATGGAGATGGTTGGAGATCTAAATGGGTATTGAGTACAAAAGTAGAGAAGTTATGCTGAACCTTTATAAAGTGCTGGTTAGGCCGCAACTGGAGTATTGCGTCCAGTTCTGGTCACCACACTTTAGGAAAGATGTGAAGGCACTTGAGAGGGTGCAGAGGAGATTTACCAGAATGGTTCCGGGGATGGGGGATCTGATCTACAAGGACAGGTTGGAGAAGCTGGATTTGTTTTCATTAGAGCAAAGGAGGTTGAGGGGTGATTTGATAGAGGTGTACAAGATTATGACGGGTTTGGATAGGCTAGACGGGGAAAGGCTGTTCCCACTAGTTGATGGTACAAGGACTAGGGGACACAGATTTAAGGTTTTGGGCAAGAGATACAGAGGGGATGTGAGTAAAATCTTTTTTATGCAGCGAGTGGTGAGGACCTGGAACTCGCTGCCGACGAAGTGGTGGAAGCGGAGACACTCAATGTTTTCAAGGGGAGACTGGATAGGCACTTGAGGGAAATAAACTTGCAGGGCTATGGGGATAGAGCGGGGAACTGACTGGATTGCTCTACAGAGAGCTGGCGCGGACTCGATGGGCCAAATGGCCTCCTTCTGTGCCGTAATGACTCTATGTTATGACTCTATGTCCCACTCCAGAGACTTGAGCACAAAAATCTAGGCTGACACCCCAGTGCAGCACTGCGGGAGCGCTGCACTATTCGGAGGTGCTGTCTTTCGGATGAGATGATTGGACTCTCCGGGAATCAAGGGATATGGTGATCGGGCGGGAAGGCAGAGTTGAGGTAGAAGATCAGCCATGATCTTATTGAATGGTGGAGCAGGCTTGAAGGGCCTAATTCTTTTATGTACTTATGCTCCCAGCCATCAGCCTCTCCCTGATCCATTCGAAACACCCTGCGTTTCCCTCAGACAACCCCGCTCCCCCACCCCCACCGCCCCCAACATCCCTCCACCACTTTCTCCACCACCAGCCAGTTTCTATCTTTAGATTCCTTGCTTTAAAACATTTATAATGGTGGATATTCTGGTTTCTGAACATTATCAGGAGCAGTAGGGTGCACAACCTCCCGAATAATACAGCTGGCATTGAACCAGTAGTGGAAAATGTACACTTTATTGCACTATTAGTTGGTTTGCCAGCTTATGTAGACTTTGATAAACAGAATTTTCCACAAACAAAAAATAAACCCTCATAAAATGCTCAAAAATGTATTGTTGATGCAGTTTCCAAGTTTTATTTTATATTAAAATTCCTTCTGCCTCAAAAATAGCACAGAAGAGAACATTTTCATTGGAAATGAATGACTACAAAGGAATCCATTCTCAATAAACCATGTTTGCTTTCCCTTCTAACCATCAACAAAGTGACCACAGCTGCACGCCTCACAGGTGTCGTCTGTATTAGGAAGACAATGCTTGTCAGTAAATTTATACAAATGCCTTTGAGATAAAGCTTTGAGAATTCGACCTTCTCTTCTTTCTGAAAACCTTTTTGGGGGAAAAAGGCAAAGGAACTCCTCAAATCCTTGCAGGAAAAGGGAACGTACCTTTCTATCCTCAGTTCATGGTGAAGCACAGATTCAGAGGAACATCGGAACAGGAGGAGGCCATTCAGCCCCTCGAGCCTGTTCCGCTATTCAATGAGCTCATGGCTGATCTACGATCTAACTCCATATCCCCGCCTTTGGCCCATATCCCTTAATACCTTTGGTTGAGAAAAATCTATCAATCTCCGATTTAAAGTTAACAACTGATCTAACATCATCTGCCGTTTGCGGAAGAGAGTTCTGAACTTCTATCACCCTTTGTGTGTAGAAGTGTTTTCTAATTTCACTCCTGAAAGGTCTGGCTCTAATTTTTAGACTATGCCCCCTAGTCCTAGAATCCCCAACCAGCGGAAATAGTTTCTCTCTATCTACCCTATCAGGTCCCCTTAATATCTTGAAAACTTCAATCAGATCACCCCTTAACCTTCTAAATTCTAGGGACTACAACCCTAATTTGTGTAATCTTTCCTCGTAATTTAACCCTTGGAGTCCGGGTATCATTCTGGTAAACCTACGCTGCACTCCCTCCAAGGCCAATATATCCTTCCTCAGGTGCGGTGCCCAGAACTACTCGCAGTACTCCAGGTGTGGTCTAACCAGGGCTCTGTATAGCTGCAGCATAACTTCTACTCCCTTGTATTCTAGTCCTCGAGATAAAAAGGCCTCCTCCATTACCATTTTGATTAATTTTTGTACCTGTTCATGACATTTTAATGATCGATTCCTCCCTGAAAATCCTGTGCATGGTGGGGATATTTAGGCAGGAATGTTATCTTGGAGGCGGGTAGGGAGCGGTGGGTGGGGGTGTCTGGAATGCAGACGGGAAACCCAAGAGAACGGGTTTCCCTCAGGCCCTGCTAAATTTAACGGCAGGGCCTGATTTAAATTTGTTTTATCTGTTTCACGCCCGCAGCCAGGCAGATTGAGAGGCTGTCTGGCTGTCGGGCGGGCAGGCCTGGGGAGCAGAGAGGAGGAAGGCCAGGATCGTCGGGGGGGGATCGGGGCCAGGATCGTAAGCGGTGGGTGGGGGGGTTGGAAGGCCGGATGGGGGGGTCGGAAATTGTGGGGAGTCGGAAGTCGATCCGGTGTGGGGGAATCGGAGTCCTGTGAGGTGGAAACAGAGCCCTCAGGAGTGGAAATTGGAGGCGGGGTGTGGGGGAATCGGAGGCCTTGGGGAGGATTAGAGGCTTGGGGGGGGATCGGGGGATGGGGGGAGGTCAGTAAGGTCGGGGGTATGTCCGATCGTGGGGGATGGGTGAGGCAGGGACGCTGGGTCCTGCAGGTAAGTGGAAAGGCACTTACCTCCTAGATCCAGCAGTCCTCGCCTTCCTTCAGCTGGCGGGTCCCCCGAGGCCCGGGAAACCCGCCCGCCCAGAGTTAAATTAAAAATGGTGGATCACCATGGGGCACGCAGCCTCATTATAATGGGCCAGAAATTCATCTCCCTGACTTCCCGCGGGTGCAAGGATCGCGCGCGCACCTACCTACCGCGCCTGCCGTTGACCTCTGGGCCCACGGGGACTTCAGCTCCTGGGCCTCCTGCAGCTGCCAGCGCGCAGTGCTTGTGTATCCCAGGGGCGTAGTTAGTGCGATGCGTCCCCTGGGATCACGTGGGCCATGGAGAGCCAATGGCAGCAGACCATCTTTCATTCATAGATTTGACAGGAAGACCCTGTCAAATCTATGAATACAGATCGGCCCCAAAACATCCCTAAAACTACAAATACATTTTTTAAAAAACATCACTTTTTTAAAATAACTATAAATTACATTAATTAACTATTTTAAACAAAAATTCAAATTAAAAAAAAATTATTAACATTTTTTAACGGGGCTAAAACTAAACTTACCTTTCTTTAAAGTAATTAAAAAAGATAAATCTGTGAAAAAAATGTTTAAATTTTAATAAAATCAACACTTACCTTGTTAAAAGAAGGCCTTGCGCCTCCTTTTTCAATGTGTATCTTCTCCGTGTTTACCCTCATGGAGGAACCTGTAAAAAAACCCGAAGTGCAAGGCGAACGCGCTGGCCCTCCGGCGTGCGCGTTCGATCTCTGAACCCCCTTCCTTCAGGGGAACGGAAGTGCCGGTTTCCCGCGCATGCGCAGTGCATGCAAGGAAACTGGCACTGTCGTTCCGTCCACGTGTGAGTACATAGTGCGTACTCACCCAACAACAGACGAATTTCTGCCCCATTATGTAAAGTGCCAACCTGCCTCCTGTGAGCAGGTTGGCTACGCCCCACGCGCCACCCCACTCGTCCCGCCCCACGTTAAAACCGGAAGTGGGCGGGTTGGAGGCGTGTTGGGGTCTGGATTCAGATTTCTAACTCTTTAGCCTCCCACCCGACCCAAACACACCCATTTATTTGGGGTTAAAATTTCCCCCTTAGACTCTGGTTGAAAGCTCTGGAAACAGTTGTGAAGGTAAAACAATAACCCAGTGACAGCATGTGAAGGAATAAGCCATATAACCTATTCAGAAAAATACACTATTTTATGAAAGAATTCTGGCCTTATTAAAACATGATAAACTGGGTTTGGAAATTTAGAAACTTAACTATGAAATAGCTGTGAAAGCATTCTGGCTATTGAGATAAGACAGTTGTTGACCCTGATTAAAGAACCTTATTGAAACAGAAGGTGCATGGCTCCGACAGGCTGACCTTTGGGAACAAAAACAATGGTTCACCCAAAGGTTTTCTAATTTAAACTTCGTAAAGATGGCACATAAGATAAGGAACATCTGCCCTCGTAAAGATGACATAAAATAAGGAACACCTGCCCTTCACACCGTTTTTATATGGTTAACCCAGAACACATGGAGATGAGACAAGATTCTGGAATATTACAAGCTGATGTGGCAGTAAGAATTGCAGAGGTCGGCAGAAAGATGAATAGGGATAATTGACTTGCGTCAGCAGAAACTTTAAAGCAAATACCACTGATAAAGGGTATAAATATTGAAGCCTCAAATGGGATATCAGAGTCGCTTTAATCAGGCAAGGCGATTCTCGGCTACAGAGGTGGCTCTGGGGTCTCCAACTCTTTGTACCTCGGGGATCAAAGGTATTTGATATTGATGGATATCCTGTATAGAAAACTTTAAGAACTGTAATACTGTAGCAAAGTTAAGATTTAAAAGTAAGATTCTCTGTTAATAATAAGATAGTATTTTTTCTCTTTTTAGAATTGTTAACGTTGCGATTGACTGATTCACCAACTGTAAATTGCATGTCGGTTCTTTAATAAATCTCTATATATTTTTAGAATTGTCTCACTTAAGTCTTCTGTATCAATAACTCGCAAACTCAATCTCTGTACACTCTTTGGTGAAGAGTTATAGAATTCTGAAGGAGTTCTCCGGACCCTCATAATATCCGGGACGTTACAGTCTAGCTAAACTTATTAAAAGCGCTATCTGGAGGACGGTAACATTCTCGGGTTGTTCCATTCCTTTAGGGAGAGATGGTCCGGACCTTTAGACCCAATTAAGCATCTTTAGGATTCGGCTACCTCAAACTTTAGTTGAAAGTGAACATCTGAAAAATACGCCTGATCCGGGATAGCCCCAAAGGGGCTAAGACTAGTAAATATCCCTTCAACACGGTGGCATAGTGGTTAGCACTGGTGCCTCACAGCGCCAGGGACGCGGGTTCGAATCCGGCCTCGGGTGACTGTCTGTGTGGAGTTTGCACATTCTCCCCGTGTCTGCGTGGGTTTCCTCCGGGTGCTCCGGTTTCCTCCCACAGTCCAAAAATGTGCGGGTTAGGTTGATTTGGCTATGATAAATTGACCCCTAGTGTTCGGGGGGGATTAAATATGTGGGGTTACAGGGATGGGCTGGGATATGTTAGGGGGAATTAAATACGTGGGGTTACGGGGATAGGGTGGGATATGTGTCGGTGCAGGCTCGATGGGGATTCTGTGTGAGAAAGCAGGGACAGGGTACTGGATTTGGATGATCAGCCATGATCGTATTGAATGGTGGAGCAGGCTCGACGGGCCGAATGGCCTACTCCTGCTCCTAGTTTCTATGTTTTCTATGTTTAAACAAGGCTTTTGAGACAGTTTGGGTGAAAGCTTCAATAAAGTGCTGAAACCCACAGAAGACAATCCAATAAGTAAATTGAATCGTTGTGAAAATTTGCTCAACTCTTAATCGGGAATTTAGAAATTTCAATGACGAAGAAAAATAGCCTTTTTTTTTTACAAAATGAGATTCTGAGCGATTTAACTGGTTCATCAACAAACTGTGACAAAAGAAATATTTACATGTGGGGTTTTGCCTTATTCTTTGTGCAGTTTCCGTATAACGAGTGGCTGATTCGATATCAACCGTTTGACACCGTGATCCCAAATTTAAATGACCTGTGGTGAGTCGCTCCTGTAATTTAAGAACATAAGAATTAGGAGCAGGAGTAGGCCATACGGCCCTTCGAGCCTGCTCAGCCATTCAATAAGATCATAGAATAGAATCATAGAATGGTTACAGCGCAGAAGGAGGCCATTCGGCCCGTCGAGCCCGTGCCGGCTCTCTGCAAGAGCACTTCAGCGAGTCCCGCTCCCCCCGCCCTGTCCCCATAGCCCAGCAAATTCTTTTCCTTCAGGTACTTATCCAACTCCCTTCTGAAAGCCTCGATTGAGTCTGCCTCCACCACCCTCTCAGGCAGTGCATTCCAGATCATAACCACTCGCTGCGTAAAAACGCTTTTCCTCATGTCGCCTTTGGTTCTTTTGCCAATCACCTTAAATCTGTGCCCTCTGGTGCTCGACCCTCCCGCCAATGGGAACAGTTTCTCTCTATCTACTCTGTCCAGACCCATCATGATTTTGAACACCTCTATCAGATCTAATATGTGAGCACTCGTTCACAACTACCAAGGGTAACAGAGGAACATCGTAGCACAGGTTAGCAGAATTAATAGAGCACTGGCCCAGGACTTAATCAATTAGTAGGGCAGTAGGCATCAGAAAATGAATGACTTATTGGTGAAACAGGCAGCACCAATCTATGTATACATTCAGAGAGCACTGGCAGCGGAAAGCTAATGAACTGGTAGAGCGGTGAATCAATAAATTAATGGAGCAGCAAATTAATTAATGGAATAGCAGGCACCAGTGAATTAATAAATGAATAGAAGAGCAGGAACTAGGTTGTGGGCACCGGGAACACCAGTCAATCAGCAGGGAAGCAGAAATGTACCTTTTATAAGTCGATGTATGTTGCCATTATCCTGCAATATTGTACTGATTGTGACTTTGAGCAGGGTAGACAGTGGGGAAGAGGCAAAGCCAAGAGACATCAGGAGGCCGAGAAAAAAAAATGGTGTCTTTTTTATTTTGTGTGACATTTTTGTTTGTTGATTATAAGAATATTGGAGGTGGGGGGGAAAAGAAAGCCGGTTTGACTGGACGGGACTGGTGGTCATGTGATGAAACCGCCGGGAATACAACCAATCAGTGTTGGCAAGCCTAGGGTGGAAGCAGATCAGAGTCTTAGGTCAATAGAAGGAAAAAAAAAGAAAAAGAAAGACTTGCATTTATATAGCGCCTTTCACAACCACCAGACATCCCAAAGCGCTTTACAGCCAATGAAGTACTTTTTGAAGTGTAGTCACTGTTGTAACGGGGCAGCCAATTGGCGCACAGCAAGCTCCCACAAACAGCAACGTGATAATGACCAGATAATCTGTTTTTAGAGATGCTGATTGATGGATAAATATTGGCCAGGACACCAGGGATAACTCCCCTGCTCTTCTTCGAAATAGTGCCGTGGGATCTTTTACATCCACCCGAGAGAGCAGACGTGGCCTCGGTTTAACGTCTCATCCAAAGACGGCACCTCTGACAGTGCAGCGCTCCCTCAGCACTGCACTGGAGGGTCAGCCTAGACTTTTTTTTGTGCTCAAAGTCTCTGCAGCAGGACTTGAACTCGCAACCTTCTGCGTTCAGAGGTGAGAGTGCTACGCACTGAGCAACAGCTGACACTGGGCTGACAGCAGCGTAGCGCAGTGCCTTTTGGGTCAGGGCAGCAGGTTGAAAGGCCAAAGCCCGTCTCGGGGAACCGGCCTTGGGTTGACAAACCAGGCCAAAGGGTGGGAGAACGGGGAATGCACGACAACGAGGACAGGTCACCTTAAATGGCCAATAGCTAAGGCAGGGAGAGGGGAGGCCGGTGAAAAGATAATAAAATTAAATAAAGGTAAAGTAAAATGAAAAATAGATGAACGGAAATGTAAGATTTAAATTTACCCAGCTAGAAAAGCAAGGTGGTGGCAAAGTAGGGCGAGAGACTTCAGACAGGGGCTGCACGCCAAGTGGCAGGAGTCTGCAATCCCTACTTATTGAAGCTGCAGCTCTTTAAAGCCTGAAGCTGCTGTGTTGAAACGGGGAAATCCCATTTATAATATTTACACAGACAATTTCAAGACTATGTTGGCATATATCTTGCGGAGATGCCGGTGTTGGACTGGGGTGGACAAATGTGAGAAGTCGCACAACACCAGGTTATAGTCCAACAGCTTTATTTGAAATCACAAGCTTTCGGAGCGGCTGCTCCTTCGTCAGGTGAAGCTCCGAAAGCTTGTGATTTCAAATAAAGCTGTTGGACTATAACCTGGTGTTGTGCGACTTCTGACATATATGTTGACAGCAGAGCATGAGAACAGGACACAGTTTAGCTGAACAGAAGGTGTACAAATATTTAACAACAACTTGCATTTATATAACAAGATAGATAAATACACTATGGAGATCAGCATAGACTGGCCAACGAGACTTGTCGGGGTTGAGTTAATATTAAGATTTACTGTCATAGCTTATGCTGACACCTAAAGCTTACAACATGTTACCTAAAGGGAGAGGGGAGGCAGGTGAAAAAGATACTAAAATTAAATAACGGTAAAGTAAAATTAAAAATAGATGAACGGAAATGTAAGATTAAAATTTACCCAGCTAGAATACAAGATGGCGGCAGAGCAGGGCGAGAGACTGCAGGCAGGGGTTGCACAGTGTCACCAAGTAGCAGGAGTCTGCAATCACCTATTGTCCATCACTAACTGCCCTGAGTACACTAAGGTCATCACATCGTGTGGGACTGCAGTCGCGTGTAGGCCAGACTGGGTAAGAGTGTCAGGTTCCCTTCCCTGAAGGATATTAGTCAACCGGTGTGGTTTTTAATGACAGAATAGCGGCTTCCACAGTCACTTCCTCCTGGTGCCAGCCCACAAATGACAGGATTTATTGAATTCAGACATAGCGGTGCGATAATGATCTAATGACCTCTGAATTGCTGGTGTCGTCCCATCACCACTAGGCTACTGCACCCTCTATAATCTATCACGTAACTAGGCAGCGGGAGCCAGAATAACCAGAGAGGATGACAGCTGTGACTCATTTGGTAGCTGTTGACAGTGTCAGCTGTGGCTCAGTTGGTAGCACAGTTGCCTCTGATTCAGATGGTTGTGGGTTCAAATCCCACTCCAGAGACTTGAAGCACATAAAGCTAGGCTGACACTCCAGTGCAGTTTTGTTGTGATGTGTGGCATTAGAATCGTCTTGGCTTGGGGCTTTATATCGATGACAGAATTAATACAGAATCTCATTCCTTCCCCATATCTCTTTTTGTTTAAGAAAAGGGGTGGAGTTCAAGGCAAGTGAAAGAATTTCACCCCCAGCCCCTCCAGTAGCTGCTCTTGGCTCAGTTGGTCGAACTCTCGTTCGAAGGTTGTGGGTTCGAGTCCCACTCCAGAGACTTGAGTCCATAAGCCAGGCTGACGCTCCCAGTGCAGTGCTGAGGGGGCGCTGCACTGTCGCAGGTGCCGTCTTTTGGATGAGATGTTAAACCGAGGCCCTGTCTGCTCTTTCAGGTGGATGTAAAAGATCCCATGGCACTATTTTGAAGAAGAGCAGGGGGAGTTCTCCCCGGTGTCCTGGGCCAATATTTATCCCTCAGTCAACATCACTGAAAAACAGATTAACTGGTCATTAGCACATTGCTGTTTGTGGGAGCTTGCTGTGCGCAAATTGGCTGCTGCATTTCCCACATTACAACAGTGACTACACTTCAAAAAGTACTTCATTGGCTGTAAAGCATCCTTGGTACGTCCGGTGGTCATGATAGACGCTGTAGAAATGCAAGTCTATCTTTGAACTCACGTTCATCGAACTCCGTCTTTGCTGTTTTTCAGCAGTGCTTCATCAGTTCATTTTGTTCAAAGTTTATTGAATAACCGAAAAAACACTTTTTTATTGGAAAAAGCATAAGAGGGTTATTTATAGCTGCTCCTGCTCAGCTTCGCAGTTAGGTTTTTATGGCAGCAGCTGGTGAATGGACCTTTTTCAAGGTACTGGAGCCAGCGAGCTGGGCAGCCTCAGCGGAATGTCCACCCACGGGTCACGTGCGCGAATCTTGAGGGGGCCACGTAAACACCTCAAGCAAGATGTGAGGGCAAAAGCACGAACACTGCGGCTTCTGAAAACTCAGAGTGAAAACTGAAGACGCTGGAAACACTCAGCAGGTTCAGGCAGCATCTGCGGAGAGAGAAACGAGAGTTGTCGGTCGTGGGTTGATGAGCTTTTGTCGGAACTGTCATATTGTCATATCGCGATTTGTGGCATCTTGCTGTGCGCAGATTCCGCCAACCCCCCTCCCCACCCCCGCGCCGCCACTTCTGCCTTTCCACCTCCGTCTCCTCCTTTACGACACTCATTAAAACTCACCGTCCCCTAATCTCTCCTTCTTTTGCTCGACCGATGATTTTGCTCGCGCCTCCGTGAAGAGCCTTGGCACATTTTTCTGCCTTAAAGGCTGTTATAGAATCATAGAATCCTAGAATAGCACAGCACGGAAGGAGGCCATTCCACCCATCGAGTCTGCGCTGGCTCTTTCGAAGAGCAATCCAGTTAGTCCCACTCCCCCCGGCTCTTTCCCCATATCCCTGCAATTTTTTCTCCTTCAAGTTTTTATCCAATTCCCTTTTGAAGGCTACTATTGACTCTGTATCCACCACCCTAACAGGCAGTGCATTCCAAATCCTAACCACTCATTGTGTAAAAAATGTTTCCTCATGTCCTCTCTGGTTCTTTTGCCAATCACCTTCAATCTGTGCCCTCTGGTCATCGACCCTTCAGCCATTGGAAAACAGTTTCTCTTTATTTACTCATCTAAAGTCTTGATGATTTTAAACACCTCCATCAAATCTCCTCTTAGCCTTTTCTACTCCAAGAACAACCCCAGTTTCTCCAGTCTATCCACGTAACTGTAATTCCTCATCCCTGGAACCATTCTAGTAAATCTTTTCTGCACCCTCTCCAAAGCCTTCACATCCTTCCTAAAATGTGGAGCCCAGAATTGGACACAATACTCCCGCTGGGGCCGGCCCAGTGTTTTATGTAGGTTTAGCATAACTTCTTGGCTTTTGTACTCTAGGCCTCTCTTTATAAAGCCCAGGATCTCATATGCTTTAGTAACTACTTTGTTAACCTGTTGTCGTGCAAGAAGAACAGTCCTCTCCAAAGAAGATTCAGGGTTGTTTGAATTACATGTGCATTGAGGAAATCCTATACGAAGTCGGAGGAGTTAAGCTTTACTCCCTCCTCACAATAGTTAATATATTACTAACGAGAGTCAGGCAGACTGACAACAGCACGTAACTATAGCTAAACACTAACACTGCCGGGTTTAATTTCCTCTGGGAACTATTTTTAGCGCAGCTGATAATGTATTGGCATAAACTCCTGCAAGCTTGGTTGCTAACCTGTGTTAAACTAGCATCAATAGGGCTTCACCTGGACTTGATAAAAATAGCACGCAGAGGAAATTAAGTTTATAAGGCGGGTAAGCAAGGTGAGTCAGTCCTGGACTTGACTGAGTGCCGATAAACTGAAGAAGAAGAAAATATGAAGTTGGGTCTTGTTTTTAAAAGCTGATGTGAGCTCCGGCTACACAAGGAGTAAATCAGCCAGACAGAAATTTGATTCAACAAGCCATGTTTCTGTGAATGATGTGATCTGTCAGAGACTGATAAATCATCTCTGATGGGTTTTCTATATATTTGACTCAATTACATTGACATCTGGTTCCATCAGACTCACATTTCCCCCCCTTGCTGTTTTCACTTCCAACTGTCCCTCTGCTCCCTTCAGTCAGTCGAACACATTAACATACTTGGAGAATGGGCCTATAAACAGCGAATAAATTTCAATATAGATGAGTGTGAGGTGGTGCATTTTGGTACGAGGAATAAGGAGGCCACTTACTCCTTGGAAAATAAGAGTCCCGTTTGGATCGAGGCACAAAGGGATCTAGAAGTACAGATTCACAAATCATTAAAAGTAGCGGCGCAGTTCAACAAAACCATACGCCGTGCAAACAGAGCCCTGGGGTTCATTTTTAGAGGAATAGGATTGAAAAGCAAAGCTATGTTAAGCTTGTATCGAACCTTGGTTAGACCACATCTGGAGTACTGCAAACAGTTCTGGCCTCCATATTATAAAAAGGATATAGAGGCACTGGATAAAGTGCAAAAAGGATTTACAACAAAGATTGCAACCAGAACTGAAAGGTTATAACTGAGACGTTTTATTACGTTAAAGGCACTATATAAATATAAGTTGTTGTTGTTGTAAAGACTGAACAGGCTGGGGCTCTTTTCTCTAGAAAAGAGAAGACTGAGAGGTGACCTGATCGAGGTCTTTAAAATTATGAAGGGATTCAATAAGGTAGACGTAGAGAAAATGTTTCCACAGATGGTGATGGAGGAGTTTGAGACATTGGCTGAAAGGTATGATTCTGTGAGTACGACTATGTCAGGCTGCTACCTACAGATTACCATCGCCAAATCCCCCACCATCAACATCCTGGGGGGGGGGGGCAGGTCACCATTGACCAGAAACTTAACTGGACCAGCCACATAAATACTGTGGCTACAAGAACAGGCCAGAGGCTGGGTATTCTGCGATGAGTGTCTCAACTCGCCAAGGCTTCTTCGGCAGCACCTCCCAAACCCGCGACCTCTTCCACCTAGAAGGACAAGGGCAGCAGGCGCATGGGAAAAGCACCACCTGCAAGTTCCCCTCCAAGTCACACACCATCCTGACTTGGAAATAGATCGTCTATCCTTCATCGTTGCTGGGTCAAAATCCTGGAACTCCCTATCTAACAGCACTGTGGGAGCACCTTCACCACACGGACTGCAGCGGCTCAAGAAGGCAGCTCACCACCACCTTCTCAAGGGCAATTAGGGATGGGCAATAAATGCTGGCCTCGCCAGTGACGCCCACATCCCATAAACAAATTAAAAAAAAGATGTTGGGGGAGACCAAAACTAGGGCCATAAATATAATACAGTCACGAATAAATCCAATGGGAAATTCAGGAGGAACTTCTTTCCCCAGAGAGAGGTGAGAATGTGGCACTTGCTACCACAGGGAGTGGTTGAGGCGAATAGCACAGATGCATTTAAGGGGAAGCTAGACAAGCATATGATGGCGAAAGGAATAGAAGGTAATGTTGATTGGGTGAGATGAAGAGGGGTGGGAGGAGGCTCGTGTGGAGCATAAACACCGGCATCGACCAGTTGAGCCGAATAACCATATGTGTTTTGGTGTCAAATGCTATATAAATGCAAGTCTTTCTTTATCATGGTTCTATAATAAAGAGTGATTATAAGGCTCAAGTGTGATTTGAAAGAGCTGTCCAATTAGTCCCACTTCCCTGCCCTTTCCCCATAGCCCTGCAAATGTTTTCCGTTTCAAGTATATATCCAATTCGCTTTTGAATGTTGCTATTGAAACTGCTTCTACCAACCTTTCAGATATAGCGTCAATATATCTTTCTAATTAGTGTGAGAAAAAAGCTTATATAACCGATACTCGCTTAGAGATCGTAATATAATCAACGGGACTCAGAGCGCAGTATGTGGGGGAAGAACTTGTGTGTTTTGTAACTGTCTGGAGTGCGGTTAAATGTAATTACAGTTTTGAAATCATTCCAGAAAATCCATTACGTTTTATGTCATGTACTGTGAGGAGGATTTTTGAGCTGTCCTGTTTTGCCAGCACGAGTTATCACACAGGGTCTAATCCAGTGAAAGTTTATTGAGTGACAATAAAAGCAGACTGTTGGTTAAAATGCTTACTGATGTTTCAGTCCTGGCTCAGTGGGTAGCGCGCTTTTCTACTGAGTCAGAAGGTTATAGGTTCAAGTCCCACTCCAGAAATCAGTAGCTGACACTCCCAGTGCCAGTACTGAGGAAGTGCGGCACGGTGGGAGGTGCCGTCTTTTGGATGAGATGTTAAACCGAGTCCCCGTCTGCTCTCTCGGGTGGATGTAAAAAGACTTCACGGCCACTATTTCGAAGAAGAGCAGGGGAGCGCTCCCTGCTTTTATCCCTCAGCCAACATCACTAAAAACAGAATATCTGGCCATTTATCGCATTGCTGTTTGTGGGAGCTTGCTGTGCGCAAATTGGCTGTCGCGTTTCCTACATTACAACAGTGACTCCACTTCAAAACTGTACTTCATTGGCTGTAAAGCGTTTTGAGATGCAAATTCCTTCTTTCTTATACACCGGTATTGGTATTTATATCTTTCACATGTGAATCGTCAATCTGGCGAGCTAATTCCTGGGGTCGCTTTATTTAATCCTTGAGGCTATCCCTTCAGGGTACTCGATAGGTGATAATAAACCTTACTTTGTTATACATTGAGGTATTTTTTTCTTGTTCTGACAATATAGATGAGATAATAGTTTCAATTCCTGGAAGGACAGTTAGGGGGAAAAATTCAGTTGTTTGCGCCTCCCATTAGCTCCTTAAGAGGGCGCTAATGGGGTGCAAAGCATCGAGCACCCGGGCGCGGCGATGTTTGCGCCGCTCGCGAAATTAACGAGACATTTTGTGGCGGCGCTAAACACTACCGCCACGATCTCCTGCGCCGGCAGATCGTGACGTCAGTCGAGTGCGCAACGCCCCAGTATCGCCCCGGAGCGAATATTGAGTGGCGCCCCCTGCCTTACTGACTGCCGCTAGCAACGACAGGTTGAGGGGAGCATTTTGCTGTCAGGAAGGATTGGGGGAGCGCTATTTAAAGGCGACTGCTTCCTGCCTTTTATTGTTGGTGACATTTTTCAACCACGCATTCTGAGAGAGAGAGAGAGAGACTTCTGGAGAGATTCAACGCTGTGTGACGGAGTTTTGGGTACTGAGCAGCACTTTGCAGGTTCATTTTGACTTGCCCTTCCTTGTATCGATTTAGAAGAGACTGTGGGGGCTGCACTCTGAGCTCTTTCCCTGGTACTCTCCATTGTTCTTTCCAGCAGATTTGATGTACAGGTCTCTCCAGGCCAAGATTCAAGGCTGCAATGAGCAGGATGTGGATGGAAAGCAAGATCAACCCTCCCTTTTAAGAACTGGCCGGCGCCATTGTGTCTGTGTTCCATTGCTGACTGACATCACATGAGCTTCGCCAGCGCTCTGAGGTAGTGCCTCGCTCCTCGGCCTTTGCGCCTTAGGACAGGTGTGAAGCACCTGATTTAGCGCTCCAATCACCTCCAGGGGCGATAAAAGTCAAGTTTGCAGTCGGTGGCGACAATTAGCGCCAAGCGCTAATCTTTGCGCCCGGCCGATAATTGCGCCCCTAAATGGGCGATACTGAATTTCTCCCCCTTAATTCTTTATGGAAGGAATGCCCAGGAAAATAAATAAAACATTCTCTTAATAAATATGAGATCTTACGAGGAGTTAAAATAATTACAGATAATATTTGCGCCCGTTAGTTTGCGTATGTGCCCTCTGGGGTAGAAATTGATCACCTTTGCGCCTTTCGTGCGTGTGTAAAACAGCGGACAAAATGGCCAATCTCGCGCCACAAGAACGACTGAGCTACATCTCACGCCATATTGGTCTTGGATGATTTTCAGCCGCCTCAAATAGGCATTAGATCCGGTGCACCTGCTAATGAAGGGCCTAAGGCTTTCTGTAGGTCCCCTCGGCATTGTTGGTCAGCGCTGAGGGGAGTAGGTGCCAGGCTCTGCCCAGGTTTTGGTGGGATTGGTGTGGCTTATGAAGAGGCCGTCACCAGGGAGTTCTCCTCCCCGGCTCCACAGCACTGCTGAGGGCCACTGCCGGCCCACGGTCGATCGCCCTCCCCCTACCAGGACTAACCTGAGGATGGCTGCCAATAGGGTGAGCTGCCTCTGGAGGGCGACATATTAATAAAATCAGGCCTGAGGTCCAATTTCGGAGGAGCCTCTGGCCTCCACCTTTAGCCTATGTTCGGGCCAAAACCAATTTCTACCTGTCTTATTCTTTTGTTACTTACAGCACAACAGGGAGCTGGAAACATATTACACAGAGAAGGACGGGGAGCTGGGAGAATGATTTATACACGTGTATGACTAGACAACAACAACAGCAAAACCTTGCATTTATATAGCGTCTTTAATATAGTAAAACATCCCAAGGTGATTCACAGGAGCAATTAGCAAACTAAAATTTGACACCAAGCCACATAAAGAGATATTAGGGCAGGTGACCAAAAGCTTGGTCAAAGCGGTAGGTTTTAAGGAGCGTCTTAAAGGAGGAAAGAGAGGCGGAGAGGTTTAAGGAGGCAATTCCAGAGCTTAGGGCCCAGGCAGCTGAAGGCACGGCCACCAATGGAGGGAGGACGGAAATGGGGGGTGTACTAGAGGCCAGAATTGGAGGAGTGCAGAGATCTCAGAGGGTTGTAGGGCTGGAGGAGGTTCCAGAGGTAGAGAAAAGAGAGGCCATGGAAGGATTTGAAAACAAGGATGAGAATTTTAAAATCGAGGTGTTGCCAGACCGGAAGCCAATGTAAGTCAGCGAGCGCTGGGGTGATGGGTGAATGGGACTTGGTGCGAGTTAGGACATGGGCAGCAGAGTTTTGGATGAGCTGAAGTCTCCACTTTGGACCTAAAAAGGATAGAACAGCGTACTTTCTAAATGGTCCAAAGCTAAAAACAGTGGAGGTCCAAAGAGACTCAGGGGTCCAGGTACATAGATCATTAAAATGTCATGAACAGGTACAGAAAATAATTAAAAAGGCTAATGGAATGCTGGCCTTTATATCTAAAGGAGTAGAGTACAAGGGGGTAGATGTTATGCTGCAACTATACAAAACCCTGGTTAGACCACACCTGGAGCACTGTGAGCAGTTCTGGGCACCACACCTTAGGAAGGATATATTGGCCTTGGAGGGAGTGCAGCGTAGGTTTACCAGAATGACACCCAGACTTCAAGGGTTAAGTTACGAAGAGCGATTACACAAATTAGGGTTGTAGTCCCTAGAATTTAGAAGGTTATGGGGTGATCTGATTGAAGTTTTCAAGATATTAAGAGGAACAGGTAGGGTAGATAGAGAGAAACTATTTCCGCTGCTTGGGGATTCTAGGACTAGGGGGCATAGTCCAAAAATTAGAGCCAGACCTTTCAGGAGTGAAATTAGGAAACACTTCTACACACAAAGGGTGATAGAAGTTCAGAACTCTCTTCCGCAAACGGCAATTGATGCTAGATCAATTGTTAATTTTAAATCGGAAATTGATAGCTTTGTGTTAACTAAAGATATTAAGGGATATGGGCCAAAGGCGGGTATATGGAGTTAGATCACAGATCAACCATGATCTCATTGAATAGCGGAACAGTGTTGCAGTTTTGGTCTCCTTACCTAAGGATATACTTGCCATAGAGGGAGTGCAGCAAAGGTTCACCAGACCGACTCCTGGGATGGCAGGACTGTCGTATGAGGAGAGACTGGGTCGACTAGGCCTGTATTCACTAGAGTTTAGAAGAATGAGAGGGGTTCTCATGGAAACGTATACATTTCTGACAGGGCTAGACAGACTGGATGCAGGGAGGATGTTTCCCCTGGCTGGGGGATCTAGAACCAGGGGTCACAGTCTCAGGATACGGGGTAGGACACTTAGGACTGAGATGAGAAGAAATGTCTTCACTCAGAGGGTGGTGAACCTGTGGAATTCTCTACCACAGACAGCTGTGGACGCCAAGTCACTGAATATATTTAAGAAGGAGATAGATAGATTTCTAGACACAAAAGGCATCAAGGGGTATGGGGAGAGAGCGGGAATATGGTATTGAGATAGAGGATCAGCCATGATCGCATTGAATGGCAGAGCAGGCTCGAAGGGCTGAATGGCCTACTCCTGCTCCTATTTTTCTATTTTTCTATGTTTCTATGTTTTTCTAACAGGCTCGAGGGGCTGAATGGCCTCTTCCTGTTCCTCTGTTCCTATGGCCATGAGAGCATTGGAACAGTTGAGTCTCGAGGTCGGGCAGCCGATTGGCAGCACCAGTTGTATACCCGGGCAACAAGTTGAAAATCTACCCATCATGTTCAATACAACGGTTGCTGCTCCATCTGTCTCTTTAGAACCTTTGGTCCTGTTCCGAAGCAGATATTAACTTAGTTCTGGTTCAAAAGCAGTGGCTCGACACAACATTAATCACTCTTGCCGGAGTCTATTTCTCATCTCAACTATTCTGTGGAAATTTTCATTTCTAACTTTCAAACCTTACGAGCTTGCCAATTTTCCACTTGCGTTCCTTTAAGTTCTGTGGTCGCTGTGTGGCGTGAATTGCCCGCTTACATCCACGCCATGCCTCTCACCAGTATATCCAGAGATGATTGACTGCTCCACAGACCGTAATGGTTCCTGGGTTGCTGGATCCTTGGGATTGTCATCTCCATGGAATGCAGCTGGTCATGAAACATAATATCGACCGTGGCATTACATTGACTCTCTTCAGCTCTGCCTCGACGGAATCAGAGGGAAATTTCACAGAGTTTTCGAGGTGGGTGGTTGAAGGTCAGGTAGCTCAGAAGGTTGATCAGATCCAGGGCCTTGAATCCTGGCAGCATTCGTTCATGCTTTTCATCCGCCTGAGTGCGATACACTGAATGTTGTGTCTTAGGGTGCAGGGAGAAAACAGGAGACTGCTTGGCACAGCGTTGTAGATCTTGCTGTTTAGCAATGGAAACAGGGACCAGCAATGCAACAAATAAGTATTTTAATGTCTAATGGAAACTGACCATGGAGATATGGGCAACCTCTCCCCTTGAGGATGATTGCCACCTTCAGGACATTCATCGAATTGGGCCGAATCCACAATTGGTACATGGTACGTGGAAAGAATGGGTTTGATGGAACAAATGGTCATTTCCTTGTCCCATAGTTTTAAGCTCTTGTGCTTGAAAGACGAGTAGGGCAATGGTCGGCCAGGGTATCCAGAGGATCAGGCAGTTGAGCTGGATGATACCCTGCAGGGCAAGGACACTCAATGTCCTGAAACAATCAAACACAGCAAGGGGCTTCGTCAGTCATGGGTTGGCAACCAGCAGAACTGGCAAGGCAGTGGGGAGCACTCGTCTGAATTTCCATCAGTGATCCTTAGGATAGTGAGCCAGGCAGTGTTAGACCAAGAGGCAGAGCTGTGACACAGATATCCCAATACAGTCAAGAGATTCCCTTGCTCAGATTAGTTGCTGATCAACAATAAGCAACTCTTAAAGGTGGCGACAACACATATCCAATGACAGTCAAGGCATTGTCGGGGGCAAGTGGCTGGAAATCAGGGAAATAATATGGCTCACGAGTAATCTCGCAAAGTAGCAAATCCCGCTGACGATGCGTCAATCTGTGCTCTACATCGTCTGGGGTTTCAAACATTATAACACTTTGTTAATTTTGGCACAAGAGTTTTCATTAAACCTGCACTGCCTCCACGAGAAAGAAAGAAAGCGCCTTTCACCACGTCAGAACGTCCCAAAGCGTTTACAGCCAATGAAGTTCTTCTGAAATTTAGTCGCAGTTGTAATGTAGGAAACACATGGAACTGTTTAGAAAAAAAAGAGAGAACATGGGAAAATTACGATGAATTTGCCAATTAACAATTCCGGCGAGGCCTGTGTGATGCTTTGATGACATCTCATGCTATGAGTAGACTGGAAGCACCAAAGTCCACACACAGTGCAGCAGCTGATGCAGTCCAATGTTGCTCTCCTTATTAACAGCCGTAAGTGCGGATTAAATGATTCACCTCCTCAGCCTTCTCCTTCCACCAGAGTCATGGAATTGAAGAGCGACAGATAAGACCTCCAAGATAAAACTGTCACATTTCTCTCTAACCCCAAAGGTAAGCAGAATGTGTTCACTCATTCAAATTATCATCGTATCACGCGACTACCAGGATGGTTGAAGGTGATCAAGATGGACCTTGGTCTTTTTGTGTCTCGCAATTCCTATGTTCCAATGTAATTACATTGAAATGATGGTGCTTGGTATGGTGTTTCATTGTCTGTGTCTCTTCTTGTGTGCGTAGCGCCATCCTTTCTCAAATATTGAGCTGACTCCCTTTTAATTAAATTCTAATTGACATCATACAGAGTGGTCTTAACCAAGGAGATAGCCTCAGTCACACCCCAGAACTTCAATCTTCCCATTAACCTCTTCTCCACTGAGTTTGAATGCAGTGATTTTATTGTAACACAGACAAGAGCAACTTCATGTACTGTGTCCAGTTTTGGTCACCAAGACACAAGGGAGCATTCAACCCCTGAATGTGTTGCAGAGAAGGCTCATGAAGCTGATCTCTAGCGTCAGAGGATTGGAGAAAGTTGGGCAATCCCATTTTGAAAGAAGGTGGCTGAGAGGGGACCTCATAGAGACACATAAAGCAATAAACAGTAGAGAAAAATAAATTCAGAACACGATTTGAACTGTGATCGTAAGACGGGACATAGGTTCAAACTTGCAAAAAGAAGGCTTAGGACTGATATCAGGGAGTTGTCCTTCACACGAAGGGGTAGATCTTGACTTTGTGAGATAGCTGCAAAATGGGCTGCCGACTCGCTATCACTCAATTTACACTATCGCACAAAGTCAAGATCAACCCCAAAGAGCATTCAGTGCATGCAATGGGCTTCACAAGTGATCTAATCGAGGTGTTTAAGATGATTAAAGGATTTGATAGGGTAGATAGAGAGAAACTATTTCCTCTGGTGGGGCGGGGTGGGGGGGAGTTCAGAATAAGGGGGCATAACCTTAAATGTTGTTGAGGCTGGGGGTCAATTGAAAATTTCAAAACTGAGGTTTATATATATATGTTAGGCAAGGGTATTAAGGTTTACGGAACCAAGGCAGGTAATGGAGTTAAGATACAGATCAGCTGTGATCTAATTGAATGGCGGAACAGGCTCAAGGGGCTGAATGGCCTCCTTCTGTTCCTATGTTCTTCCTAATCCTGGAATCAGATGGACCCTGTGATGGAAGGGTATGTGTAGTTTTTTTTTCTCAATGAATGAGCTACGAAAGGGCAAATGTTCTTTCTCATCCATAGCTATCTCAGGATTATGTGACCTTGTGTATTTATTGAAACGCGAGCACATTAGTTGGGAATTAAGCACTGAGCACAAAGATATTGCCTCATCCAGAACTTTCAGGTCGGATTCTGCCTGAAGAATACATGTTCTCAGGCTCGTTCCTTCAAGGAGACCTGCTGACCATTCTAGCTCAAGGACCGTCTAAGAAAACAGGTGGAAAGCTTTACTTTGCTGAGAGCAAAAGTGGTCAAACTTTTTGAAAAGAATGCCAATAATGTTCCCGGTTTTCTCCCTAAATACTTTCAAGACTGGGGAGGCTGTTTTTTTCTGTCTTGCCAGCAATCAGAAGTTGCCAGATAAGCCATCTCAAAGAGTTGCCTCGTTCCACTGTTAGCCTCTCATGGTTACCATCAGGATCAGAAGCATCTCCCGAGGTAGTTGAGACAACTCAATGTACAGTGATTGAAGCTCTTACCTTGCAAATCATTTCTTTTTACCTACACGACACCCTCCCCCAGATGTCATTGGGTACCTTTGACAGAATGTTATCAAAAGTGTACTTTTGATTATGGGAAGGCAAAGAACATTTGGGCAAAATGTGCTGCCAACGTCTGAAAGGTAAATATCTCCTCAAAAGTTATTTATACAATTAATGCCACATCTATATTTGATCCTTCTGTTTTAAATGGCTTTTGTAACAGTGATAGCCACAGGTCATTTAATGTCTTGTAAATGCCACCCAAAACATTCTTGATTGAAAAATAATCACCTACAAGCGATCCCTAGATAAAGTGACGATGGTGCAAGGCAATAAAAGGGGGTGGCAATTTTATTAATGTTGATTGAGGGATAACTATACACTGAGGAGGACACCCCTGCTCTTCTTTAAATAGTGCCTTGGGATCTTTTACATCCACCTGGGAGGGTAGACAGGGCCTCGGTTTAACGTCTCATCCAAAGGATGACACCTCCAACAGCGCAGCACTCCCTCAGTACTGCACTGGAGCGTCAACCTAGATTATGTGCGCAAGTTTCTGGAGTGGGACTTGAACCCACAACCTTCTGACTCAGAGGTGAAGCCACGGATGACACTGTCTGCGTGTTTGTGTGTGTGTGTGTGTGTGTGTGTGTGCTACAATACCTATCGTTTCACTTTGTTGTCAGAAATAGAGTAAAATTTAGAAGAAAGTACATGTTGGTATGGTGCCATATGGAGGGGCCCTACTGATGGATAATGCAAATTGGTGGATCACCTCGAGTCTCCAAATTGTGGCCATTTCCTGGTGCAGCATGGGAATGAGGATAATTACAGTCCAAATAACATGACTTGAATCTGACATTTCTTGAGTTCTGAGATACTTACATCAGGTAGTAAGAGATTGAGCTGTGGAATAACGCAACATCCCACAACAAAGCCTTGTCCCGTGAAAGTTGAGGCAGACAATTAACAAGGCGGACAACTGGCGTGCGGGCAATGGAGTTCCGCTGCACCAGGCTGCACGTATTGTCGAGATGATAGCAGTGTTATCTACACACGCAATCACGCACAGGGGGGCATTCTAACCTGGGGTCCAAGCCCTCATAGATCTTCAGGAAGAGATGTGATTGAAAGAAATGGTTGATCAGTGAGGTAACTGGAAAAAAACTGGACAAACAAGAATGGTAATTTCATTCCCATCAAGCTGTCTGTGCTGGAATGTTCTTCAGTGAAACAAAGGTCAACAGAAATGAAATCAGCTGTAGAACACAGTGGAAAACAGAGTCCCGGACAAAATGTTTGACAGCTATGACATTTTCCTTTGATGTGCCAGATTCTTAACTGCTGCGCCTTGCCAGAGGGGCTGCGCATAATGAGATTCCAATGGAGAAAAGGAAAAAGAGACTGGGAGAGCTTTGTTTAATTTTTTTTTCCACACCTCTTTCCAGCTTTCATCACAATACCCAAATTCCTGCACAGCAAAAAAATATGAAAGTCATGTAGTCACGGAATAATCATTTTCCAAATGTAGAAACGCACTGAATTCTGCCCACTGCTCCAAACAACATTTCCTCTGGATGGGGAGTCAGCCTCGAGGGGCCAGTGATTGAAAATGGTCACTGAGAGAGTGAGGGGAGAGGTCGGGAGAAATGTCCACATGCAAAGGTTTCTTGGAGCACGGCAATGCTTCGTCACAGGGAGCGGTTGAGCCAGAGACCCTTCCATCTTTTAAAGAAGAATTGGACGATTATTTCAAGCAGTGGAAGACACAAGGCTATGTGGAGGGTGTTGGTCAGTGGGACTACTTTGGATTGCTCCAGCAAAGAGCCGGCACAGATGTAATGGGCTGAATGGCCGCCTTCTGTGCTTTAAGTTTCAACGGTTAGAAGAATTTAATTGTCTAACTTGTTCATCTCAATTTATTGATAAATCAGCCAATGGCACGTGATGCAAGTTTGTTTCACGAGCCTATTCACTCATCATTTTTTTCCCCTCAATATTTCTCTGTATTCTTGCTCCTCCAATCCCTCCTGTGGCTCAGGGGGTTGCACTCTCACCTCTGAGTCAGAAGGTCGTGGGTTTAAGTCCCACTCCAGTACATGTAAACATAAAATCTAGGCTGACACTCCAGTGCAGTACTGAGGGAGTGCTGCACTTTCAGAGGTGCCGTCTTTTGATTCAGACGTTAAATTTAGAGCCCGTTAACCATCTCAGGTAGACATGGAAGAAGAGCAGGGAGTTCCCACTGGTGTCCTGGGGCCAATGTTTATCCCTCAATCAACATCACTAAAACAGATTATCTGGTCAATATCACATTGCAGTTTGTGGGAGCTTGCTGTGCGCAAATTGGCTGCTCCAATTCCTACACTACAAAAGAGACTACATTTCAGAAGTACTTCATTGGCTGTAAAGCGTTTTGGGACGTCCTGAGGTCGTGAAAGGCGCTATGGAAATGCAAGTCTTTCTTTACTAACATCAGTACCAGGAATTCTTTTTGTTTTTAGCAATTTCTGTATCCTTAACTGATATCATACTGTTCTCAGTCCAGGTAAAGGTAGGCAAGATGCAGTGCCCTCAACTCTACCCTGACACTGGACTGAGGTTGGCAAATTAATATCAATAGATGCCAAGTTCTGGACCGTTTGGTGCTGTGGACTTCTACCTACAATGTAGTTATACATGTCCATTAGATGAGTGCAGCTCCAACAACACTCAAGAAGCTCGATACCATCCAGGACAAAGCAGCCCACTTGATCGGCACCCCATCCACCACCTTAAACATTCACTCCCTCCACCACCGGCGCACCGTGGCTGCAGTCTGTGCCATCTACAAGATGGCACTGCAGCAACTCGCCAAGGCTTCTTTGGCAGCCCCTCTCAAACCCGCGGCCTCTACCACCCAGAAGGACAAGGGCAGCAGGCGCATGGGAACACCACCACCTCCAAGTTCCCCTCCAAGTCACACACCATCCTGACTTGGAAATATATCGGCTGTTCCTTCATCGTCGCTGGGTCAAAATCCTGGAACTCCCTCCCTAACAGCACTGCGGGAGCGCCTTCGCCGCACGGACTGCAGCGGTTCAAGAAGGCGGCTCACCACCTCCTTCTCAAGGGCAACTAGGGACGGGCAATAAATGCTGGCCTTGTCAGTGACGCCCAGATCCCGTGAACAAATAAAAAAATTAATGAAATTCCATGTTTGTGACGGCATCAGTCAGTCTCTTACAGAGCGGGCTACACATGGTATGTGGGAGGAAGGGGCTTGATGTCTTTTTCTCATTTGCTGCTCTCTCTTGCTTTCCAGCTGGTTAATGGGAAATAAAAAGCTATTGCAAGAGGTTGCTGGTCAAAGTTTCCCTTATAAAATAAACTTTAAAATATGCCTTTGCTTATTTTTTTACAGTTTGCTGAAATTGTAATCTGGTCACAATGGAATTAATCTAAAGTCCCCTGAGGACTATAATCTAATTCTGATATTTTTTTTTCAGTAGGGATGCAGTTGCCATGCATTTATATGGCCATGCATCAATCAGGCTTTCGGTCTGAATATCCAAGAAACAGTATGCCTTTCACTGGCTCAACGGACTGTTGAGAATCTAAGTAACAGCTCCCTCTACCAAGCTGGTAGTTTAATGTTTGACACTGTTTACCTTCAACAGATTTAATGCCACATGTAATCTTGTGTCTTGGCTATTAAAGGGCCGATATCGTAGAGGTGAGGCTTCTCTCTGGGATCTTTCGCTGTCGGGAGCCAGTCACAGGGCGAGCGGCATGCTGACCCGCTGTGAGATTTTTCAGAAAGAGCTCCTCGCAGGAAGTGAGCAAGCCTGAAACTCCCCACCTCTCACCTCACATCCACCTCCAAAAACAACGGAGCCTTTTCAAATCAATTATCAGCTGTGGCGCAGTTGCTAGCACACTTGACTCTGAGTTCATTGAAGGTTGTGGGTTCAAGTCCCCCTCCATGGGACTTGGAGCACATAAAGTTAGTCTGATGCTCTGGTAGAGTGCTGTGCACTGTCGGAGGTGCCGTCTTTCGGATGAGACGTTAAACCGAGGCCCCGTCTGCTCTCTCAGGTGGACGTAAAAGATCCTGGGGTACTAAATTTTGAAGAAGAGCAGGGGAGTTATCCTCAGTGTCCTAGGCCAATATTTATCCCTCAATCGACATAACAAAGAAAAAACAGATTATCTGGTCATTATCACATTGCTGTTTGTGGGAGTTTGCTGTGTGCTAATTGGCTGCCGCGTTTCCTACATTACAACAGTGACTGTACTTCATTGGCTGTAAAGCGTTTTGAGACGTCCAGTGGTCGTGAAAGGCGCTATATAATATATTTTTTTCAATGTTAAAAGAAACCAGCAATAACAACTTCAAATAGTGGTTTTTTTTTATCATAAGGACCCATGAAAGCATCAAATGAGAAAAGAACATTGAGTCCATTAAGCCCATTGCCTGTTAGGTGTCAGCCCTGGCTCAGTTGGGAGCACTCTCACCTCTGCAGCACGAAGGTTTCTGAGTTCATAGTCCCACGCCAGGAGGCTTGAGCACTTGGGCTGACACTTGAGAGCTGCACTGTCAGAGGTGCCGTCTTTCAGATCGAGACGTTAAACCGAGGCCCCGTCTGCTCTCTCAGGTGGACACAAAAGATGCCCTGGAGCTATTTTGAAGAAGAGCAGGGGAGCTCTCCCTGGTTCCCAATATTTATCCCTCAACCAACATCATCATTACGTGGTCATTATCACGTTGCTGTTTGTGGGAGCTTGCTGTGCGCAAATTGGCTGCCGCGTCTCCTACATTACAACAGTGACTGCACTTCAAAAAGTACTTCATTGGCTGTAAAGCTCTTTGGGACGTCTGGTGGTCGTGAAAGACGCTGTAGAAATGCAAGTCTTTCTTTCATGGACTCTCTCCCGCCCATTTCAGCTATCTAAGAGAGGTTCGCAAATCCTTCTCCCTGTCCCCTAAGTCCTGACAAAGGGACAACCTATCCGAAACTTGAACATTTATTTTCTCTTTGCAGACACAAATATCTCATTTCCTCCCCTTCCCCCTCCTCCCCGCAGCGTTTTGGCGTGGAGAAGCAACCCGTCAGCTGTTGGCCTTCGTGGGCTGTTAGCATAGTGCATACAATGGACATTTTGTTAATTGGGCCATTTATTACACCGAACATTTTCTCTGGCACTACCTAACTCCCCGTGCGTTCTGCAGTGTGTCAGTCTCCATATGGTCTCCAGTGTTTTTGCTTAATGGGCCTTTCCTTTTCTGACATTTACCATTTTTATTAATTGTTTCTCTTTCCACGCCCGCCACCCCTCACCCAGAAACGCAGCTGTGGTTTCAAAGGGTAAAACCTCAGCAAACATTATTATTTTGTATCCTCATTTTTCAACATAATCGTATCAAATATTTGAAATCAGGTCAACAACGTTTGCCAAGTTTTTCCATTTTTGCTATTATAATCGAAAGCCTAGTTTTATTTATGAAGTGACTCGCCATTCAAAAGTTGACAGCTTTTTGATCGAGCCCGCACTTTATTGGCGGCGTAAGTCTGGCAGAAATGTCACCATGCTCGGCTCTTCCTAAAAAGGTGAATGGTCCCGCTTGACTCAGTCGGTAACACTCTCAGCCGAACCAACTCATCAAGGCTTCTTCGACAGCACCTCCCAAACCCAATGGCTCTACCACCTAGAAGGACAAGGCTAGTAGGTGCTTGGGAACACCACCACCTCCCAGTTCCCCTCCAAGTCACACACCATCCTGACTTGGAAATATATCGGCCGTTCCTTCATCGTCGCTGGGTCAAAATCCTGGAACTCCCTCCCTAACAGCACTGTGGGGAGCACCTTCACCACACGGTTCAAGGAGGCGGCTCACCACCACCTTCTCAAGGGCTACTAGGGATGTGCAATAAATGCCGGCCTTGCCAGCGACGCCCACATCCTGTGAATGAAGGTTGTTGGGTTTCAATCCCTTTCCATGATGTGGGGATGTTATCTAGGCTGACATCTAGTGCACTACTGAGTGAACGGTGAGTTGCTGAAGGTGATGCCCTTTAGATGAAATGTTAAAGCAACCTGCCGTCTGCCTATACAGGTAGAACAGGCAGACATTAACCATCCCATGGCATTATTTGTGTGCAAATTGGCGGCCTCATTCATCTACGTAACGATAGTTGCTGCAAGGCAAAGTAATTCCTTGTATGCAAAGCACTTTGAGATGTTTCAGAGAGGCTTGGTAAAACATTACAAAGGCAACTCTGTTTTGAACCATGTCCACTTTATGTTCCTTGGATTAAAAGGTATTTTTCCCAACAGGAGCTTGCAGTTTTACAACACTTGCACATCTTGTTAATGGTTTGGATGAAGAAGCCCATTTGACCCATTTGATCTCTTCCATCTTGGACACCAATTTCCCCACTACTTTTAATGTCCACCTGAATAACAACAACAATGTCAACAACCATCATTTATATAGCGCCTTTAACTTGGAAAAAAGTCCTCTTTCACTTCACAGAGGCATAATCAAACTAAAAGGACACCAGGTCAAAGAAGGAGATATTATAGAGGGGATGACCAAAAGCTTGGCTAAAGAGGTGGAGTTTAAGGAGGATCTTAAAGAAGTAGAGGAAGGTGGAGAGGCAGAGGGGTTTATGGAGGGAGTTCCAGAGCCGCCAATGATGCGATGAAGGGAGGAGAGGATGCACAAGAGGTCAGAGTCAGCGGTACAGCGTGTTCTGGGAGATTTGTAGGGCTGGAGGAGATAACAGAGCTAGAGAGGGGCAAGGCCAGGAACAGATTTATACACAAGGATGAGAATTTAATTTGAGGCATCGTGGGCCCAGGAGCCAATGTAGGTCAGAAAGGACTTCGGTCTAACATCGAAGGACAATACCGGCAACATTGCCTCCCCCACCAGTGGAGTGTCAGTTTTGATTACACGTTGAAGTCCCACTAAAGACGTGTCTGAGAGAGTCCTGGCGCTTTTACATTCAACTTATGGTACAAGATCTGAACTTCTGGCATTGGCATGGACTTTCTGCAAGGGATGAATGCAACAGTGGTGACCAAATGGTCTGTGGAGCATGATGGTTTCTGAGCACCAGGGAACCAATGCAGAGCCAAGAAAATGCTCAGGAATTTACGATACCTGATATAAGATTGCGTGGATGTTGTGGAGTTTTTCTTCATTGAGATTTGGTGGATGGAATCGAGGAGAAACTTTGCAGAAACGTTCCTCAGGAGCTGAATTGAGTTGTGTAGATTGTATAATAGGGAAGATTGTACATTGTCTCTGGTTCTTATAGGGGTGCTAATCGTACTGGGCAGTAGTGCAAAATGGGCGGTAGCGAATCGGCAGCCCGTTTAACACTCCACCTGATAGTTCCTTCCATTGAAGTAAAGGTTCTATCACAGTTCGAACACTCAGCTCAACTCAGACACTCGCATGTGATCCATCCCTTTGACTCATGAGATTGAATTAGTTTTTTTTTTCAAGGTTTCGTTTCATTAGGGTTACTGGTTTTGTGGGGTCTTGCGGTTCACCCGCTGCTTTAAGTCATAAAATGATATTCAGCAGATACAAAACACAACTATATTAGGCAATAAGAAAAAAGAAAGACTTGCATTTCTATAGCGCCTTTCACGACCACCGGATGTCCCAAAGCGCTTTACAGCCAATGAAGTACATTTTTTGAAGTGTAGTCACTGTTGCAATGTCAGAAACGTGACAGCCAATTTGTGCACAGCAAGCTCCCACAAACAGCAATGTGATAATGACCAGATAATCTGTTTTTTGGTGATGTTGGTTGAGGGATAAATATTGGCCAGGACAGCGGGGAGAACTCCCCTGCTCTTCTTCAAAATAGTGCCATGGGATCTTTTACATCCACCTGAGAGAGCAGACAGGGCCTCGGTTTAACGTCTCATCCGAAAGACGGCACCTCCGACAGTGCAGCACTCCCTCAGCACTGCACTGGAGTCTCAGCCTAGATTTTTGTGCTCAAGTCTCTGGAGTGGGATTATGAACTAACAACCTACTGACTCAGAGGCAAGAGTGCTACCCCCTGGGCTATGGCTGACAATGATACAGAATACAATTATGCATCACAACATCTGCATTGAAGTGTATCTGCCGTCAATCTGCCCACACCACTATCTTGTCGATATCTTCCTGAAATCTCCGGTATATTAACTCATAGTTTGCACTGACCCATAATTTGGTTTCATCACCAAACTTTGATCTCATTCCTATTCTGTCGATGTCCAAATCATTTACATGAATGGATATTAACAGAGTTCAGTGCAAATCCCTAGGGCCGCTACTCACATCCCACAAAAAAGCATCCATTTACCCCATCTCATTACTTTCTGCCCCCCAGCAATCTCTTTATCTGTGTGGGTACGTTCTCTTTAACACTGCACAGCTTTCTCCTGATAAGAAAGGAGGAGACGTTCTACTCCCAGGCGCTTGTTTTCTTACCTGAGAAATGGGCGGGCGGCAGTTGGAAGTCTGGCCGAGACCTTGTGGGCCCATTTACCCATCTGAATCAACACCTCCATTAATGCAGCGCTTCCTCTGTACCGCGCTGGGGTGCCAGGCTAGTTAACGTGGTCAACCTAGGACTTTCTTTCCCAAATCCAAGGTGCTACCAACAGAGCCAGGTGAGACATAGAATTACACAGAATTTACAGCACAGAAACAGACCACTCGGCCCAACTGGTCCGTGCCGGTGTTTATGCTCCACACGTGACTCCTCCCACCCCTCTTCATCTCACTCTATCAGCATATCCTGCTATTCCTTTCTCCCTCATATGTTTATCCAGCTTCCCCTTAAATGCATGTCTGTGTTGTCAAAAGGCCTGTTGAAAACTCCAGCCAATTCTGGAATATTCTAACATCTGGCACATATGCGATAGTGAGCAGCCTAGTCACTTAGGACTAGCAAGCAAAAATCCGTCAACCGTGTTCAAAGAAGCCTTTTTTTTAACCCAACACGTACTAACACAATTGCCCACATTTGATGCTTGAATAATAGTTAAATTATGTTCATTGAAGTCCATATTTTTTTTATATTCATTCATGTGATGTGGGCATCACTGTGCATGGCCAGCATCTATTGCCCATTCCAAGTTGCACCTTGAGAAGGTGGTGGTGAGCAGCCTTCCTGAACCGCTGCAGTCCGTGTGGTGAATTGTAGAGGTTTGCTAGGCCATTTCAGAGGGCAGTTAAGAGTCAACCACTATTGCTGTGGGTCTGGAGTCACATGTAGACCAGACCAGGTAAAGACGGCAGATTTCCTTCCCTAAAGGACAACAGTGAACCGGATGAGTTTTTATGACAATCCGGTAGTTTCATGGTCACCATTACTGACACTAGCTTTTTTATTCCAAATTTATTTAATTAACTGAATTTAAATTCCACAGCTGTCATGGTGGGATTATTAGTCTGGGCCTCTGGATTAGTAGTCCAGTAACATAACCACTACGCAGCCGTTCCTTAACCTCATGATGGTGGTGCCATTAATGGTCAAGTGGAGATATTTAGGCTTTCTCCTCTTCAAGATGGTCATTACCCAGCACTTATATGGAGCAAATGTTAGCTGCCACTTGTCAACCCAAGCCTTGAATATTATCCAGGTTCTCCAGTAGACTGATATGAGATTCATTATTGAATAGGTTGACAAATGGAGCTGAACACTATGGAATCATCAGGAAGCAGCCTCACTCCTGACCTTATGATGGAGAGATGGACAAGCCAATAGTTTCTATGGTCACCATTACTGATACGAGTTTCTTTATTCCAGATTTATTTAATTAACTGAATTTAAATTGCCCAGCTACAGTGGTGGGATTTGAACTCACGTCTCCAGATCATTAGTTCAGACCTCTGGATTACTAGTCCAGTAACCTTACCACTATGCTACCATACCCCTAGGCTCATTTCTCCACCAATTGGCCACAAAGGCAACCGTCCTAGTTTTTGTTTTTCTTCCTGGCTCCGTTTTGAGCCAATTTCCTCTCTTCTCCTTCTCTCCTGAAAGGAGGGGACGGGGGTGGGGGAGGGGAGAGGCTGTGTGGGTCGGCGAGGAATGGGGGGGAACTAAAGGTCGCGCTTGACCTTGTGCCACCATACCGATCCATATGGCAGTTCCAATACCAAAGGAATCCAGCAGGAGATCTTTATATAAAGTTGCAGAATGAGTTACTAGGAGAATGCGTTGAAGCAGACCTGGAGAGAGGAGTGACTGAGAGGTCTGATGAGGGGGTGGAATTGCGATCAGTCAGAAAAAAAATGGTTCGGGCCTGTTATGTCTCATATGCTTTTCCCTGTTCCTGAAAGTTCTCATGATGGTACCTTCATTCTTCTGTCTCATATCATGGAACACAAATAATTGTCTTTAAAATAAGAAGACTAATCAAATTTGAATTGATCCCTGGGATGAGAGGGTTGTCCTATGATGAGAGATTGAGTAGAATGGGCCTATACTCTCTGGAGTTTAGAAGAATGAGAGGTGATCTCATTGAAACATACAAGATTCTGAAGGGGATTGACAGGGTAGATGCTGAGAGGTTGTTTCCCCCTGGCTGGAGAGTGTAGAACTAGGGGGCATAGTCTCAGGATAAGGAGTCGGCCATTTAAGACTGAGATGAGGAGGAATTTCTTCACTCGGAGGGTTGTGAATCTTTGGAACGCCCCACCCCAAAAGGCTATGAATCATTGAGTATATTCAAGGCTGAGATATAGATGCTTGGAGTCTAGAGGAATCAAAGGATATGGAGATCGGGCGAGAAAGTGGAGTTGAGGTCGAAGATCAGCCATGAAAGCTAATGTTATGTTAGCTTTTGTTACAAAGGGATTAGAGTATAAGAGTAAAGAAGTCTTACTACATATACACAGGGCATTGGTGAGGCCACACCTGGAGTACTGTGTACAGTTCTGGTCTCCTTACCTAAGGAAAAAAATGAGAAGTCGCGCAACACCAGGTTATAGTCCAACAGTTTTATTTGAAATCACAAGCTTTCGGAGCTATCGATCGCCCCTTCCTCAGGTGAAGTAAAGAGATACAGAATCGCCAAAGCATATATAGATAGAGAACAATGCATGTGTTACTTACAAAAGCAGACGACTATATTTAAATCACCCTGACTGTTTATCTGCCGAGGTGTGACAAAAGGCAATCAGGTCACATCAAAGACATAGCAAGATACAACTGAGACAATGAGGTGGAGCCACAGGGGGTCCAATGTGTCAAAAGCCGCAGTATGGGAAACGATAAACTTTAAAATATTTACTTTTTTACTGGGAATCACATCTGTTAACAAGCCAACGACGACTCGAGTCTGGATCACGCCATGTATCGTGACATAAACCCAAGATCCCGATTGAGGCCATCCTCATGAGTGCGGAACTTGGCTATCAGTTTCTGCTCGATGATTTTGCGTTGTCGTGTGTTTCTAAGTCCGCCTTGGAGAACGCTTACCCGCAGATCCGAGGCTGAATGTCCTTGACTGCTGAAGTGTTCCCCGACTGGGAGGGAACACTCCTGCCTGGTGATTGTTGCGCGGTGTCCGTTCATACGTTGTCTCAGTGTCTGCATGGTCTCGCCGATGTACCATGCCGCGGTGCATTCTTTCCTGCAACGTATGAGGTAGACAACGTTGGCCGAGTCACATGAGTATGTACCATGTACCTGGTGGGTAGTGTCCTCACGTGTGATGATGGTATCTGTGTTGATGATCTGGCATGTCTTGCAGAGGTTGCCGCGGCAGGGTTGTGTGGTGTCGTGGTCGCTGTTATCCTGAAAGCTGGGTAATTTGCTGCGAACGATGGTACTTCTGAGGTTAGGCGGCTGTTTGAAGGCAAGTAGTGGAGGCGTGGGGATGGCCTTAGCGAGGTGTTCATCGTCATCGATGACATGTTGGAGGCTGCGAAGAACATGGCGTAGTTTCTCCGCTCCGGGGAAGTACTGGACGACGTAGGGTACCCTGTTGGTTGTGTCCTGTGTTTGCCTTCTGAGGAGGTCTATGCGATTTTATACTGTGGCCCGTCGGAACTGTCGATCGATGAGTCGAGCGTCATATCCCGTTCTTACGAGGGCGTTTTTCAGCGTCCGTAGGTGTCCATCGCGTTCCTCCTCGTCTGAGCAGATCCTGTGTATTCGCAGGGCTTGTCCATAGGGGATGGCTTTTTTAACGTGGTTAGGGTGGAAGCTGGAGAAGTGGAGCATCGTGAGGTTGTCCGTGGGCTTGCGGTAGAGTGAAGTGCTGAGGTGTCCGTCTTTGATGGAGATTCGTGTGTCCAGGAATGAAACCGATTCTGAGGTGTAGTCCATGGTGAGTTTGATGGTGGGATGGAACTTGTTTATGTTATCGTGTAGTTTTTTCAGTGATCCTTCACCATGGGTCCAAAGGAAGAAAATGTCGTCGATGTATCTGGTGTACAGCGTTGGCTGGAGGTCCTGTGCAGCGAAGAAGTCTTGCTCGAACTTGTGCATGAAGATGTTGGCGTATTGGGGTGCGAATTTGGTCCCCATGGCTGTTCCGTGTGTTTGGGTAAAAAAATGGTTGTCGAAGGTGACGACATTGTGGTCAAGGATGAAGCGGATGAGTTGTAGGATGGCGTCTGGAGATTGGCTGTTGTTGGTGTTGAGTACTGAGGCTGTCGCAGCGATGCCGTCATCGTGGGGGATACTGGTGTAGAGTGCCGATACGTCCATCATGGCGAGGTGTGTTCCTGGTTCAACTGGTCCGTGGGTGCTGAGTTTCTGTAAGAAGTCTGTGGTGTCACGGCAGAAGCTGGGGGTTCCCTGTACGATGGGTTTCAGGATGCCCTCGACGTATCCAGAGAGGTTCTCACACAGGGTTCCGTTGCCTGATACGATAGGACGTCCGGGTGTGTTGGCTTTGTGTATCTTTGGGAGGCAGTAGAAGTCTCCCACGCGGGGAGTACGTGGGATGAGAGCGCGTAGGATGCTTTGAAGGTCTGGATCGAAGGTCTTGATCAGTCTATTGAGTTGGCGGGTGTGTTCTTTGGTCGGATCTGCGGGTAACTGTCTGTAGTGTTCCAGGTTGTCCAGTTGTCGGTATGCTTCTTTGCAATAGTCCATTCTGTTCTGTATGACGATGGCTCCTCCTTTGTCCGCTGGTTTGATGACGATGTTGCGGTTGGTCTTGAGAGCGTGGATGGCGTTGCGTTGTGCTCGGGTGACATTCTGGACTGTCTTGTGAGTGCGGCTGATGAATCTGGCGTTGATGCATCTCCTGACAGCTTGAGCATACATGTCAAGCTTGGGGCAGCGACCCTCCGGAGGGGTCCAATTTGACTCTTTTTTCTTCGGTTGCTGCACTGCGAGTCCCTCTGTCTGCTGTTCTGGATCATTGATTGTCTCATTGGGTTTGTTGCTGACATCTTGGGATTTGTGGAAGTATTCCCGGAGCCTCATTCTCCTGATGAATTCCTCCGTGTCCGCCGCGAGACCGATGGGGTCCATTTTGGTGGTGGGGCAGAACTTGAGCCCTAGGGCGAGAACTTCGATTTCGTCTGGTTGAAGGGTGTGGTCGGACAAGTTGACGATGGACTTCCCTGTGGTTGCAACCGTGGTACCGGGGGAGGCTTGGTTGCTGCTGGTGGTGATGCCGAGTTTCTCAAGCTTCCTGTTCTTGATGCGCATGTAGGCAGCGTAGTTCCGTTGCCTCGTCTGTTTGGCGGTGTCTCGTAACTGGTCTGCTGTGTCCTGAGCACAGGCTGAGAGCATGGACTCTATCTTGGTTTCGAGGTTGCGGCGTTTGCTGTAGAGCTGGTGTACGAGATGGTTGAGGAGTGTGCGAGAGGTACGACGGCAGAGTCTCTCAGCGTAGTCTGTGTTGTATGTCGACTTGAGTGGGTTCGTGATCTGTAGTCCTTTCGGGATCTTGTCTGCTTTCTTGCATCTCTGTAGATACTTGATGTCGGTGTCGATATGCGCGATCTTCTTGGCGATTCTCTCCACTTAGAGCCGGCAGTTTGTGGTGTCGATGATAGTGGTCATGATGCGGAGATGCCGGTGTTGGACTGGGGTGGACAAAAATGAGAAGTCGCACAACACCAGGTTATAGTCCAACAGGTTTATTTGAAATCACAAGCTTTCGGAGCTATCGATCGCCCCTTCCTCAGGTGAAGTAAAGAGATACAGAATCGCCAAAGCATATATAGATAGAGAAAGACATAGAGGAAGTGCAACGAAGGTTCACTAGACTGGTTCTTGGGATAAGGGGATTGCCCTCTGAGGAGAGATTGAGTAGACTAGGCCTATATTCCCTAGAGTTTAGAAGAATGAGAGGTGATCTCATTGAAATATATAAAATTCTTAAGGGCTTGACAGGGTTACTGCTGAGAAAATGTTTTCCCTGGCTGGGGAATCTAGAACACGGGGTCACAGTCTTAGAATAAGGGGTTGGCCATTTAGGACTGAGATGAGGAGAAATTTCATCACTCAAAGGGTTGTGAATCTTTGGAATTCTCTACCCCAGAGAACTGTGGATGCTGAATCGTTGAGTATATTCAAGACAGAGGTTGATAATTTTTTGGGAACTAAGGGAATTAAGGGGTATGGGAATAGTGCGGGAAGGTGGAGTTGAGGTAGAAGATCAGCCATGATCTTATTGAATGGCGGAGCAGGCTCGAGGGGCCAAATGGCCTACACTTGTATTGAGAAACTGTTGCTTGGTACTTACTCATGGTGAATGGTTTTGCAATTAGCTCATTATTGACAGCATGTCAGAGTTTGTTCATCAGCACATTAACACAAAACACCTGGCACTCGTCAAATAATTGGCACCTGTTTCCCTCTGGCACTGGCCTCTCTTAGACTGGCATTGCTTCACTAAGATCTGACGTAGCCTCATTCAACATGACATCTACCCCGAAGGCCGGCCACTATTTCACTGGCGCTTCTTTAATAAAGTGTCAGCGATATTTCAAACAATACTTCACTGAAAATGGCACAGGACAGTGCAGCTCATTAGTACAAGCCTGTCTTTTGCTCCGCAGAATTAACGCAGCGTTTACAGCACAGAAACAGGCCATTTGGCCCAACTGGTCCAAGCTGGTGTTTACGAGCCTCCTCCCACCTTACTTTGTCTCACCCTACCACCATATCAGATTTTGTGCTCAAGTCCCTGCAGTGGGACTTGAACCTACAACCTTCTGACTCTAAGGCGAGAGTGTGACCACTGAGTCACTGCTGGAACCCAGCTTTGCACCCAGCCTGACTAGCAAAATGGAAGATTCCCTTTCGCTGCCGACTGCAGGTGCTCAGATGTGAAATGAGTGTGACTGGTCTCAGCCCGGTTTTATAGTGCTCACACACAAAACTGCCACTAATTTACTGCCAATTTGTTAATTGTGTCCTAACTCGCACCAAGTCCCGTTCACCCATCACCCCTGTGCTCGCTGACCGACGTTGGCTCCCGGTTAAACAAAGCCTCGATTTCAAAATTCTCATCCTTGCTGTCAAATCCCTCCATGGGCTCACCCCTCCCTATCTCTATAATCTCCTCCACAACCCCCTCCGAGGTCTCGGCGCTCCTCCAATTCTGGCCTCTTGCGCATCCCCGATTTTAATCGCTTCACATTTGCTAGCTGTGCCTTCAGCTGTATGGGCCCTAAGCTCTGGAAATCCCTCCCTAAACCTCTTCCATCCTTAAAGTCGCTCCTTAAAACCTATCTCTTTGACCTGGCCTAATTTTTTTGATATTCGTTCATGCGGATGTCGCTGGCAAGGCCGGCATTTATTGCCCATCCCTAGTTGCCCTTGAGAAGGTGGTGGTGAGCCGCCTTCTTGAACCACAGAGGGCAGTTAAGAGTCAACCACATTGCTGTGGGTCTGGAGTCACATATAGGCCAGACCAGGTAAGGACGGCAGATTTCCTTCCCTAAAAGGCATTAGTTAACTCGATGGATTTTTATGACAATCCAGTAGTTTCATGATCACCATTACTGATACTAGTTTCTTCATTCCAAATTTAATTAACTGAATTTAAATTCCCCAGCTGCCATGATGGGATTTGAACTCACAGATCATTCGTCCAGGCCTCTAGATTGCTAGTACCTGTAACATGACCACTATGCTACCGTACCCCAATATCTCCCTTTGCGGCTCAGTGTCAAATTTTTTGTCTTAAAATACTCCTGTGAAGCGCCTTGGGACGTTTTACTACAGTAAAGGCGCTATATAAATACAAGTTGTTGTTGTAATCTCACTCGGAGAGTCGACAGGTTCGCCGGCAATGGGAAACCGCAGAACTGCGGCCGGTGTACTCTTCGGAAGTTGAGGGCTGAAACGTGAGCCCCGATTTTAACAGGGGCACGTTGGAGCGCAGGTGGAGCGCTCATCAGGCTTGCGGCTTTAGACGCCGGCCTTTTTAACTCCACAGGCCTCTGTTAAATAAGTTCGACCAGACACCCGCCCAAATATGGTGCCGATGAGAGGGCTCTGTTGGGCAGAAGCGAGCGGGAATGGCAGGAGATTACCCCCAGGTTCCCGGCAAAAGTAATCTTGAGTGGGGCTGCGGACACCATCACGGGAGGGTTGTGGAAGCCTGGGAGTTGGAGAGGCTAAAGCTCACCTTCTGGGGCCCATGGGGTGTGGGGCCCATGGGGTGTGGGGGCGTGGTGTGGCGGGGTCGGGGGGGTGGTGCGGGGGAAGCACTCCTGCTCCTTCTGGGCCCCACATGAAAACTTTAAGAAATGTTAAAGTTACTTCACCTGGGCCTCTCCTTGTCTTCGACCCACTTCGCTGCAGCTTCCCCGGACGCGGTCTGCACCGTGCGGCAACCATGCGATCTGGGGATAAAATCGAGTCGCGGGCCGAATGATGTCATCGGACCACGACTTTCACATTTTACCAGACCTTCGCCCACTGGTTAAAACACGCCTGCAAAAATGGCGCAAAGAGGACGTGATGGGACAGAGAGAACGGTATGGGTCAGTACCTGTCGGTGATGGGATTGAGAGAACGGTATGGGTCAGTACCTGTCGGTGATGGGACAGAGAGAACGGTATGGGTCAGTACCTGTCGGTGATGGGATTGAGAGAACGGTATGGGTCAGTACCTGTCGGTGATGGGATTGAGAGAACGGTATGAGTCAGTACCTGTCGGTGATGGGATTGAGAGAACGGTATGGGTCAGTACCTGTCGGTGATGGGACAGAGAGAACGGTATGGGTCAGTACCTGTCGGTGATGGGACAGAGAGAACGGTATGGGTCAGTACCTGTCGGTGATGGGATTGAGAGAACGGTATGGGTCAGTACCTGTCGGTGATGGGATTGAGAGAACGGTATGGGTCAGTACCTGTCGGTGATGGGACAGAGAGAACGGTATGGGTCAGTACCTGTCGGTGATGGGACAGAGAGAACGGTATGGGTCAGTACCTGTCGGTGATGGGACAGAGAGAACGGTATGGGTCAGTACCTGTCGGTGATGGGATTGAGAGAACGGTATGGGTCAGTACCTGTCGGTGATGGGACAGAGAGAACGGTATGGGTCAGTACCTGTCGGTGATGGGACAGAGAGAACGGTATGGGTCAGTACCTGTCGGTGATGGGACAGAGAGAACGGTATGGGTCAGTAACTGTCGGTGATGGGACAGAGAGAACGGTATGGGTCAGTACCTGTCGGTGATGGGATTGAGAGAACGGTATGGGTCAATACCTGTCGGTGATGGGACAGAGAGAACGGTATGGGTCAGTACCTATCGGTGATGGGACAGAGAGAACGGTATGGGTCAGTACCTGTCGGTGATGGGATTGAGAGAACGGTATGGGTCAGTACCTGTGCAAGGGGTGACCTGCGGCTCTGTGCTTAGCCTGGGTGCTAGTGCGGGGTTAGGCCTTGTTGCCTGTTCTGGTCTCCAGCCAGCCTGATAACACTAGACACCTGTGAGTGGTTCGACCCACTCGCCCTTACGGTTCTGACACTGGACTTAGGTGCGAGAGCAATAATGCAGAGAAAACTCAGGTAGACTCGGTTGAATAGTGCGAAATGGAAAATCTTTATTGCATATTATTCAAGATTACGAGATACATGTCATAAGCACAGATTAATGACAGTACAATCTTACACACAGTTATGAAACTAATTTTAGGGAAACGAGGAGCGCACGACACATCGTAAAAGGGGACACACATTATAATTATCCTTAAAACTTAAACACTCCCCTATCAATACCTGTCCTAATCTAGATTTGTAGGATCGAGACTCATGCTCACCACTCGTGATAACTCAGGAGAATTCCGAAACTCTGCTCGGATGGTTTTACCGCAGCACCTGACTATCCACGTGTTGATCAGGGGTCTCTGTACCCCACTTGTTTACTCGTTTCTGCTCCGGCTAGCAGGCTGGACCGTCTGCTGTCATGAAGATCTGTGTTGTCCTCGGAGTTCCGATACTACTCAAAAAAGAGTCTTCCTGTGCCCTACACCAGTTGCCTGTAGAACTCAAAGAAGGGTCTTCCTAGGCCAGTTGTGGAGTAGCCGATAAAATTCAAAGAAGTGTTTATTCGACTTACAGGCGCGGTCGGGGCTTACTGACCGTGGCGATGCGTATTGTCGTCTTCTTCTCTTCTCATCTCATCTCATCTCATCTCATCTCCTCTCGGGCCTTCGGTTCCAACACCGTTTACCGACTTCTCAGGATGGTGCGCCCGCTTCCAGGCCTCACAGCCCAGTTCTCCACAGATCTTCGCGGCAAGCCACGAGGTTGATCCTAGCGGATCAGAGTCCAGAGCCGTCAGGCAAGAGAATAAAAGTTCAGCAGCCTTCCAGCGAGTCAAAGCAGCAAGCGCAAGAAGAGAAAGATGGACGGTTGTACCTTACAGTTATAGTGCTATAATTCCTCTTTTCCCGCCCAATCTTAATGTCTATCTTTTGTCAGGGTTTTGGCGCTCAAACTTCTTGTATGGGGTGATCTCAGTCTTTAATGGGTTTCGGTGATACTTGTGACTGTCTGAGTACTCGTTAATATTTCTCCCATTGTGGAACCGGCTAGTAGTCTCCCTGGAGGGGTTTTGGGGCTTCCAAATGCTTGCTGTAAGTACCCGCAAACGGCTCTCTCATCGTAGAGTCGTGGGGATTTTGCATATTAATGTCTTTGGATGGGTCCTTGATCGCTCAGTACAATAGCCCTTATTTGCACCCGGGAGACCGATTCCAGTATTCATCTTTAAAATGCAAACCCATCATGTCTTGTCATTTATCTCAAATGTGCTGAGTCCTGTACGATCTTGCACAAATGTTTATTGGAACGCCATCTTGTCTGCCCACTGAAAGTCTAGAACTTTCTGCCACGAGGCATGGCGGCCATTTTGCAGGCTGTTTGTGTCCGTTTTGAAACCTGACAGCATTCTGCTGAAATAAAAGCTGTTTGTATGAAACTTTATGTCTCCTTCTTATTTTATAAAATCGCGATAATTTTGCGAATTCTACACCTGTCGGTGATGGGATTGAGAGAACGGTATGGTTCAGTACCTGTCGGTGATGGGATTGAGAGAACGGTATGGGTCAGTACCTGTCAGTGATGGGATTGAGAGAACGGTATGGGTCAGTACCTGTCGGTGATGGGATTGAGAGAACGGTATGGGTCAGTACCTGTCGATGATGGGATTGAGAGAACGGTATGGGTCAGTACCTGTCGGTGATGGGATTGAGAGAACGGTATGGGTCAGTACCTGTCGGTGATGGGATTGAGAGAACGGTATGGGTCAGTACCTGTCGGTGATGGGATTGAGAGAACGGTATGGGTCAGTACCTGTCGGTGATAGGATTGAGAGAACGGTATGGGTCAGTACCTGTCGGTGATGGGATTGAGAGAACGGTATGGGTCAGTGCCTGTCGGTGATGGGATTGAGAGAACGGTATGGGTCAGTACCTGTCGGTGATGGGATTGAGAGAACGGTATGGGTCAGTACCTGTCGGTGATGGGATTGAGAGAACGGTATGGGTCAGTACCTGTCGGTGATGGGATTGAGAGAACGGTATGGGTCAGTACCTCACCACCACCTTCTCAAGGGCAACTAGGGATGGGCAATAAATGCTGGCCCTGTCAGCGATGTCCACATCCCAGGAACGAATAAAAAAAAAATACTCTGAGTGGACTTGATTGGCAAAAGGGGTCTGGCACTGAGGGAGCTAATCAGGAGATGGGCATTGTTACTAGATTGATCCCTGGGAACTAGATTGATTCCTGGGATGAGAGGGCTGCCTATGAGGAGAGATTGAGTAGAATGGGCCTATACTCTCTGGAGTTTAGAAGAATGAGAGGTGATCTCATTGAAACCTATAAAATTCTTAGGGGGATTGACAGGGTAGATGCAGGGAGGATGTTTCTCCTGGCTGGGGAGTCTAGAACCAGGGGTCCCAGTCTCAGGCTAAGGGGTCGGCCATTTAAGACTGAGATGAGGAGAAATCTCTTCATTCAGAGGGTGGTGAATCTTTGGAATTCTCTACCCCAGAGGGCTGTGGAGGCTCAGTCGTTGAGTATATTCAAGGCTGAGATGGATAGATCTTTGGACACCTGGGGAATCGAGGGATATGGGGATGGGGCGGGAAAGTGGAGTTGAGGTCGATGATCAGCCATGATCTTATTGAATGGCAGAGCAGGCTCGAGGGGCCGAATGTCCTGCTCCTGCTCCTAATTCTTACATTCTTTTGTTATGAAGATGTCAGTAGTCAGATGGTCTAATACATTGGCAGCGGACTGAACCTTACAAACTTGCTAAGGAGGTGGGAAGCCTGAGTGGAATTTGCTCAGTAAGTGAACGGGGGGTAACTTTGACTTTGGGCGATAATGTAAAAACGTGCGATAGGGATTCAGCTGCCCGTTATACATCTCTCCCTATTTTCATTTTCATTTAAGTCAATGGAGAGAGATGCAAAACGGGCCTCTGATCTTTTACACTATCACCCAAAGTCAGAATGACCCCCAGCATGTCTTGAAATGAACTCATAATGAGTGCCGACTTAGGGGTAACTAACGGGTACCAACTACCCCCCACCCCTCCCCAAAGGTCAACGTTGGGAAATGCCAAGTGATATAAAAAGGTGAAGACGGAGAAAGGTCAAAGGATGATTTAAAGTGGGCAATAGACAAAGTGAGGAACTCCCAAGGACCCAAATTCAGACTGCAGGCTAATGCAAAGGAGAAGAACGTAAGTGGGTGCTCTACAGTATAGTAGGTGTAGCTGTTTCTTTTCCCTCTGTTCAGTGACACTTCTAATAGATAAAACAGACTCCCCAAACACTGAACGAATTTTGAACAAAGACCAAAATACTGCGCGTGCTGGAAAACTGAAAGAAAAAACAGGAAATGCTGCCAACACTCAGCAGATCAGCCTGCTTCAGTGGCAAGAGAACAGAGGAGTTAATTTGCGCCCGTTGTCAATGGCCTCTGCCAAAAAGGTCCACACTTGAACCGTTAACTCCTCTGCACCCTCCACAGATGCTGCCTGACCTGCTGAGTGCTTCTGTAACTGAACCACTTTTTACTTAACGCAAGGGTTTTGATAGAGTAAATAAGATTAACCTGTTTCCACTGGCAGGAGAGTCAGTAACCAGAGTGCGCAGATTTAAGTTAATTGGCAAAAGAACCGGAGAGAAGCTGAAGAGATTTATTTTTATGCAGCGAGTGGTTGTGATCTGGAACGCGCTGCCTGAAAGGGCGGTGGAAGCAGATTCAACAGTGACTTTCAAAAGTAATTGATAAATACTTGAAAAGGAATCCATTTTCAGGTCTATGGGGAAAGAGCGGTGGGGAGTGGGACTAATTGAACAGCTCTACCAAAGAGCCGGCACAGGCACAGGCACAATGGTATGAATGGCCTCCTTCTGTGCTGGAGAGTCTAGAACTAGGGGTCATAGTCTCAGGATAAGGGGTCGGCCATTTAGGACTGAGATGAGGAGAAATTGCTTCACTCAAAGGGTTGTGAATCTTTGGAATTCTCTACCCCAGAGGGTTGTAGATGCTGAGTCGTTGAGTATATTCAAGACTGAGATCGATAGATTTTTGGACACTAAGGGAATCAAGGGATATGGGAATAGAGCGGGAAAGTGGATTTGAGGTACAAGATCCGCCATGGTTTTATTGAATGACGGGGCAGGCTCGAGGGGCCGTATGGCCGACTCCTGCTCCTATTTCTTATGTTCTTATGTAAGATTCTATGATTCTATGAACATCACCAGACTGGGATATCAACAGCGTTGGGTTTGACTATGTCCGCACTCAGTCCTGCTCCCACCACAACGCTACACACGCGTTGCCACTTACATGTGGGCTGAAGCGTCTTGCGACGGTCAAAGGCAGAGAATTCTGCAGCGAGTAGGGACCTGAATCAGCTGCTTTCTGAAGAGCCGTCTGCTTCAGCGCAGAGTGCGACAGATGCTGACACAAAGTGTCTCGCTACCGAGAAAGCTCATACATGGCTTTCGGCCAGCAACATAGCATAGGCTTCAGTCCAGCTTTCACCTATCACCAGTATTGGTTTTGACCATGCAATTTAAAAAAAAATCATTTTGGGGATGTGGGCGTCGCTGGCAAGGCCAGCATTTATTGCCCATCCCCTAATTGCCCTTGAGGAGGTGGTGGTGAGCCGCCTTCTTGAACCGCTGAAGTCTATGTGGTGACGGTACTCCCACTGTGCTGTTAGAGAGGGAGTTCCAGGATTTTGACCCAGCGACGATGAAGGAACGGCGATATAAGTCCAAGTGAGGATGGTGTGTGACTTGGAGGGGCACTTAATGATGATGTTCCCATGCACCTGCTGCCCTTAACCTAGGTGGTGGAGATCGCAGGTTTCGGAGTTGCAGTTGAAGAATGTGCATTCAGGCTCAGTCCTGCTCCCCCTATACTGCACATAAGTTTGAGCCTTTATGTGAATTGAATCATCTTGTTTGACAGAGAAAAGGGCTAGGAACATAAGGAGCAGGAGTTGGTCATTCACACCCCCCCGAGTCTGTACCACCATTCAATTAGATCATGGCTGATCTGTACCTCAACTCCATCTACCTGCCTTAGCTCCATATCCCTTGATACCCTTACCTAAAAAAAACTATCGCTCTCAGTCTTGAAAATTTCAATTGACCCCCAGCATCCGCAGCCTTTTGGGGAGAGAGTTACAGATCTCCATTTTGGTAAAGAGAGTTCTCATTTAAAATTGCAAAAATCTGTTAGTGAGTTACGGGAATACAGATCCTTCTGTTTTCTCCCTCTCTCTCTTTCTCTCCCTCCTCCCCTTCCCTCTCTTCCCCTTTCTCTCTCTCTCTCTCTCTCTCACTGGAATCCTTGTAAGTTCCCAGTCTTCCCAATTTCCTTTCCTACATCTGTACACAGATAACTTTTCCCGGTGTTAAAATACGAGCAGAACATGGCAAGCTGAAAGCGTAGCCACCCTCAAGCTGAAATATCCTCAAACCTGGAGATGGAAGTGCCAATTTCAGTTCAGCTTCATGTAAATCAGCAATCATTGTGTGGAGAGATAGCTTAAGAACAGGAAAGAACTGCCAGAACCTAGATTACTATTGCAGCGAGACAAGAATCAGCCCTGAAAGGAAAAACAGAATTACGATCAGACCCTAAAAATGATTAATTCACTTTGAATTTTTAAGCTATTTGTTTTCCTCGCGAGTGAAGCTCTGATAAACCCATCTCCAGTTTACCAGGAGATGTTATGCTTGGATGAGAAAACTCTTTTGGATCTAAGTGCGGATCGAAAATATTTTTTGAGCCATTTCGCACTGCTTAAATCTTTCATCTCAATTCAGCCCGAAGCAAAGCAGTTGGGAAAATACTTTCATGAAACAGATCTATTTAACATACGACTTAACAAATGTGCTGCTCTTTCAAGGTGGGAGTTCCTTGAGGAGTGAAAGAAATATACTGGGAACGTCTTTACAAAATAAAATAAAGGGATAATTAGGAAAATATTTTACCCCCGGATGTGAGTTTCTTTTACGTGTTATACATGGATCAGAATTCCGTACATCAGGAGTGAAAGGGAAATGCATTGGCCCATTGACTGTTGAGTGCCACAGAGTAGAAAGGTGCAGGTTGGGTTCGTCACTCGACTCACATCTCGAGTTGCGTTGAGCTGGGTGAAGGTCTTGGCATGGTCCCCACAATAATCACTGGTTGATTATTAAGTTCCTCCTCACAAGGGAGGAGAGAGGTGAACTCCGACGGGAGTTCCTGCACAGTCCAGTCCAGTCCCGTGCTGGCTCAGTGAGATTCAGTTACAGAAAACTCGGTTAATACGATGGGTTTTGAGAAGGATTTATAAAGTTGGAGTGAGATGGGGTGAAGTGGAGGGGAGCTGCCGAGAGCAAGGCTGAGGCAATTGAAAGACAAATGACAATGGGGAGAAGCTGTAAGTTACTCCTCTTATAACCTAGAATCTGAGAGGGCAGACGGGGCCTCAGTTTAATGTCTCGCCCGAAAGACGGCACCTCCAACAGTGTAGCACTCCCTCAGTACTGCACTGGGAGTTTCAGCCGAGATGTTGTGCTCAGTCTCTGGAGTGGGACTTGAACCCACAACCTTCTGACCCAGTAAACGAGAGCGCGGCCCATTGAACTAGCCACCACTACTGCCACCACACAAGAACTTGCATACATGGTACACCTTTAACATCGAAAACATCACATGGGAGGGACAAGAAAGAAGTAGATAGAAGGATTAAAGAATTCAAAGCTAAGCTATGGTGCAAGAGTCAGGAGAGGTTACAGAAAACCTGGTCAAAAAGAAGAGTTTTGAGAATGTTTATAAAGTTGGAGAAAGATGGGGTGAAGTGGAGGGGATCAGGGAGGGAGCTGAGGCAGCAGGAAGCTCTGCCAACAGTGGGAGAGGGGAAATGCACAAAAGGGCCAAGTTGGAGGACTGAAGGTTGGAGGGTGGGAGGCCAGCAAGAGGGACATTGGTGAAACCGTGCCTAGGGGTGCCAAAGGCCTGGGTAAAGGTCTCAGCGGCAGTGGGGGGGGCGATCTGGGGCACAGATAGACGATGTTGCTGTCTGGGTCCTGGATGGGATGCAGGGTTTCAAGCTCATGCTCTGGCTCAAGCATTTCTCAATCGCCCTATTCGATTCAGTTCTCATTTCTATTTCCGTTTGGCCTAATTTCGACCTCTACAAGGTGGGATGAGACCTAAGCTCAGAGGAGGAAAGGTGAACAGGCGGTTCGGGTTTAACTACTTTACACAAAGGGTAAGTGAATGCGTGGAGCAGACTGCTTGGGAGCGCAGTGGGGAGAAGGGTCGAGTTGACAAATTCAAGAGCGAACTTGATGGATATTTGGCAGAGAGGAATGTATGAGAGCTGTAGTAGCTTGTAGCATTTTTCTAACTTTGAGGTTGGCCAGATGTACTATAACTGTCTCTTGGTCCAGTGCAATCCCGTTCCTAGAATCCCTTTGCTTTAAACTCCTTCATTTCTTCCATCTCGCTCACACACATCCCCTCCCCAATCAATTAGGGTTAGGGTTAGGGTTAGGATATTCTGTTCAGCCCTGCTATCGTGGCAGTTAAACCACAGAGGCACAAAGGGAGGGTTAGAAGTTTTTCGCATTTCAGTTGCACAATTCCATTTCAAAGTATGGGAAGTCAATTGAGTTCTGTTCCATGATGATGATTAATGTGAGGAAACGTTAAAGGAGGACCAGACTTTAATCAGACATGCAAGCAGGAAGATTTCCAGGACATTTGGGAATCAGGCCTCGCCGTATCTCGGAGAATGACATTCACATATGCCCGAAAGCGGTGCATTATCCCTTGCTCTTCCAGTCCAGCAGCCGGACCAAAGGTAGGCTGAATCTTTGCTGTTGAATGACTCTGCCAGATTCTCTTCCTCCTGTCCTCGCCCTTCTTGCGGTAGAGAGGGGGAGGGGATGCTGCATGATCGATCTCTATCATTGCTCAGGGACTTATTTAACTCATAGCATTCTGTGCCAGTGCCTCCAGGTTTCAACAACCGATGGGGCATCTCCAACAAAAGTAGCCAAAAAAACCTCTGCATGTGTTGCCTCCAGTGGCCCGGTTGGTAAGTACACGGCACTGTGCGATACTGAGCCTCGCAGTCCTGGCTCGATCTTCAGTTTATGCTGTGTTGGCTGATCTCTCAGCAAGGCTTGGAGGTGGAATTGGCCTTTTTAAAAAAAATTCATTCTCGGGATGTGGGTGTCGCTGGCAAGGGCAGCATTTATTGCCCATCCCTAATTGCCCTTGAGTGTCAGCCATGGCTCAGTGGGTAGCATTCTCTCACCTCTGAGTCAGAAGGTTGTGGGTTCAAGTCCCACTCCAGAGACTTGAACACAAAAATCTAGGCTGACACCCCAGTGCAGTACTGAGGGAGCGCTGCACTGTCGGAGGTGCCGTCATTCAGATGAGACGTTAAACCGAGGCCCTGTCTGCTCTCTCAGGTGGATGTAAAAGATCCACATGGCAGTATTTTGAAGAAGAGCAGGGGAGTTATCCCCGGTGTCCTGGTCAATATTTATTCCTCAACCAACATCACTAAAACAGATTATCTGGTCATTATCACATTGCTGTTTGTGGGAGCTTGCTGTGTGCAAATTGACAGCTGCATTTCCTACATTGACTAAACTTTTTTTTAAAAAGTACTTCATTGGCTGTAAAGTGCTTTGGGACGTCCGGTGGTCGTGAAAGGTGCTATATAAATGCAAGTCTTTCTTTTTTGAGATGGTGGTGGTTCAAGAAGGCGGTTCACCACCACCTTCTCAAGGGCAACTGGGGATGGGCAATTAATGTCGGCCTTGCCAGCGACGCCCACATGAATTTGTGTCAAAAAGAGGAGGTGTTTTCAGGGCTGGATTACACAACACGTCCCCTCCCATTGGACGGGGAGGGAGACAAGTTTTTGAGCCTGTTATTCCCACATTACAACAGTGACTCAACTTCAAAAGTACTTCTGAAACTGCACCATCATCCCTTTTGTCTCTTAATCTCTCCTGCCTTCCATCCTATCACAGACCTTCCCTTTTGTTCTTTCCTCCCCCCCCCCCTTTCCCTGCCCCTGCACTTGCTTAAAAACCTGTTCCATCTCCAGCTTTTTCCAGTTCTGACGAAGGGTCATCGACCTGAAACGTTAACTCTGTTTCTCTCTCCACAGATGCTGCCTGACCTGCTGAGTATTTCCAGCATTTTCTGTTTTTATTTCAAAATTGGCTGTAAAGCGCTTGCGATGTCCGGTGGTCGTGAAAGGCGTTATATAAATGCAAGTCTTTCTTTCTTTCTTTCTTCATAGCTATAACTTCTCATTCCCCATATAATTCTAGTCAATATTCACTGTCTGCTTTCTGTGGCTCCGAAAATCCTGAGTGGTAGGATAGTCTGCTGTTTGTCCCATTATATTGTTCCAATTATAGGGAACGGTAGCTCTGCGGTTATGTTACTGAACCAGTAATCCTATGTAAGGCTGGACTAATGATCCGGAGACGTGAGTTCAAATCCCACCACAGCAGCTGGGGAATTTAAATTCAGTTAATTAAATAAATCTGGAATAAAAAGCTAGTGTCAGTAATGGTGACCATGAAACTATCGGATTGTCATAAAAACCCATCAGGTTCACTAATGTCCTTTAGGGAAGGAAATCTGCCATCCTTACTTGGTCTCACTCCAGACCCACAGCAATGTGGTTGACTCTTAACTGCCCTCTGAAATGGCCTAGCAAGTCAATTGTAACAAAACGCTACAAAAAGCAATCATAAGAATAAAACTGGACAGACTCCCCGGCACCGGCTTCGGACACGACAACGGCACACTAAGCCCAGTCGACCCTGCAAAGTCCCCCTCACCAACATCTGGTGACTTGTGCCAAAATTGGGAGAGCTGTCCCACAGACTAGTCAAGCAACAGCCTGACATAGTCATACTCACAGAATCATACCTTTCAGCCAATGTCCCAAACTCATCCATCACCATCCCTGGGTATATCCTGTCCCACCGACAGGACAGACCCACCAGGGGTGGCGGCACAGTGGTATACAGTCCGGAAGAAGTGGCCCTGGGAATCCTCAACATGGACTCCATGAAGTCTCATGGCTTCAGGTCAAGCAGGGGAAAGGAAACCTCCTGCTGATTACCACCTACCGCCCTCCCTCAGCTGATGAATCAGTACTCCTCCATGTTGAACGCCACTTGGCAGATAGCAGTGAGGGTAGCAAGGGCACAGAATGTACTCTGAGTGGGGGACTTCAATGTCCATCATCAAGAGTGGCTCGGTAGCACCACTACTGACCAAGCTGGCCTGAGTCCTGAAGGACATAGCTGCCAGACTAGGACTGTGGCAAGTGGTGAGAGAACCAACAAGAGGGAAAAACCTACTTGACCTCATCCTCACCAATCTACCTGTCATAGATGCATCGCCTGCCACCCCGAAAAAGACCCATTTATTCCTACTCTCTGTTTCCTGTCTTGTCTGTTAACCAATTTTCAATCCATGCCAGTATATTACCCCCAATCCTATGTGCTTTAATTTTGCACACTAACCTCTTATGTGGGACTTTATCAAAGGCCTTCTGAATATCCAAATACACCACATCCACTGGTTCTCCCTTGTCTATTCTACCAGTTACATCCTCAAAAAACTCCAGTAGGTTTGTCAAACACGATTTCCCTTTCATAAATCCATGTTGACTTTGTCTAATCCCGTTGATATTTTCTAAGTGTCCTGTTATCACATCCTTTATAATAGACACTAGCATTTTCCCTACTACTGATGTTAGGCTAACCGGTCTGTAGTTCCCTGTTTTCTCTCTCCCTCTTTTTTTAAATAGTGGGGTTACATTTGCCACCCTCCAATCTGCAGGAACTGTTCCATAATCTATAGAATTTTGGAAGACCAACCCTGGTTCAATGAGGAGTGCAGAAGAGAATGCCAGGAGCAGCACCAGGCGTACCTAAAAATGTGTGCCAACCTGGGGAAGTTGCAACACAGGACTACATGCATGTTAAACAGTGGAAGCAGCATGCTATTGACAGAGCTAAACGATCCCACAATCAACGGATCAGATCAAAGCTCTGCAGTCCTGCCACATCCAGTCGTGAATGGTGGTGGACAATTAAATTAACGGGAGGAGGAGTCTCCATGAATGTCCCCATCCTCAATGATGGAGGAGCCAAGCACGCAAGTGCAAAAGACAAGGCTGAAGCGTTTGCAACCATCTTCAGCCAGAAGTGCCGAGTGGATGATCCATATCAGCCTCCTCCTGAGGTCCCCACCATCACAGAAGCCAGTCTTCAGCCAATTCGACTCACTCCACGTGATATCAAGAAACGGCTGAGCGCACTGGATACAGCAAAGACTATGAGCCCCAACAACATCCCCGCTGTCGTGCTGGGTTCCGCCAAGACCACTCGGCTCCAGACCTCATTATAGCCTTGGTCCAAACAAGTAATTAGGAAGGCAAATGATGTGTTGGCCTTTATTGCAAAGGGAATGGAGTATAAAAGTAGGGAAGTCCTGTTACAACTGTACAGGGCATTGGTGAGACCACACCTGGAGTACTGTGCACAGTTTTGGTCTCCTTATTGAAGGAAGGATATACTTTCATTGGAGACAGTTCAGAGAAGGTTCACGAGGTTGATTCCGGAGATGAAGGCGTTATCTTATGAAGAAAGGTTGAGCAGGTTGGGCCTATACTCATTGGAGTTTAAAAGAATGAGAGGGGATCTTATTGAAACATAAAAAATTCTAAAGGGGCTTGACAGGGTAGATGCAGAGAGGATGTTTCCCCTCGTGGGGGAATCTAGAACTAGGGGGCATAATTTCAGAATAAGGGGGTACCCTTTTGAATCGGAAATGAGGAGGAATTTCTTCTCTCAGAGGGTTGTGAATCTTTGGAATTCTCTTCCCCAGAGAGCTGTGGAGGCTGGGTCATTGAATATATTTAAGGTGGAGAGAGACAGATTTTTGAAAGGTAAGGGAGTCAAGGGTTATGGGGAGCGGGCAGGGAAGTGGAGTTGAGGCCAAGATCAGATCAGCCATGGTTTTATTGAATGGCGGAGCAGCTCGAGGGGCCAAATGACCTACTCCTGCTCCTCCGTCTTATGTTCTTATGGACAAAAGAGCTGAATTCCAGAGGTGAGGTGAGAGTGACTGCCCTTAACATCACAGCAGCATTTGACCGAGTCTGGCATCAAGGAGCCCTAGTAAAACTGAAATCAATGGGAATCACGGGGAAAACTCTCCACTGGCTGGAGTCATACCTAGCACAAAGGAAGGTGGTTGTGGTTGTTGGAGGTCAATCATCTCAGCCCCAGGACATCACTGAAGGAGTTCATCAGGGCAGTGTCCTAGGCCCAAACATCTTCAGCTGCTTCATCAATGACCTTCCCTCCATCATAAGGTCAGAAGTAAAGAAGGTCGCTGATGACTGCACAGTTCCATTCGCAACTCCTCAGATAATGAGGCAGTTAATGCCCGCATGCAGCAAGACCTGGATGACATTCAGGCTTGGGCTGATAAGTGGCAAGTAACATTCGTGCCACACAAGTGCCAGGCAATGACTCTCTCCAACAGGCGAGAGTCTAACCACTGCCCCTTGACATTCAATGGCATTACCATCGCTGAATCCCCCACCATCAACATCCTGGGGGGTCACCATTGACCAGAAACTTAACTGGACTAGCCACATAAATACTGTGGTGACAAGACCAGTTGAGAGGCTGGGTATTCTGTGGCGAGTGTCTCTCCTCCTTACTCTGCAAAGCCTTTCCACCATCTACAAGGCACATGTAAGGAGTGTGATGGAATACTCTCCATTTGCCTGTATGAGTGCAGCTCCAACAACACTCAAGAAGCTCGACACCATCCAGGACAAAGCAACTCACTTGATTGGCACCCCATCCACCACCTTAAACATTCACTCTCTCCACCACAGGCGCATCATGGCTGCAGTGTGTACCATCTACAAGATGCACTGCAGCAACTCGCCAAGGCTTCTTTGGCAGCACCTCCCAAACGCACGACCTCTACCACCTAAAAGGACAAGGGCAGCAGGCGCATGAGAACACCATCACCTCCAAGTTCCCCTCCAAGTCACACACCATCCTGACTTGGAAATATATTGCCGTTCCTTCATCGTCGCTGGGTCAAAATCCTGGAACTCCCTTCCTAACAGCACTGTGGGAGTACCTTCATCACACGCATTGCAGTGGTTCAAGAAGGCGGCTCACCACCACTTTCTCGAGGGCAATTAGGGATGGGCAATAAATGCTGGCCTTGCCAGCGATGCCCACATCCCTGAACGAATAAAAAAAAATTGACACATAACTGAAATCACTGTAGCTTCCTGGGTGTTTCAGGAAGAGGGAGTTCATCTTTATCATCCCTTACTCTAACCATAGGAACATTAGGAACAGGAGGAGGCCATTCAGCCCCTCAACCCTGCTCCACCATTCAATTAGATCCTGGCTGATCTGTACCTCAACTCCATTTTCCCGCCTCGATATCCCTCGATACCCTTACCCAACGAAAATCTATCGATCTCAGTCTTGAAAGCTTCAATTGTCCCCCAGCATCCACAGACACTTGGGGGAGAGAGTTCCAAATTTCTACTCCCCTTTGCGTGATAAAGTGCTTCCTGATTTAGCTCCTGCATGGCCTAGCTCCAATTTTACAATACCCCTATGTTCTCGAAGAAATAGTTTCTCGGCATCTAATCATTCAAATCCTTGCAACATTTTAAACACCTCGATCAGATCACCCCTCAATCTCCTATACTCAAGGGAGTGCAAGCCAAGATTGTGCAACCTGTCCTCATAATTTAACCCGCTGAGCCACAGTATCATTCTGGTGAATCTGGCGACCTTGGGGCTGAAACCAAGGGACGATATTTCCATTGTGCGCTTCGGTGAACCGCTCCTGTGAAAATCTTCCATTTGCTATTTTAACAAAATCTTCAACCTGTGGAACTGAGTTCCTGGTTTCCATTAAAATATCGAACGGAGCAATACCAGGAGCTAATCGATGCGTGCAGCCAAATCTCAACACTTTAATCTTCCCAAAGTGACCGCGTACAATTTGCCAACTTTTGCAGCCATTTTGCTCAACCGCTTCACCCACGTTACCACGAGTTCCGCAGTAAGTGCCAGCCGTGGATCAGTTGTAACACTCTCGCCTCTGTGTCAGAAAGTTGTGGGTTCTAGCAGCCCCTCCCTCCCCCATCCCGCCACCCCGGAGACTTCAGCACCAAATCTGAGAGACTGTTGCACTGTCTTTCGGATGAGACGTTAAACCGAGGCCCCGTCTGCTCTCTCAGGTGGATGTAAAAGATCCCATGGCACTATTTCGAAGAAGAGCAGGGGAGTTATCTCCAATCTCCTGGCCAATATTTATCCTCAACCAACATTACTGAAAATAGATGCTCTGGTCATTATTTCATTGCTGTTTGTGGGAGCTTGCTGTGCGCATTGGCTACTGCGTTTCCCACATTACAACAGTGACTACACTTCAAGAAAGTACATCATCGGTTGTAAAGGGCTTTGGGACGCACTGAGATCATGAAATACAACTCCTGTCTTTATTTTAGTTTCAACTCAGTATAATTGAGAAGTGCAGCTTCGTGAATGATCCTGAAGCACTGGCATGTTTGGAATGTCACATCTCTCCTGATGCTGGAGCAAGCACAGTGTACTCTGGAAATCGGGAAGGCCGTATTGAAAGGTAATGAGGCAGCGGAGGCTGAGAATGAACATCCTAATTCATTCATTAGAAAGGGTGAAGAAAGTCCATTAACTAACAGAAAACAGAGAGTCGGGATAAATGGGTCATTTTCAGGTTGGCAAACTGTAACTAGTGGGGTGCCGCAGGGATCAGTGCTGGGGCCTCAACTATTTACAATCTATATTAATGACTTGGATGAAGGGACCAAGTGTAATGTAGCAAAATTTGCTGATGATATAAAGATAGGTGGGAAAGCAAATTGTGTTGAGGACGCAAAGAATCTCCAAAGGGATATAGATAGGCTAAGTGAGTGGGCAAAAATCTGGCAGATGGAGTATAATGTGGGAAAATGCGAGGTTATCCACTTTGGTAGGAAAAATAAAAAAGCAAATTATTATTTAAAGGGGGATGATTATAAAATGCTGAGGTACAGAGGGATCTGGGGGTTCTTGTACATGAATCACCAAAATTTAGCATGCAGGTACAGCAATTAATTAGGAAGGTAAATGGCCTTTATTGCAAAGGGAATGGAGTATAGAAGTAGGGAAGTCCTGTTACAACTGTACAGGACGTTGGTGAGACCACACCTGGAACTACTGCTTACAGTTTTGGTCTCCTTATTTAAGGAAGGAGATACTAGCATCGGAGGCAGTTCAGAGAAGGTTCACAAGGTTGATACCAGAGATGAAGGGGTTGTCTTATGAAGAAAGGTTGAGCAGGTTGGGCCTATACTCATTGGAGTTTAGAAGAATGAGAGGGGGTCTTAGTGAAACATATAAGATTCTGAAGTGGCTTGACAGGGTAGATGCAGAAAGGATGTTTCCCCTCGTGGGGGAATCTAGAATGAGGGGTCACAGTCTCAGAATAAGGGGTCGCCCATTTAAGACGGAGATGAGGAGGAATTTCTTCTCTGAGAGGGTCGTGAATCTTTGGAATTCTCTACCCCAGAGAGCTGTGGAGGCTGAGTCATTGAATATATTCAAGGTGGAGATAGACAGATTTTTGAGCAACAGGGGAGTCAAGGGTTATGGGGAACGGGCAGGAAAGTGGAGTTGAGGCCAAAATTGGATCAGCCATGATCTCACTGAATGGCGGAGCAGGCTCAAGGGGCCGAATAGCCTGCTCCTGCTCCTATTTCTTATGTTCTTATGTTCCTATGTTCTTATTTAGGGGTTATTACAGATTATAATGTCACCTTGATATTCCAGTGTCGGTAGCACTCTCTGGGCCAAAGGTTCTGGACTCAGGCCCCACACATTGACTTGAGTGCATGATCTGAGCTGGCACTCCCATGCAGTACTGAGGGAGGGCTTCATTATCAGATCCTTGTCAGATGTGAAATGCACGTCTGACTAAGCAGATGTTAAAGGTCCCAGCACCCTACTTGGAGAGGAGCAGGAGAACTTGCGTTATCATGGGCAAGGTTCCTCCCTTGACCCACACCACCAAAAAACAGAAAATGCTGGAAACACTCAGCGGGTCAGCCAGTATCTGTGGGGAGAGAAATCGAGGAGTTACCTTATCAGGCGGGAACCTTTGTCAGAACTGGTAGACGTTTCAGATGAACAGCATTTAAAAAGGGACAAACAAGGGCAAGGGGGAGGAGAAAACACGCACACACAAACTGACGCATTCGCACACGCAAACACACACCCATTAACACACATTAATACACACATTAATACACACACGCAAACACACACACATTAACACACACACATTAACACACACACATTAACACACACACACACATTAACACACACACACACATTAACACACACACACATTAACACACATGCACATTAACACACACACATTAACACACACACACATTAACACACACACACACATTAACACACACACACATTAACACACACACATTAAGACACACACACACTAACACACACATTAACACACACATGCACATTAACACACACACATTAACACGCACACATTAAGACACACACACACTAACACACACATTAACACACACACATTAACACACACACAAACACATTAACGCACACATTAAGACACACACACACTAACACACACATACACACACACATTAACACACACGCACATTAACACACACACATTAACACGCACACATTAAGACACACACACACTAACACACACATACACACACACATTAACACACACACACACAAACACACACACATTAACACATACACATTAACACACACACAGACACATTAACGCACACATTAAGACACACACTAACACACACACATTAACACAAACACACACACACACATTAACACACACACACATTAACACACACACACATTAACACACACAAACACATTAACACACACACACATTAACACACACACATTAACACACACACACACACATTAAGACACACACACACTAACACACACATTAACACACACACACTAACACACACATTAACACACACACAAACACACACACACATTAACGCACACATTAAGACACAAACACACACAGACACATTAACGCACACATTAAGACACACACACTAACACACACACATTAACACAAACACACACACATATTAACACACACACACATTAACACGAACACACACACACATTAACACACACACACAAACACACACACATTAACACACACACACATTAACACACACAAACACACACACATTAACACACGCAAACACACACACATTAACACACACATTAACACACACTCACTGCAATGTATTATCACATGGTTTATCACATGGTTTAGTATGAGCATGCTTAGTTCGCTCTGGCCTAATAAACAAGATTGAGAGGTCGCACAACACCAGGTTATAGTCCAACAGTTTTATTTGAAATCACAAGCTTTCGGAGCTATCGATCGCCCCTTCCTCAGGTGAAGTAGTAAAGAAATACAGACTCGACAAAGCATATATAGATAGAGAACAATGCATGTGTACCTTACAATTGCAGACAACTAAATTAAATCATCCTGACTATCTGCCGAGGTGTGATAAAGTTAATCAGGTCAGCCAGGAAGGTACCACATCAAAGACATAGCAAGATACAACTGAGACAATGAGGTGGAGTCGCAGGGGGTCTAACGTGTCAAAAACTGCCGTCTGTATGTAAAACGATAAGCTGTAAAAAAAAATTACTTTTTTACTGGGAAAATTTTTACTTTTTTACTGGGAATCACATCTGTGAACAAGCCAACGACGACTCGAGTCCGGATCACGTCATGTATCGTGACATAAACCCAAGATCCCGGTTGAGACTGTCTTCATGAGTGCGGAACTTGGCTATCAGTTTCTGCTCGATGATTTTGCGCTGTCGTGTGTTCCTAAGGTTGCCTTGGAGAACGCTTACCCGCAGATCTGAGGCTGAATGTCCTTGACTGCTGAAGTGTTCCCCGACTGGGAGGTAACAATCCTGCCTGGTGATTGTTGCGCGGTGCTCGTTCATACGTTGTCTCAGTGTCTGCATGGTCTCGCCGATGTACCATGCCGCGGTGCATTCTTTCCTGCAACGTATGAGGTAGACAACGTTGGACGAGTCACATGAGTATGTACCATGTACCTGGTGGGTAGTGTCCTCACGTGTGATGGTGGTATCTGTGTTGATGATCTGGCATGTCTTGCAGAGTTTGCCGTGGCAGGGTTGTGTGGTGTCGTGGTCACTGTTATCCTGAAAGCTGGGTAATTTGCTGCGAACGATGGTACTTCTGAGGTTAGGCGGCTGTTTGAAGGCAAGTAGTGGAGGCGTGGGGATGGCCTTAGCGAGGTGTTTGTCGTCATCGATGACATGTTGAAGGCTGCGAAGAACATGGCGTAGTTTCTCCGCTCCGGGGAAGTATTGGACGACGTAGGGTACCCTGTTGGTTGTGTCCCGTGTTTGCCTTCTGAGGAGGTCTATGCGATTTTTCGCTGTGGCCCGTCGAAACTGTCGATCGATGAGTCGAGCGTCATATCCCGTTCTTACGAGGGCGTTTTTCAGCGTCCGTAATAAACAAGACCATGGACTAGCAACTCATCGTGTCTCTGTCCCTCATTTGTTCCAACCACATAGATTACATTTTTGGCGACAAGGATGGGATCCCAAAGCCATTTTTAGGGATCATGGAAGGACACAGTGTTCAACCTTCGAGTGGAAAAGTTTAAGGTGAATTTGTGACACTTAAACTGAATATTTTGTGATGTTTTACTGTTAATGCTGATGCAGAATCGTCTGTGCTTTGCCTTCGCGTGTATGTATACACAGCAACAATGGCGTTGATTCTCACAGGTACACAGGTAGCGTGCTGAGTCACTGTTCAACGGGATCAGGACAATCATGGCCGCGCCTACAGGATTCCTCAGAAGCCTCGGCCTGTATGACCGAGCTCGCGAACCATTCAGTTCTTACATTGAGCGGATGGAGATGTTTTTAAGGCCAATAACATTATTGAGACCGAAGGTGCTGATGAGAATGTTCAAGCTCAAAATAAAGTAATTCGTGAATATAAGAAAGCAATTTTTCTAACAGAGATCGGGCCAGATGTCAAACCTACTCGTGCCAGGGAAAGCAAAGGATGTGTCGTTTGAAGACATTGTCGAGAAACTCAAGGACCATCTCGACACAAAGCCGTTAGAAATAGCAGAGAGCTATAAGTTTGGTACCAGAAACCAAAAACAAAGTGAAACCATCAGTGAGTACGTTGTAGCTCTTGAGAACCTGTCTTTGCATTGTAACTTCGGCACATTTTTGGATCGTGCGTTGTGAGATAAGTTTGTGTGTGGACTGGTTGATGAGCGCACACAGTCCAAGTTACTGAACACTCTGAACCTAACGTTTGACATAGCATGCAACATTTCCCTATCTATGGAGAAGGCGTCTAAGAATGTTAGGGAGCTCCATCCAACTCAAGTGACTGGTGCAGCTGAGGTCTACAGTCACAAACCCACCGCCAAACCTAAAGCTGGGAGACCAAATCAAAAGCATGTCAGTGAGAGCAGTTCAGTGAATTGCTGGCGCTGCAATGGAAATCACTCACCACAATCCTGCCAATACAGAAATGTGAAGTGTTTTCACTGCCAGAAGCAAGGCCATATTTCAACAGCTTGCAGAGCTAGATCGAAAGCAGGAAGTAAGAACCATTCTAGTGGCAATGCAAAGCAGCGATGACAAAAGGGAGGAATTCACAATATTGAAGTGAACACACCTGATGTTGAAGAACTCGGCATCTACAGTATCTATGCCACTAGTGGCAATGCTAGCAGTCGTGAGAAAGACTTCCGTACAAAATTTTTGATCAATGACCAATATGTGTTTCGATACGTCGGTGGACTGCTCTATCATGAGTAAGGACACATATGAGAGTAAGTTTAATGAAATACCACTTACAAAGAGTACCGTAGAGTTAAAAACCTACTCCGGAGAAATCCTAGAGATATGTGGATAAATGGAATGTACATTTCAGCACAGTGGCCAGTTCGTAAAGCTGCCTATTATTGTAGCGAGCTACAACAGGCCAACCCTCATGGGCAAAGATTGGTTGAGGAAGTTAAAACTAGACTGGAAAAACATCCTCAGTGTAGATGCTTCAAAGAAGCGACTCGACAAAATGGCGAACAAGTCTAAAAGCATGTTCACAGACAGTTATGAGGGCATCACAGGGTATGACACACATATCCGCATCAAGTTCAACATGAAGCCTGTCTATTGTAAGGCAAGGCCGGTCCCCTATGCATTGAAAAGTCAGGTGGAGGAAGAGTTAGAGAAACTGAGAGAGAACGGAGTGCTCGTAAAAACTGACAAAAGTGAATGGGCTACCCCGATTGTGGTAGTGCCCAAAGCAGACAAAACTGTACGCTTGTGCGGTGACTACTAAGTTACTATCAACCAAGCAGTTGACGATGAACAGTACCCATTACCTACATCGCAAGATTTGTATGCAGCACTCTCTGGGTCAAAGGTTTTCTCCAAGCTTGACCTGTTGCACGCTTACGCTCAGCTGAATGTTGACAAAGAGAGTCAACAGTATCTCATCATCAACACACACAAGGGACTGTACTCATACACCAAGCTGCCGCATGGTGTAAAATCCTCCCCAAAATCTTCCAGGCTACAATGGATAAGATTTTGCAAGGAGTTCCAAATTGCTTATGCAATCAAGACGATGTGCTGATCGCAACAAGCAGCGAGGAAGAAAATCTAGAAGTGTTAGATTTAGTGCTTCAAAGGTTGAATTCCAACAATGTCAAATTGAAAAGGAGCAAATGTGCTTTTGTGCAGCCCGAGGTTGTGTACCTTGGTCTGAAAGTTGTTGCAAATGGCTTGCAACCAGTGAAGGAAAAGGTTGATGCTGTCAACAATGCTCCAAAGCCACAGAACGTGTCTGAGTTAAGATCTTTCCTTGGAATGGTCCAGTACTACACACGTTTCTTACCTGAGTTAACGACCATGTTAGCTCCATTGCACAAACTCCTCAAGAAGGATGTCCAGTGGAAGTGGACAAAAGCGCAACAGGAAGCTTACAATGCTTGTAAGAGAAGTCTCTCCAGCGATGCTCTACTAGTGCACCAGGACACAGAGCGTGAGCTGAAGTTAGCGTGTGATGCTTCTAGCTATGGTGTGGGAGCTGTCATAAGCCACGTAATGGATGACGGCCAAGAGAAACCAATCATGTTCGCATCGCGAACCCTCACAAAGAGCGAAAGAAACTACGTGCAAATTGAAAAGGAAGCACTCGCCATAGTGTTTGGAATCAATAAATTCCAACAGTTCCTGATCGGCAGAAAGTTTACCATGATAACCAATCACAAACCGCTCCTAGTAATATTGGGGCCCAAATCTGCCATCCCTGCAATGGCTGCATCAAGAATGCAACGTTGGGCAGTGTTGTTGTCACAATATGACTACACGATTGAATATCGCACTTCAAAGCAAAACGCAATCGCAGATGCCTTGTCCAGGTTGCCACATGAGGACTCGTGTGTTGGGAGTGAAGGTACTATTTTAATGCAAGGTGCAGTTGACAAAGACTTTCCCGTAAATGCAACTGAGATTGCAAATGAGACTCAAAATGACTTAGTACTGAAAAGAGTTTATGAAAGCACCTTGAATGGATGCACTGATCAGTGTATGGAGACAGAATAGAAACTATTCCATAACCATCGTACTGAATTGCCTTGTGAGCAAGGTTGTATCAAGTGGGGAAACAGAGTGGTGGTATCTACTTCTTTGAGAGATAGAATTCTGGCCAAACATCCAGGGCTCGTCAGTATGAAATCAATTGCAAGAAGCTTTGTTTCCTGGCCTGGATTGGACAGCGATCTTGAATCACTTGTCAGCAAATGCAGCGTTTGCCAAAATTGCAGAAACAAACCACCCAAAACTCCACTACAACCCTGGTCATGGCCAAGTAGAACTTTTCAGAGAGTACATGTAGACTTCTGTGAGAAAGCTAATGATTATTTCCTGGTACTTGTAGATAGTCACTCAAAGTGGATTGAAGTGAAACACATGGGTTCAAATACTACAACTGAACGTACCATAGATGAGTCGAGGTCTATCTTCGCATGTCATGGCTTACCTGAAGAGCTTGTTTCTGACAATGGCCCTCAGTTCCATTCTGCTCTATTCCAAGAGTTCATGAAATGGAGCAGTATCAAACACACTCTCGTTCCACCATATCATCCAGCTTCAAATGGAGCGGCCAAAGGTTCAGTCAGAATAGTAAAAGAAGCTCTCAAAAAGCAAGTGTTGCAAGATTGTTCGGGACTCAGCATGAAGCAACGTTTGGCAAATTTCTTGCTGAAGTACAGAACTACTCCGCACACTACAGCTGGATATACCCCAGCAGAACTCTGGATGAAGAGGAGATTGAGAACATGATTGAGTCTTGTTCAACCAAATTTGGCCTCAAGAGTTGAACAGAAACAGTTGAGTCAGAAACATTATTATGACAGCAATCAGAAAGTACGCAGTTTCAAACAAAATGAGTGTGTTTGTGTACTCGGTCCCCCCGGAAAGTCGAGTTCACACAAGTGGGATGTTGGAACCATAGTAGAGGTTGGTGGAACCAAGAGATATTTGGTTGAAATTGGTGACAACATCCGAAGTGTTCGTGTAGATCAAATGATCTCTGCTAGAGATGAACCAAGACTTGATCTTGAACCACTTGATCATGAACACATACATGAGATTGAATCCGTTCAGACTTCAGAAACTGAAGTACCAGGTTCAAACATTCTATCTCAGCCTTGAATATACTCAAAGACTCAGCATCCACAGCCCTCTGGGGCAGAGAATTCCAAAGATTCACAACCCTCTGAGTGAAGAAATTCCTCCTCATCTCGGTCTTAAATGGCCTACCCCTTATCCTGAGACTATGCCCCCTAGTTCTAGACACACCAGCCAGGGGAAACAATCTCTCAGCATCTACCCTGTCAATCCCCCTCAGAATCTTGTATGTTTCAATGAGATCACCTCTCATTCTTCTAAACTCCAGAGAGTATAGGCCCATTCTACACAATCTCTCATCATAGGACAGCCCTCTCATCCCAGGAATCAATCTAGTGGCAATACAAGGCAAGTATATCCTTCCTTAGATAAGGAGACCAAAACTGTGCACAGTACTCCAGGTGTGGTCTCACCAAGGCCCTGTACAATTGTAGCAAGACTTCCTTACTCTTATACTCCAACCCCCTTGCAATAAAGGCCAACATGCCATTTGCCTTCCTTATTGCTTGCACGTTTATCCCTGGTCTGTTTTCTGTCCGTTAACCAATCCTCTATCCATGCTACAATATTACCCCCAACCCCATGGGCCTTTATCTTGTATAATAACCTTTTATGTGGCACCTTATCGAATGTCTTTTGGAAATCCAAATATACTACATCCACTGGTTCCCCTTTATCTACCCAGATAGTTACAACCTCAAAAAACGCTAATAAATTTGTCAAACACGATTTCCCTTTCATAAAATCATGTTGACACTGCCTAATCATGTTATGATTTTCTAAGTGCCCTAATACCGCTTTCTTAACAATGGATTCCAGCATTTTCCTGATGACTGATGTCAGGCTAACTGACCTGTAGTTCCCTGTTTTCTCTCTCCCTCCTTTCTTGAATACATAAGAACATAAGAAATAAGAGCAGGAGTAGACCATACGGCCCCTCGAGCCTGCTCCGCCATTCAATAAGATCATTGCTGATCATCGACCTCAACTTCACTTACCCGCCCGATCTCCATATCCCTTGATTCCCCTAGAGTCCGAAAATCTATCTATCTCAGCCTTGAATATACTCAAAGACTCAGCATTCACAGCCCTCTGGGGCAGAGAACTCCAAAGATTCACAACCCTCGGTTGTAACGGTGTTACATTTGCTACCTTCTAATCTGCTGGGACTGTTCTAGAATCTAGGGAATTTTGGAAGATCAAAACCAATGCAGCCACTATCTCTGCAGCCACCTCTTTTAGGCCGTCAGGTCCAGGGGATTTGTCTGCTTTTAGTCCCATTAGTTTCTCTCATACTTTTTCTCTACTTAAATGAATTACGTTAAATTCCTCACCCTCATTAGACCCTTGGTTTCCCACCATTTTTGGTATGCTTTTTGTGTCTCCTACTGCGAAGACAGATACAAAATATTTGTTTAACATTTCTGCCATTTCCTTATTCCCCATAATAATTTCTCCTGTCTCAGCCTCTAAGGCACCAACGTTTACTTTTGCTACTCTCTTCCTTTTTACATACTTGTAGAAGCTCTTACAATCTGTTTTTATATTTCTTGCTAGTTTTCTCTCATATTCTATTTTTTCCCTTTTTATCAATTTTTGGGTCATCCTTTGCTGGTTTCTGAAACTCTCCCAATCCTCAGGCTTACTATTATTCTTTGCAACATTATAAGCTTCTTCTTTCAATCTAATGCTATCCTTAACTTCTTTAGTTAGCCACGGATGGATTACTTTTCCCATGGAATTTTTGTTTCTAAATGGAATGTATTTTTGTTGAGAATTATGAAATATTTCTTTAAATGCTAGCCTCTGCTTATCTACTGCCATACCTTTTAATCTATTTTTCCAAAGTACCTTAGCCAACTCACCCCTCATACCTATGTAATTGGTTTTATTTAAGTTTAAGACTCTAGTTTCGAACTTAGGCAAATCACTCTCAAACTTAATGTGAAATTCTATCATATTATAATCACTCTGCCTCAGAGGATCCTTTACCATGAGATTGCTAATTAACCCTGTCTCATTACACAATACAAGATGTAAAATAGCCTGTTCCCTGGTTGGTTCCATGACGTATTGTTCTTGGAAACTATCCCGAATGCATTCCATGAACTCATCCTCCAGACTACCTTTGCCAATTTGATTTGTCCAGTCTATATGAAGATTACAGTCCCCCACGATTATTGTATTACCTTTGTTACAAACTCTTACTATTTCTTGATTAATATTCCATCCAACAGTATAGCTATTGTTAGGGGGCCTATGTACTACTCCTACCAGTGCTTTCTGCCCCTTGTTATTCCTTATCTCCACCCATACTGATTCTACTTCCTGATCTTCTGAGCCAAGACCCTTTCTCTCTACTGTCCTTATGTAATCCTGTATTATCAGGGCCATCCCCCCTCCTTTTCCATTCTGCCTAGTCTTTTCGAAGCGTCAAATACCCTGGAACATTTAGTTCTCAACCTTGGTCGCCTTGCAGCCATGTCTCTGTAATGGCTATTAGATCAAACCCATTTATCTCTATTTGTGCCACTAGTTCGTCTATCTTGTTACGAATGCTTCGTGCATTCAGATAAAGTGCCTTTAATTTAATTTTTTTACCATTATTCCCTGCTTTGACCTTATTCTCTGCTGCACCGCTACTGTTAAACTCTCTGTCCCTTCCTGTCACACTCTGCTTATTATTACCCAAATTGCAACACTGCTCTATTGTCTTGACCTTTCTCTTTAGATTTCTAAATTTCCCCTCATCTGACCCCCCCACCCCCTTTTTTAGTTAAAGCCCGATCTACAGCCCTAGTTATTCGATTCGCCAGGACGCTGGTCCTAGCCCGGTTTAAGTGGAGCCCGTCCCAACGGAACAGCTCCCTCTTTCCCCAGTACTGGTGCCAGTGCCCCATGAATTGAAACCCCTTCTTCCCACACCACTCTTTGAGCCACGCATTTAACGCTCTGATCTGCTTGTCCCGATGCCAATTTGCGCGTGGCTCAGGTAGTAATCCAAAGATTATTACCCTTGAGGTTCTGCTTATTAATTTAGACCCTAACTCCTCAAACTCCCTCAGCAGAACCTCATTCTTAGTTATATCTATGTCGTTGGTTCCCATGACAACTGGATCCTCCCCCAGCCACTCCAAGCTCTTCTCCAGCCGTGAGGAGATGTCCTTTACCCTGGCACCGGGCAGGTAACACAGCCTTCGGGACTCTCTTTCGTGGCTGCAGAGAACAGTGTCTATCCCCCTAACTATACTGTCCCCTGCCACTACCACATTCCTTCCTTCTCCCCCCACTTGGATGGCCCCCTGTACCACGGTGCTGTGGTCAGTTTGCTCATCCTCCCTGCAGTCCTTGTTCGCATCCATACAGACAGCAAGTACCTCATACCTGTTGGACAAGGTCCAGGGCCATCCTGGGTCCCCATACCTTCCTGACTCGCGGACACACCCTCCTGTCCCTGACCACTGATGAACTCTACAGTACTACTTAACCTAAAGGGTGTGACTGCCTCCTGGAACGAAGTGTCCAGGTAACTCTCCCCGCTCCCTGATGCATCGCAAAGTCTACAGCTTGTACTCCAGCTCAACAACTCTGAGTCGAGATGCAGACACTTACTGCAGATGTGGTTGCTCAGGATCACGATGCTCTCCACAGACTCCCACATGCTGCAGTTACGACACACCACCTGCCATCTCTAACCTTGATTTATTAATTGATTATTTTAGTTTTATTGTTTGATTATTTTATCTAGTTTAAGTTATTAATTTAATGAGTACTAACAAGTTACAGTTACTCAGCTCTTAATTTAACCCCTTCCCTAACTTAGAGGGCAAAAAAAAGCTGTAATACTCACCAACCAATCACCTACCTGCTCTCCTGTGACATGACTCTTTGATTTATTTTTTGTTGTTTTTGAATCGGACCCTCGTCGCTGCTGCTGCTTTAATTCAGGCTCCGCTCTCGGGCCGCTCTTTATCCTCTCGCCGCTGCCGCTGCTTTAATTCAGCTCCGCTCTCGGGCCGCTCTTTATCCTCTCGCCGCTGCCGCTGCTTTAATTCAGCTCCACTCTCGGGCCGCTCTTTATCCTCTCGCCGCTGTCACTGCTTTAATTCAGGTCCGCTCTCGGGCCGCTCTTTATCCTCTCGCTGCTGTCACTGCTTTAATTCAGGTCCGCTCTCGGGCCGCTCTCGGGCCGCTCTTTATCCTCTCGTCGCTGCCGCTGCTTTAGTTTTGTTGTATTTGAGAGGGGAATATGTACATTTTTTTAAGGGGGGAAAGCAGTTATCACATATTATCACATGGTTTGTCACATGGTTTTGTATGAGCGTGCTCAGTTTGCTGTGGCCTAGTAAACAAGTATATGGACCAGCAACTCATCCTGTCTCTGTCCTTCATTTGTTCTCCCACATATATTACACACACACACAGATTAACACACACACACACATTAACACACACACACACATTAACACATACACATTAACACACACACACATTAACACACCACAAGCACACATATTAACACACACACATTAACACACACACATTAACAGACACACATTAACACACACACACATTACCACATACACATTAACACACACACACATTAACACACCACAAGCACACATATTAACACACACACATTAACAGACACACACATTAACAGACACACATTAACACACACACACATTACCACATACACATTAACACACACACACATTAACAGACACACATTAACACACACACACATTACCACATACACATTAACACACACACACATTAACAGACACACATTAACACACACACACACTACCACATACACATAAGCACACACACATATTAACACACACACATTAACACACACACACATAAACACACACACACATAAACACACACACACATTAACACACACACATTAACACATACATATAAACATCACACCAAACATTAACCACACCACAAGCACACATATTTACACACCACACATTAACACACAACTCATATTAACACACACACATTAACACACACATTAACACACACACACACATTAATACACACACATTAACACATACACACATTAACACTTACACCACATTACACACACACACATTAACACACACACTCA